>CM029533.1:17581819-18181819 GCA_017141395.1 Laodelphax striatellus
ATCTCTTCTGATTTGTGTGCTTGCTTGCTCATTTAGTGCAGGCGGTTTTCTGATCTGTACTGGACTATCACACCTTCCTCAATCACACTCTTACTCCTTGCATCCTTCCTTAACTTCCTTGGATTGAAAGCCTTCCTATGACCTATGCATGGATATGGATATCCATAGTTGGGAGAACTTTCAATTCACTACCCTTTTTCACCACAACTTTTCTTTTCTTGATTAGCATTCTTTCTATTGTTTTATCAACTATTCATGTTATTATTGTATGTATTGATGTATGTAATGTTGTTTTAATGTTTTGTGTGGAATAAATAGATTGAAATTGAATTGAATTCTCATTTCTCCCATTATCCACGCACATGCGCTGGGCATAGCCCTCAGGAAAATTCAACAAAAATTAAATGCTAATGCTATTTAATAATTTTTCTCAAATTAGTTGACTGTTTTTCACTGGTTCACAACAATCTCGATGTATGTAATCATGCATTCCATGTGTGCCTTATATGTTGAGCTTTCTCTTGTAAAGTGTAAAGCTTTCTCATGTAGTCCTCAGCGTGTCTACATAGACACCTCGTCTCTTTTCCGTCAGTTTTTAAGTGGTAGAGTAAAAATTATTACCCCAACGCCATCACTACCAAGCAGAGAATTGAATTGAATTGAAATATATTTATTCTCAAAAAGACAAAACAAAAACATACATTTGAAAGAATACAATACATGAATATACTCCTCACTAAGAACGAGTCTGTGTGTGAGGAGGGTCGTAATTGTAATATTTACATACAAATTTTTACTTGACAGGTAGAGAAAGAGTATACAATACATTTCATAGCCAAGAATCAGGATAAACACTCTCAAGATTATTTTGTTTCATGTTGTTTTACGTGTAGTGACATTGAAGAAAAACAGAATATAAAGAAGATAAAATAACTAATTTAAGATTTTAACAATTTTATAATGATTTAACTCAAAGGTTACTGTATGTTCAGTGACAATAACATAAAGTATTAACAGCAGAACAGAGAAAAATTGGATTAATATATATATATATATATATATATATATATATATATATATATATATATATATATATATATATATATATATATATATATATATATATATATATATATATATATATATATATATATATATATATATATATATATATATATATAAGATAGAAACTGAATCCAGAAAAAAAGCGATTATTTTTCACACACATGGGGTCATGTTAACAGCTCGGCAGGAGATCAGACGATTCATCTCCGCCTTCAATGATCAAAACAAAGCTAAATGTCAGCTTATTGAATTGAATCTATATATTATCTATTAACTATTATATAGAGAACGAGTGAAAAATAAACATAAACAGAAGAAAAATGAATAAAATGAAAGCAGAAGAAACAGAAGCACGGCTAAGTATATGCCGACCTAACAAGCTCTTCACATGCCATCCGTCCAATGCTGAGCAGCCACCCCCTCAGTCTGCGCTTAAAGACAGCAGTGCTCACCCCCTCGGTGTGCAAGATATTCCAGGGAAGGTTACGGAAAAGGGAATGAGCTAAGTAGAGATGATAAGATTAGATGAATCCAGGTGATGACTGAGTCTGGGCATTTGAATACCTATATGTAGTCTATTTCTGGTGGTAATTATATTTCAATATTGGTAAACATGTTCCTGTTTTTAAATATATAAATGGCTAGATTTTTATGTACAGTTGCTTGATACTGAGGACTGGAAAGTCTTGGAATAGAATGTGTGAGGATACCTTGCACCCTTCACCACTGAGCCACAGTCAGCACCTGACTGATCTGACCAAATGCATAGAGCAATCTTCTTATTCTTGTCTTGAGCTGTTGGATATGAGGAACCCAACTGAATTTATTGTCTAATACGACCCCTAGGTATTTGTATTCATCTACCCGCTCAATAACATCACAGTGACAGGTTACCGACTGTGGCTCTCCGCAAACATGCAAACGCACCACTCTCCCGCCTGGATCGGCATCTCTGCGGGTGAAAATTGGCAAACATTTTGTTTTACTTACATTCAGGGTTAGAATGTTCTTGTCTAACCACCTTTTGATCTTTACCAGGTCAGTAGAGGCCTTGGCATACACCTCATCCCATGAGCTCCCATAAGTAATAACTGCCATGTCATCAGCAAAGAGATAGAGCTTACCATTTAATTCCAACTTTGCTATGTCATTAATGTAGATTGTGAAAAGAAGGGGACCAAGGTTACTACCCTGCACCACACCATAGTCCACATTCACTGCTGGGCTCACAACACCATTTATAGATACTTTTTGTACTCTGTTCCTGAAATAGCTTGTAAACCACTCTAATGACTTATTCAGCACACCAATTGCTCTTAATTTTTCTAGTAGCTTATTCCTGTCAACAGAGTCAAAAGCTTTTGCAAGATCAAGGAATGACAGCAATACACGTTTCTTTGCACCTATTTGCTGAGTGACAAATTTTGTAACCTCAAACAAGGCATCGGATGTATTTTTGTTAAACCTGAAACCGTATTGAATACTGTCTATTATTTGATTCTGTTCTAGGTAATTTGATAACTGAATTTTTACACATTTATCTAATATTTTAGCTGTTATTGTGAGCAAAGAAATTGGTCTGTAGTTAACTATGGAGGATTTGGAGTCTGATTTATGAATAGGAATAACCTTGGCCACCTTCAATGCATCTGGGAACTTACCAATGCGTATGATCAAGTTATAAAATAAAACTAAACTAGAGAGGTTATACTAAAATAAAGAATATCTCTACTTCGTCTGCAATAGAGGAAAGATGAAATGAAATTTGATATTCCAATATGAAGCTTACAATACAATTAAATTATAGTGATTATTTACGCTATGTTGAAGAAAAATAGATTATTATTACGTAAACCCTGAGTTAAACATTGTGGGTTCAATCATTTTCATACTATGCGATAAATTATACATATATGGTACTATGCATGTATTTCATACTAATAGTCTGTTCAGGGAAAGGAGAGACGATGTAAATAAACCTGTGCGTGCGAGAGCAGCCAGACCGATTCACAGTAGAACTACTGAAATAATATTATTATTATTATCTGCAGTACATGATTCCAGGCTGACCTTGAATGAACGTTTTGTGAACTGGAATTGGACAGAAAATTTATGGAAAATACCTGTGAGTCATCGCTTCTATACGCACACAAATGCAAACAGCTTGTTTTGGCCGTCTCTCGAATCCGTGAACAGAGTATAAGCATAAATTAATAGCATTTACATTTTTGGAACTTACATGTCTATGTTTAAATCATAGTTTAATATTTAAGAAAAATCTCCTCCTTCTGTAATTTCTTTGTGTCATGTAGTATCTTTGTACTGTAGTATTAATTTCATTATTATTGTGAAAAAAGGATTTTGATTAAACTAATTTTGCTACTGTACCGTATTGAGTTCTCATTAATATTTCTTACTTAACTATGTGAAAATAATTAAACGTTTTCAACTCAACAAAATAAAGAAAAAATTTACAAAGAGTTCTCAAAAATGCTTGTATGTGTTTCATCTATGAAAGTTTATGAACTATAAATAATAGTTTAAGAATTAAATAATCGAGTTACTGTATAACCGTTTAAACTTATTTAATATTTTGAAAAACCTCTCAGTAACTTATCTTCTACATCTACAGTATTGTAAATGTAAACTTCTTACTGGTTTCATTGAAAGTTTTAGTTGAATTTACACAAAAATATCCATTTTGATACCTTCATGAATAAACCACAAAAAATAAAACAAATTGCAATTTTCAAGACCAATTCAATATTTTTTTCATCTTCATCTGATAAAAATTAATATACAGATAACATAATACTATCCGGACAATATAACAATATAGGTAACGTATCTGGTGTTTTTTCAGGAACTTCTCATTTTATTTTGATGGGAACGTCATCACCCATAAGAAGTACCTAGTAAGTTACTGTACGGTATTCTCAGAGATCTCGGTTCAGGTTTTTTCTGGAGGGTGATGCCCACATGAGCTCTAGGCTTGTGCGTGGGTAATGTTTTCATGAGTTAATTACTTTTGATAAATTACTTTTTTCTGAGCTTTTAATACTGTAATTTGCTCTAGAAATATCCTGTCATTCTACTGAAGTGATGATGAACAGATAAAACTTTTAATCGTAAATAAATTTTAAAAACATAATAATTATAACTCAACAGCCAAACAGACCGCTATACTTCTTCATGCTTTATTCAGGTTAATCAAGTTTCAAAATCTCAAAGGTTAATCAATTCAAATAATTGAAAAATTTATTTCTAATCCACTGTAACACAACTATTAATATTGTTTGCGGTAAAAACTCAAATCCGTTCTGTAATTTTAAAAATCTCGCGCTTCCTTTCAATTGACAGGCGCACCAACTCATATGTTCTACGGGATGGTACAAAAGTGTCCCAGCGACATTCTGGTCCACCACTCCAAGGATTCCAAACGACATTTTGTCCCATTTTCACTGACGACATTCTGTCCCACATTCCTGAGATGGACCAATATGTCGGCTGCATGCTTTTTACATTTTGGTCCAATCTATACTCCTTCACTGTCCGACAATTTGTGCCAACGACATTCTGTCCCACATTCCTGAGCTGGACCAATATGTCGGCTCCATGCACGACATTTTGGTCCAATTCACTTACATTCCTTCACCTCCCGACAATGTGTACCAGCGACATTCTGTACCACGTTTCATTCGCAATATCGATTTAGGCAAAATATCGACTGTTGAACTTCTAGTCAATTAGGGTGTGTGACGTCACAGATCCCAATCCGACATTACATGTTTCCAAACATTTGACACTGATATTTTAAAGTGTATGCTGTCAGTTTTCGATTAATATGTTTTTAAAAGAAAAATTGGTATAATATTTTGTCTTTTTTCATAGGGTCATAATTAAGGTAGGTTTTAAAGCAATGAAAAAACAAGGTTAAGTGACTTTTGAAATTGTCAGTATTTGGATTTTTCATTTTCTTTAATGCTTCTTTTCCTCCACTATCAAAATTAAGAGAAAAGTTATTATTTGGAGGATATCCACTGGAGTTAAAATTAATTAATTATATCATTGATTAGGTAGAAGAGTCAAATCAAATCAAAATCCAATTATTTCCAAAGACAAGTTAGTAATGTACATGTATAGGCCATGTCAAAACATAATTACATCAAGTTACATCGAGTTACAGTTGATTTGAAAGCAAATTGGTGAGAATTTGAAGCTAAGAAATACAGCATCCTATGAAAAAAGTAAGTTGGACTATCTTCCTTTTCAAAATTCTCAATATCATGAATAACCATCTCGTACAATTCAAATTTCGAGACAGGTTTTACATTACAACCGACCGGCTCACCGAATTACGAATTTTATACCAATATATATCGATAAGTATGAATGAATCGATGAAAATATCGATATTTACGCATTCCTGTAATGGACCAATATGTCGGCTCCTTGCACGACATTTTGGTCCAATCTATACTCCTTCACTTTCCGACAATTTGTACCAACGACATTCTGTCCCACATTCCTGAGCTGGACCAATATGTCGGCTCCATGCACGACATTTTGGTCCAATTTCCTTACATTCCTTCACTTTCCGACAATGTGTACCAGCGACATTCTGTCCCACATTCCTGAGTTGGACCAATCCATGAGACGACATTCTGTCCCAAAAATGGGACAGAATGTCGCTGGACCAAACTGTCGTTGGGACAAAATGTCACGCTCCCTGTTCTACATCTGCGATGTAGTTGGTACACCATGAAAAATGCAAAACCAACCAAGTTTTGTTTTGCCGTTCTGCGTTTGCGTTGCGTGGGTTGCCTGATAACCTCAACAATCGTTCTCTGTTGTTAATTCAATGTAAGTATTATTTTCTTTTAATAACACGTATTGCATACAATGAACGTAATATTTCTTAATTCAAGTAGTTTATAAGATAATTACAATTGAACTCTCAAACAATGTCTCTTGTATGTGAATGGATTTTGTAGGTTATGAACATGTAAGCCTATGAAAATATTTCAATAACTTTTAGAAAACACTATTTAGGGGTTTGTATCAAATGCCACAATTTTTGTCAACTTTATATTTCGGATAAAGTAACTGATGTCACTCGGGATTTTTTATGAGACAAATATTGGGTCAATGAATGTATCCTAGGGTCTATTGCATCTGGGTCGTGATCGAGTTCTCTCTTACTAAAGTTGAAGTAAATTAAAATGGATTTAGTTTCCGCAAATCTTTTATAGGAAAATTGAATATGTCAGGTCTATTGGTACTTCATAGTTATGTTGAAGCTCAGATAACCGTTTAATTGAAATAGTCTAGGTTCTATTTTTTCTGTTGACAAACGCTTATGTGTCTAGCAGTAGCTATTACATATCTGGTCTGGAATCTCCTTAATTTGTTTTGAAAATATTAGCTTTAGCGTGTGTGTAGGCTTGTCTGTAACTCTTGGTAATTAGAATGCAACTGCTAAGGCTACTAATTTTCAAAGTAGGCTAGCATTACAAATCATATTCAAGAACAAATAAAATGATTTTTTCATGATTTTTAAAGCTTCAGCATTATTCAGCCATGAAAATCCAGTCTTTGATAAGCTTGGGCATGTTGGATAGTTGGATATTGATCTACACTGTTGTCTCCAATTTTCCTAGACTATTAAGTAAGTTAGGTTCTTCTACCTCGGCTTGTGTCCCAAAGTTCAATGAGAATCTAAAACGGTTATCTATGTACCGTAATCAATAATGTACAATTAATTGACGCGAAAGAAGTAACATAATATTATTTAAAACTTATTTACAGGATTTTGATAAAGTATTCAATTGAAGGCAAAGTATTGTAGACATAAAAAGATAGTAGACTAGACTATCTTTTCATCTTGAGGTGGGCTTTACTTTACTGCGACCGAGTCGCAGTAACGAAAACCCACCTTAAGCCCATATATTTTATTATTTTTGCTTCAATAATTCTACTTTACTTATGTTAGAGACTTAATCAAAAAGGCTTATTCCGTTGCTAAGTGATGCTTGTGCTCTGAGTGAGAGGGCAGTATTAGGAATGACTCCAGTGTATGCTTATGCGATGCGATGTGTTACCTCAAATAAATGTTCAAATATCCATTCGAATCAGTTCTTGCGTATTATTTATTCGAAGGTGAAAGATCTAAATGATTAAAAAAAGCCCCTATACTCTATATTATATCAATAACTTTTTGTTAATTATTGTAGATTGATGCAAGAATGACAGCAACGGCAGACGAAGAAGCCAGACGCCTGGACGAGAGAATAGCGGAGATAAGACGCAAGAATGAAGCGATTTTAAGACGGAGAAAAGTGAGCTTTTCTTTTATTGTTTTTAAATAAGAATCGGCTCACTATCTTGGAATTTGCCGCAAAAAGCTCTAAAGCCTGGTTTTCATTAGTAGAGTTAGTGGTAGAGTTCCCTGGGCGAGTACTAACTATCTTGTAAACTCTCCCAATGAAAACGTTCATAGTAGAGTAGAGTGATGGTAGAGTACTTGTTTTTGGTAGAGTAGAGTGGGATAGTACTCTACCACTTGCCTTCCCCCACCACCGCTTTTCACTCTACTCTACCACCACTATCCTAATGAAAACAGTCTCGAGCTAGTAGAGTAGAGACATTTTAAGGTTAGATCTGTTTACTAGACAACACACTTTACCTACTATTCTCAATTGTAGTGAAAACAGCTACTCGACCAAGTAAGTAGAGTAGAGTTAGAACGGTAGAGTTAGTATGCTAGTTACTCTACCACTAACTCTACTAATGAAAACCAGGCTTAAAATATTGATAAGAAGATGATGGTTTTAATCTGCACTAGCTGTGCTATTTTGGAACCACATATACTTATATCCAAGTACCTATTATTTTCAGTGAAATCCAAACACCTACTACAACTACATTACTAATAATTTTCCAAAAATATATTACCTAGGCTATATACTAACAGTATATAAATTCAGGGAAATTTGTACCTGGTAGCTGAGTATAATAGTTTGATTTTTCACTACAATGTACTTGGTAGGCCTTCTAGTTTGTTTGACACACCAACTTTATTTTTAGTGTGCAATTCGTTTTTATCCATCTCAATAATTTTAAAAACCTACAATATAATTTTGTAAAATATTGTTTTATAAAACAATATATAGCAGGTCCCTTTTAACTTGTCACAAAACATATGATCGACGAGCATATGATCACAATACTTAACCTACAAATGCTGAATCTCGCAGATTATTGAAAAGGTCTTTTAAAAAGTTATTCTTTGAAAGGTCTTCTTTAAAAAGGTCTTTAAAGACTTTAAAGGTCTTTAAGACTTTCAAGCCTTTTGATTATTGTGTCGAAATCACTGTTTAATTATTACTGGATCAGCTGATTTATGACAAGTTAATTGGATCCTGCTATACACTATTGAAGACTGTTACACATGATTCTAGATTTTTAAAATCTCATAGGCCTAAGTTAGATATGAGAATTCTACTCTGCTAGCATAGGCCTACTTTTGTCTACTCTTTGAAGTAGCCCTTCGCCAATAGAACCTACTGTAAATGATAATAATTGGCTAGTTGATACTTCTATTACTCGAGACATCAATCTCCAGTTTCTCACCTCTAAATTTACCAGACAATATGAAATTATTATTTTGCAGGAAATCGAAGAGGATAAAAAGCTTGCCGAACAACAAAATGCTGTAGTTCAGTTGAAACCCTCCATTGAGGATTGGCCACGAGAACGCACCCCTGCTATGAAGCCTAGCAAACGAGAAATGGCTGGTGGTGACTCAATGAACTCCTCTTTCCAGGTGATAATATATTCCTACAAATTTATTAATAATGATTCTCATCAAAATAACTTGAGGAATTTATGATTTAGTCTACTAGAATTACTATAAGTATCTGAACCAGAGCCAATTTCTATATTCTAATGTTGGGTTGTGCCAACAATATGATAAACTATTTTGATACCATTTGATTAGTAATGTTCTCATCCTGAACTGATCTTTATCTTTGAGATGGAGTCATATCTTTAGATTAGAGATTTTAAATCTAATCTGTGTATCCAACGTGCATTGTGTTAGTAATGTTGTGAAGGTTAAGGGCCTCGCCACACTCCTCCTTTGCTTGACTTTACTGCAAAGTTGAATTTGCAGTGAAGTCAAGCAAAGGAGGAGTGTGGCCAGGCCCTAACGTCAATCGAATCCGTTATTTTAGCAAAATAAAATCTTCTGAGCATCAGAAATAATAATCAGGGAAATTATTATAAGGCCTATAATAAATTAGAGTTGAGTAACAAACGTATAATTCATTATTTAGTCAAATTAAAAATTTACAAGTGAATCGTCGTATTACTGTATAAGATCATGTTCTATTATTATAAAAAAATTCAAAATTTCTGTATTTATGTTTTTACAGGACTCTCCATCTCCTCGCGGCAGTGGACGCCGGGAAAGACCTGGAACTAGCTCTAGAGGACGGGATTTGATGGAAAAGGTCAGTTTTGATAATTTATGTTCTTATGACAATTTTCAATTTATAATAATCCGCTATCTTCTAATTATTTATCTATTGTAATAGGCCAAATTGAAGATTGAATCCTCCTCAATCCATTGCACATTATTCAAATAATTCTTTGCATTCAAGATGAGGCCGCACTGATAGATGGTTACATGGATGATAGGCTAGATAGGGTGAGCACTTTATTCTAAAAAAGGCACAAGCTAACTATGCTTCATCTCTCTACCCACCGGTCCTAAGCTTTTGCCTAACAACTAACCTTGCTAGTAGGTAGCAGCATAGAGAGGGCTGTGCCAGGATATGAAAAAGCTATAACCTATAGATAGCTTATCTATAGAACATTCAACATCCATAATAATAGATCATATAGAACATGATTACGGGCCCATGATACAGGCCAGAATAAGTTCAACTTGGTAACCTGTGGTTCATGCTGCCCATGTTCACTTTTAAGTTTGATGATTGTGGTAAAGTTGTGGTGTGATTCAAGGCTCTGGTGTATTTGTAAGTGATAGACAATCGGAAGTCTTCTCATGTTAATTCAATAAGCTAGGAGGGATGAAATCAGTCTCTAGCCCGGTCTTCAACGTTCCCAAGAGTTGTGACCTGTATCAAAGCAGGCCGTTCCAACCATCCACCATCCACCTGCAGTGCTGTCCACGGTTCATAGCTGGATAATGTTCAATGCATAATACGCTCTTAATTGCGACTTCTATGGCCTTATTTTTCCAATTCATCTCAACTTTCCCTGAAGATAAATTCTTCATTTAATTTTATTGTACAATATTCTAAAATTAACTATTTGAATGCAAATCAAGACAACGTTTGATGGAGTATTTGCCTTTGAATTTCAACTGTGAAATGTATTCTATGACTTGATGTTCCAAACCTGAAATTTTTCAGGGAGCCGGTCCCCCTCCGGACCCAAGAAGTTTCCTGTCGGATCCTGACCGCGATGGAGGCATGGAAAACAGTAGAGAGAGACCAGGCAGAGTTAGAAATGAATCTGGACCAGAATTTCAAGAAAGAGGAGGTCCACAGAGGGTAAATGATTTATTCAAATTCCTTTTATTGTAGGATATTATCAGGCTGACAGAAACCACTCATTTTTTGGTTTAGAAAGTTCACTGGAGAACTTAAATTTTCGGTCTCATTGTGATATTGGAATAATTAGAAACTTTTCTCTGGGCTCTACCCAGGAAAGTCTATCTAAAGAAAGCAATATTATAAAAGCTCTACATGTGTAATGTAAAAAGTACGTTTATGAAAAGTACTGAGGATTAATGTTTTATGTTAATTTTAATTTTATTTTATGTTACTCACTTCTCATTTGGGGGTTTTCGCTTTCGTAAAAAAAACTTGTTGAACAGAGTTTGCTGGTTAGTACTTGAAGACATCAACATGAAAAATCAATTCCAGTCTCTGTTATAGCATCCAGTCTCTGAATTGGTAGTTATGTACGGTCAAGGTTATTAGATATAAGGTTGAACCATCCCTAATGCTTTTTGAATTCACAAGCTGTTGGAGTGGGGGGACTGATTCGGCTGACGTCATTTTGATCATTTTATTTTGATAACATCAGCTGTTTACTGATTGCCAAGCGCCAAATTAAATGAATCACACTTTATTACTTTCTATTGTATTGTTTTTCTGGATGCTTCGAATTGAATAAAGCTATAGCGTTTCTTGATATTAATCTCTCCATAATATTCTATTACCTGTACCATAACGGATTCATTCTTTTGGTGGTGGTTTTTCCTATACATGTATATTCTGAATTAGTATATTAGTTAAGTGTGACTGTGTTTCGTAGCTCGGTGAGAGCGGTTGCTGAGTGATCATGAGAAGTCATGAACACTCAAGACTGCTCCTGGATGGTTGACCGACACAAAAGTAAGGAAGGCGAGGTGGAACCTACCCGTATCTATGGGTGTATCTATGGGTCTCCCCACCAACAAAAAGCCATACGAACATATAAATTAGTCAAGTATTGGTACTTCAGTAGTTCACTGGTTCAGTTTGATGCTGGGATTTTTTGAAATTATCTTTCTAACTCTGCTCCTTTGTAGGACAAATTTGATCAAAGAGGAAGAGGAAGTGAACGAAGAAGTGGAGGAAGAGGGAGAGGAGGAGGAGGAGGAGGAGGAGGAGGAAGAGGTGATAATGAGAGGGGGAAAAGGAGAGACGAAGCTTGGCGCGTGGAACGGCATAAAATAGATGAGGCCAGAATAGAGCGACAAAAAGATTCGGATGGTCGTTGGCGAAGAGAATGGGACAATGAAAAGCTAAATTTTGAGTAAGTAATATCATTCAGTTTATTATCATCATTTCCAATTTATTATTACAACTTGTGGAATTGAATATACCTCCGGTTGTTGCTCTACTACATTCTTAGTTTGTTCTGATTCATTAATCATTTCTTCTATTTAGTTCATTTATTACTGTACTTTTTCTGTTATTCAGACGCACTCCAGACGAATAAAAAACCCTAGCATATAGTGAGTGACGTATAATGGTGTGATTGAATGAAGGATTTCATGTAAATATTATCCAAGTGAAATTGTCTTCTCTCTTCATAGAAATAAATTGAATTTCAATTCTTTGACTGTACCTGGCAGCTAGATGTGCTCCCAAGTGAAGGGCCACTAGACAGCAGCATTATTGTACTGGAAACATTCAACTAGAGCTACTTAACAAAAGTTACTGAATCGTCTTTCAATTGATTTAAAACTTTTGTCAATTGTGTTTTCTTGACTTCTCAGTAATAAAATCATTTTAGAGCTAACTGCTAAACGATTGGCTTTGTAAAAATTTCTAGGGTGGAGGGAGATGACAATAAGCATCCTGCATTGACTCCAACCAAGACAGTACCATCCAAGGCATTAGGCGGCAGGTTGAGTCAGTGGAAGACTTCGGTTAACAAAGGTGAGATAGCTTATAATCATTTTATTTATATTCATTCCTCATATCAATCAATTTTAACATTTTACAAAATTTCTTCCAAGATGATGCCATGCTGCTGGGCATTGAAACTCGAGTATGGTTTAAAATGGGTTTAATTTTTGTGGAATTGACAACATTTATTCTTTTACCAATTGTCCTCAATTGATTTTATTTTCATGATTTGTTTAAATCATTTTACATGGGATGATATTAAAATTTTATTTAATTTCATAGATATCTACAAATCCAGGCTGAATTCATTGTATGTATAACCTTTTAACTTATTGTATAACTATTAGGGTGCCAACAGTTGTTGGTTTTCAATTAAAATAATTTGAGGTTTTCATTAGTTCATCTATTGTTCACTTTTGTAAAAATAATAAATTTACGCATGTCTTCACAATGCACCTTGTCAAGCAGACTTTCTGAGACTTGCTTGAGTAATGAAATTTTTGATTGAATAAAAATTTTTCATCTCTATTTTAACAATGTAAAGAATAAATGGAATATCTAGAGATTTGAAAGAAAAGCACAGTGCTCAATGCACATGACCAATTTACAAAATATTGTAGTTTTGTAAATTTTCTATCTACAGATTTTTTTTGTGATGTAAATGTCCTCATATTGGTAAATGACCTGTGTGTGAGTGAAGGGAAGGATAACGATGAAGAAGATGGGGGAGATGAGTAGATGTAGTAGTAGTTGTAGTTCCAAACCACTCAATCGAAACTATATTGTTACTGGAAACAGAACAATCAACAGGCTTTGTAGCAATAGATTTGAAAAATGTAGATGATGAAAAGCAATAAGAATTTTAAGAACTTGAAAAATAAATTTGAATGAAAAGATAAATTACTTAGCAATTATTTCAATTTATTCTTAGAACCTTTTTGCTGATGAATAATTTATTTTATTTTAATATTAATTCGAAAGAATTACTTCTGTTTGTCTGTCTATTTGAAGTGCAAACTTATTTAATGAAGACTGAAATTAAAAATTACATAGAAAAAATTGTTTTCTGGAGTGGTAGGCTACTGTGAATATTCTTAATAATTATGAATATTCCTATACCTTAATATGAAGTTTTTTTCAGAGGTGGAGAATGACAGCAACACCTTTAAAAGACAAAGCCGTGGTCCCGAACATGTGCCTGAAAGTGGATTCTCTCGAATTTCGGCTCCAAAGTCATCTCCCCACGTATTTAGAAATGAAAGCTTGGAAAAAAGCAGTAGCTCTCCAAAATATGAACCAACTCCCAAACAGAAAGTTAGTCCTTTGGCGTCTTTGGAGAGGACAATCCTAACTGAGTCAGAAAATTTCAAGATCACTATCAAAAATAAAGAACCAGGTGAGCAAAAATGCCATTATAAATGTATATATTATTTTTGCTGCTGAAGATGTCCACAGAGGTCTGTGACATGTGTGTGGATGATACATTGAAATGCCAGGAGGAACGGGAATCGAACCCTTGTGCAGCTATAATAGTAATGAAGTTTTGACATTCAGTCACCATGCCGGTGATTCAATAAATACACCATGCTAAATCTTTGGAAAATAGAGTTAAATAATTTATAGCTATTAATATTGAAAGTTCTTACATTTGAAATACCAAAGCAATTTATGGTACGTATTGAGTTTGCAGTATATTAGACATGTTACGTTCACATTTGATCCTTGGCTATCATTGCAACCTCAATGGTCAATTACATGTCTAAACGTTATATGAAGTTAAGCAATGTCTTAAATATGGAATTTAGCTCTATATTGGGTCCATATAAATTATTTATCAGATAATGCACAATTATCCAGTGGTTTTCCTGCACATGATATATCCTAAATTTACCATTAACTTGCAGGCCTAGTTTTAAAATTTTTGTAGTTTTATTTTATTTTTTGAAACACCTGCTTTTACTCATAGAATAAATGTTGAGTATTTTATGAGATTCCCTACAGAACAAAAAGTTGTGAATAATTTTGTAGAGAACTATTAATTTTCAAAGTTGTAAATCCATTTTGAAACATCCAGAATTATTTCAAAGTATTTTTTAAATATTTGAATTCACAGGTAGGAAAGAAGAAAATTCTGGCAGTTTATCCAGAGATGGGAAGGTGCGCAATGAACGTCAACCAAAGAAGAGAGCGGGAATACTGAGAACCAGTCAGAGCAGTGTCTCTGATGAAGATGCATCCTGTCCCTCTTCGCCAGCCAAGTTCACTCAGTACGAAAACATGACATTCACCATAAGAAACGAGCCCGTCAATATTAAAAGGTCAGATCTAGAAAAAATGAGTCATGAGGATTTTGTGAAGTTGAGCCAGGTGGCAAAACCACCACTGCCATCTTTCCGGCCTCCAATCAAAAAAGAAACTCAGAATTTTGTCCAAGCTAAGACCGCAGAAGATGATGACGACTCTTGGGAAGATGTTAACACCAGTGGTACTGAGAGTTTGTATGAAAGTGGACCGGAGTCACCATCAAAGGTTTCAGCAAACCCAGATGTGGGAAACCAGTCCCAAGCCGTTCCCTACACTAATTTCATTTGTCTTGTACCACCAAAACCTAGTGCTCCAGTCACTGGTGAACCCGTCCCTACAATCATCCATCAAACACCACACCTAGAAATCATCCGCCAAATCCCACCCCCAACAATCATCCACCAAGCCCCATCTCAAGTAATCAATTACCAAAATCCAACTTCAGCAATCATTCACCAAAAACCACCTCTAGAAATTATCCACCAAACTCAAGCTTCGACAATCAATTACCAAAATCCACCTTCAGCAATCATCCATCAAACTCATGCTTCTACAATCAATTACCAAAATCCACCTTCAGCAATCATCCATCAAAAACCACCTCTAGAAATAATTCACAATAACCCACCTCCAACAATCATTCACCAAAACCCACACCCACAAATCATTCACCAAAACCCACCCACTGAAATAATCCACCAAACCCCATCTCCAGCAATCATCCACCAAAACACACCCCCATCAATCATCTACCAAAACCCTCCTCCATCCATCATCCACCAAAACCAACACCCAGAAATCAGCCACCAAACCCCCCCTCCAGCAATAATCTACCAAACCCCGCCTCCAGTCATTACCCATCAAACCCCACCTCCAGCAATAATCTACCAAACTCCGCCTCCAGTCATCACCCACCAGACGCCGCCACCAGTCATTACCCACCAAACTCCACCCCAGTCATTACCCACCAAACTCCACCCCCAGCAATCATCCATCAACCCCCACCTGCAGCCTCATCTGTTGTGGATGAAATAATTAGTGAATCCATCGTATTTGTGCCACCCACTACACAAACAGTCACCATTGAAGCTCCGCCTTACCCTTACGAGACCGTCGCTAACATAGAAACAACTCCAAATCATTCGTTCAATTTAGACAACTATATCGTGCTAGTCAAACCGGACACAAGCTTTGAAGAAAAGGTTCAACTGGAAGACATGAACGCGCAACTGCAGCGAAATAGTCAATCTCCAACCGCGCTCCCTGATAGTGCGAGTGTTAGTAATAATGAGGAAGCCACAAAAGATGCCAAACTAACAGAGAAACCGCTCTAATATAGGCACAGCGTTAGTCGGCAATTTTAGTGAGAATCAACAGGCTTATATGAGCCAGGCTTCACGTATAACTCGAATCATTAGGTGTCTAAGTTCAAGCGCCCACTGAGGTGGAGTGCTTGGACGTAATGCTTGACCTTAGGTGGAATACATCTTTGGTGGAATATGAGATAGATTCTTGTGAGTTTCAAGACCAAAACTTATAAGACTAGATTATACAGGGTCCTGCACGGGGTACGGATGTTTATCAAATGGACAGCACTCCACTATTTTCAAGTTTAAAAATAATTTATTGGCAGAAATACGTTTCCTATAACATGCAATTTGACTAACCCATGTACGAAAAGTAATATCATTGAGATGGTGTCCATTTTCACGTTGACAAATGTGGAGACGCTCTCTGAAGTTTGCTTCTACTCTCTCCAACAAAGAACGATCGAGGTAAACGGACTTTTTTTAGTTGGTATTAATTTTGTGGTGATTTCCAAAGTCTCGTGTGTATGAAAATAAGGCTCGTATGTTGGGCGAACTGCGACAAGCTTTAGAGAAGATCGTCGCTCAGATCGAACGTCAACTATTGGAGAGAGTGGAAGCAAACTTCAGACAGCATCTCCACATTTGTCAGCGTGAAAATGGACACCATCTTAATGATATTATTTTTTGTACATAGGGTAGTCAAAGTACATGTTCTAAGAAACATATTTCTGCCAATAAATTATTTCTAAACTTTAAAATAGTGGATTGTTGTTCATTTGAAAAACATCCGTTTCCTGTGGAGGACTCTGTATATAACAATGCCAATAAATAGATGAAATATGATTATCTAATCATATTGTATATATTTGATGTTTTATCATTTACGGCGACAATATTTTTTATTCTTGGGGTTGTGTGCTGTCTACTTAAAGTTATAAGATAGGAAAAATTTAAACTAAACTAGCTAATTCATACTGATTTCCAAAGCGTTACAAATCAAGATTCGCCTTATCCGTAAGGTCAGCCATCAGGTTATTATAAGAATCTTTTGTAAAAAAAAACTTGGTTTTTGTTTTTAGTTACACATTTAAAAATGTAAATTATGATTTGAATGTAGGTTACATTTAAAGAATTAGAAAGTATTCACGGTTTAATTTTTCTGTTTAAGGAGTATTGGTTTTTGTTACAAATAAAGTAATCAGTTTCGTTGTAATTTGATACATTTATTATTTCATTCCTTCAACTGTTATTAAATATGAAAATGATAGGTCATAGTTAATAATGATAGGAAACAAGTGCCTAATCTTATAGCCTCTTTGAAGTTACTTTGTATAGATTTATTCTCCGATTAACTATCAACAATACAAATTGTTACTACCAATTTTTTTATTATATGTAATCCTTTTCTTGGATCCATCTTTATTAAATGTGATTCGAAAATAATTGAATCTGTTCTGAAGAATGTGGATAATTTAAGAGATGTCTATGAAATGCATGTTTTGGGTATTACAAAGTGTTTTTTTTTTAATGAAGGCAGTTTCCTTTCTCATAAATGATTGTAAATAATGATTGATGTTATTCTTATTATTGACGAAATGTCGAATGTGATTGAGAAGAGCTGATTATGTCTTACAGTAGTTGTAATACATCTTGAGAAGTGCAATATCTGTGCTTAACGTGGAATTTATATTCAATTTGAACTTGAAGGCATTTATTACTAAATCTTGATCATTTTAAAGAAATCATTATCCAGGTTTCAACTGTATATCACATCTGGATTCTTTATATATTTTAGTTGTATCTTTATATACAAGGGACATTTCATAAATATTGCACAGGTTGGTACCACTGCGGGATGGATGACGCTGCAACAATGAGCAACACGCCATATTGCAGTTCAAATCTTAAGGAAGAAGTTTGTTTTTTGTTTCATTCTCAGTGTATACCATTTTCAAGTTACGCGACTTTGAAATGGAGCCTGTACGTGTCTCGGGTACTGTGACTATTGAAGAACAACGGGCATACATTAAGATTGAAACATTACGTGGAAAAACCCCGACAGAAATCCACAGTGCTTTAAGTGGTGGTTGTGATGAGTTAACAGTGGACCGCAGTACAGTTTCTCGTTGGTCCAATCGTTTTCGTGGTGGTCGTGTTAGCATAAACGATGATCCAAGACCAGGAAGGCCGAAAACATCAACCAATGAACAAAGTGTGAAACGTGTGTCTGATGCTCTTGAACAAGATCGTCGTGCGATTTGTGAGGAACTTTCTGAACTTACAGGTATTCCACCAACATCAGTTTACCGAATTCTGACAAGTGATTTGAAGAAAAGAACAATTTCGGCGCGATGGGTCCCGCACAACTTGACTGGTGAACAGAAGCGTAAACGCTTTGACATTGCAACCTTGTTGAAACAAAGATTCATTATTGAAGGTCAAACATTCTTGAATCGAATTGTTGCGATTGATGAAACATGGGTTAGAGACTTTGAGCCGGAGTTGAAATCACTCTGGCAAACAGTGATTTCAACTTACCACAAAAGTCACTTGAAGCACTGTGGATTTCTGTCGAGTTTTTCCACGTAAAGTTTCAATCTTTATGTATGCCCATTGTACTTCAATATTCACAGTACCCGAGACACGTACAGGCTCCATTCCAAAGTCGCGTAACTTGAAAATAAGATACACTACAAATAAAACAAAAAAACATTCTTCTTCCCCAAGATTTGAACTACAAAATGAAGTGTTGCTCGTTTTTGCAGCATCATCTATCCCGCAGTAGTGCAAACCTGTGCAATATTTATGGAATGTCCCTCGTATTTTCACTGATATTGTCGTCATCCACAGCTTAATGGCTTGAAAAAATTTCACTCCCCAATAGAAAGTTCAAGTAAACAACATCGAAGTTTTTATTGTATAGTTTCCCTTACTGTAAAAGTACCGGTAAGGTAACTCCTTACTCCTTGAGTTGAATATAACTCATTAAATAGGTAGATGTTTTTTTGAAAAAAGAAATTTATTGAATAGATATCACAAAACATATTTCCGTTACAAAATTATAAAACTTGAAACATAATAAAATTATTCAATATGAACAAAGAAGCTAATGATTGAGAACAAAATTTCATAATCGGCTTAAAGCACCGTTTCTTTTACAAACCCGTACAATTTTCTCCTCAATCATCTTGAAGTGATCAGATAATACTTTATCAACATGATTACAGTATTTTGTTCTAAACCCTAATTATAATTTTAATACAGTGGGATAATTGGTCCCAATTGCACCAGTATTCTTATTGTATTCAACATATTTTTTAACCCATATCAAACTGTTTTGCAAATCTGTAATAAAATAAATAGATAAAACCCTATATATTATTTTTTATGAATGATGAAATATCATGTATTTTCTACTTAGTTCACATTTGTTTTTGTGATATTGGCTGTAAGAGTACATAAATATTAAATAATGAGTTATAAACAGTGCAAAGGAATAAACACTTGTATAATGTTGAAGGCACTTTATGATGGCAAACATTTTTCATTTAATTTGTTTGGTTCTTAGAAAATGTCCACGTCATAAAAAAATGATGTAACATTTCTCTACAATTCATTTGTCTTTCAGAGAGTAGTTTCCTTTCTATAAATAAAAACGATGAAAAATAAATATACCGGTTTGTTATTTTTTCTTATTATTGTCTACTGTAAATAAAGCATCTCTAGAATATATTAGATACTGCTCTCAATTCTTTGTGAAATTCAATATTGTTGATGACTACAACAAGGTGCAAGAAGTGCAATCTTTTACAAACAGCTGTTTTTGTTCTCATTAGCTTCATTTAACTTCAATACTATATTGATATTCATTTAACTTGGCGGATGACATTAGATTGGTAGACAGATAGAGATCAACGTCAAGAAATGATATCTATCTATCTACTGTAATTCCATCCGCCAAGTTAAATGAATATCACTGTAATCATCATTGAGGGCTGCATTTATGAACGCTCACTTAAGATGACTTGAGTGAGAAAATGGCAAGCTCACTCTGCACGGACTCATCATCTGTAGTTGAAGCATAGTAAAACTTTGTGAAGTTTTATTCAACATTTGTGAATATGTTCAATTGTTTAATGTTAATATTCATAGATATTAAATAAACCTTGAAAAATGTTCTCTAAAAGAATTCCATGATAACTTTAGTTACTTCAGCTGATCTGTCTGTTAAGTGTGAGTTCGCCATTTTTCATTCAATTCATCTTATAAATAATGAAAAAAGGAATGTTCATAATACGGCCCTGAAACTAACTTGACACATTATAAAATAATTGAGAGCACGTAAGAAATTCAAAGTTGTAATAAATTAATATTGAATCTATTATGTCAAATGAAAGAATGGCATGAATGAAATATTCAATATTATAAGCCCTTAAAATAGCTTAGCTGCAAAAATGTTCTGAGAAATAATCCTGTCAAAACCAGGAAATAGTAGTTTAATCGTAGCATACAGTGGATAATAGAATATATAATTAAAACAGATTAATATAAATTTCAGATCGTGGCCAGTAAGAAAAAAGTGATATTGTTTCAATTATGATAATACTTATTAACTAGTAGCTGCAAAAATGTTCTGAGAAATAATCCTGTCAAAATCAGGAAATAGTAGTTTAATCGTAGCATACAGTGGATAATAGAATATATAATTAAACCACGATATAAATTTCAGATCGTGGCCAGTAAGAAAAAAGTGATATTGTTTCACTTACGATAATACTTATTAACTAGTAACACAAGACAAGTATTATTCAAAGTAACTCATTGGTATGCAGTTGAAAGTGACAATATTATTCTCACACTGGCTCAATTCAACTGCGGTAACTAGAATGCAAGTTTTTCTACCACAATTTTGATTTCTTTATTTTCAGTTTTCTGTTCAGTCGCCTGTCGCGGTGACTTTCTTGGACTGGGTTGTGACTCTGGCAGAGTATTCGATGGTCTAATTTCAACTTTCAAATCTTTTCCATTTTCAATCATATCGCTGCGATCCAAGAGTTGTTCCAATTCTTCTTCTGAAAAACCTGAAAAAATGAAACAAATTTTTAAATTGAATTATTAGGATGTTCAAAATTAATTGAGCAACAGTCTCTCATCCAAAAAGGTTCAATTTAAAAATATTTGGAATTCACTTCGAAATAAGTATCATCATCATCAATAGAATTTAGTAATTTCATTCTGGATGTTCATCACATTATTTAAAAAAATCGTTTGACTTCTAATCAGCCAATAATAATGCAGCACAGGTAACTAGAAAGGTGCAGAAGTTAATAATAATAATTCCGTGTAACCTGGCCTGAGTTTAGTCAGAGTTTGGCCTGGTCAAGTCTGGTCTCAAGAGTTTTCAGGTCCCTCCTGATCAGTTCAGGGTCTCTGACGTGACCACAGAATAGGAGATCTCTCCTATTCTGTGACGTGACTTAACGTCTGTTTATTAGGCAGCCGGGTCCAACGGCTTAGCGTGTCCTCCGAAACACGAGGAGTGGCTCGAGCTAAAGAAGTTGATATTTAACGAAATATATAAGTAAAACAACAACAATAACTGATTATGCCGTTGGCCTATATGATATTGCTTTTCTAATAATAGTAGCCTACCTAATTATTTGAGTTGAAAAAATATAGAAAACTTACCACATGGAGTGGAATGTACGAACGCCGACTCCTTTCTCTCGTTGAGCAATGTGGCTAGTTCTTGTAAATCCAGCAGAGGCGCTTCATTCAGCTTGAAAACACCTGTTAGGAAAATAATTGACGGTAATTGAAACTCAACTTGTCAACAACAGCACTTGAATTGGATATAACATATATCTAATTCGAATATAGTAAGATTATTTTAAAATTAAGCAGGTAATTGCATAATTATTACCATTGACGCAAAGTCGCTGTTTGGAATTTATTCCGTGTATTTTCATTTTATGCGGTATAAAATAAATCGAATTGAATAGAAATCCATTTTGAAAACTCTAGCTTCTAAATTTTTTATAGCAATTCATTCAACTTCGATTCAAGACTTGTAGAAATATAATACAAAACAAAAATATTTTTGCCTAAACATTATGTTACTGGGTACCACTATGTTATTACTTGGAAAGAAATTGAAGGGGACACGAATACACAGAATATTTTATTTCCATAATGAGTGACACAAAAATTACTTATTAATCATCTTACTGAAACAAAGTAAAGTGATGAAACGGAAAATAGATTATGAAATAAGATACTCGAAATTTAGGGCTGAAATTCAAGTAATCAAATGCTGCAATAGTACAAAAACTGTGGTGAGAAAAATTTATTATGGATTTATTGCTAATTAAATGTTTCCATCACATTAAATTTCCATCTGTTATCAAGGATAAATATATAATTCGATTTGATTAATCGCACGGACACTAGAGTATACAGTAGGTCTCACGCCCATACCCCAGCCCAAATTAAATTTTGAGAGGTGTGGCGCCACCCGCAACCGAAGTAACCAATTTAAAGTTTTATGTTAACTGGGTTCAGAGCTGCGTGATTTTGGCAGCCGACTACTGCGCATCCTCCTCATGATATCTACCGTGTATTCTAGTATCTGTGTTTTAACGTATAAAGCCAGAGCATTACTCTAGGAACATATATGATAAGTTTTGCAACTTGTGACGCAAAGTTTTAGCAATGGAAAGAAAAGTTTTGCAAAGTTTCATCCACACTTACCAGATTTCATGACGACTTTTTCCATCATTTTCTTATTATCTCCGCACTTGACAACTTTCTCGTCGATAGTGCCAGCGACTGTCAGTCGGTAGACCACCACTGGCTTGGTTTGTCCAATACGGTGCGCCCGGTCCTGAGCCTGAAGATCAGCCATTGGATTCTGAAAAATAATTTCAGTGGATGAAAAACTTTGAAATTATTATTGAACTACATCAAAATTAATGAGACCATTGAATTTATTCTTAGATAGAAATACTGGAAACGTAAAATAGCTCTTTCATTGGAATTTCAAACTATAATAATATTAGGTTATACCTTCACAGGTAAAAATGAAGGGTGAATAACTTTCAATTACTTTAAATAGATAAGTGGGTAAGTATCAAGTATTTCTTATACAGTAATTATAAGTAGAATGGCATAAGTAATTTAGTAAATAAATAGATGGTAAAAAAAAGTAATAATAGTCGTATGTCAACTTTTGACCGACGCATAAGGCTGGATGCAACTTTACAAGCGACACGAGGAGTCGGTTTGTATTCAGTTTTCTGAAGCGTCGTGGCTTGTATTGATTTGAACAGACATGAGACATGCACGATGCAAGGCGATATAACACGAGGCGACGTTGCAAGGCAATCTTCGTTTAATTCAAACAAATGCAACATTGTTTCGTCACCTATCCTCGCGTCGTAATGCCTTTAATGTGCAGAAAGCCTTAAAATCATGTGTCCACCATTAAAAGCAAATACTAATGTTGGGTTGCATCAAGCAAGATCGATACCGTAATTCTGATTCACAATAAGTACAATGCTAACCAAAATGGGATCAGCTCAGTCAAAATAATTGTTGCAAAAAAAAAAAAAACCAATATGCTAAAGGAACTAAGAATTGATTGAACAACATAACCTCTGGACTATTTATCAAAATTTGGGAAAGAAGCAGTTTTGGACTGTTATTTAAAAAATGTCTGTTATTTCTTCCCACATTGTAACGTATCTTGCCAATAAATGAATAAATAAATGAATTAAGATAATTTGTCTTCTGGGGCCAGCTTCATAGAATATGAGCTTTTTCAAGTCAGCTCTTCTTGTACAACAGGACTTTAGAACATCTTGAAATTTTTCCTCGTTTTTACATTCTGAGAGATTTTGTTTTTATTTTTTATGAAACAGTCCTCAGTTGCCCAGTCAATTCCAGAGGTTTCGGACAGTCGAGTCCAAACTGAAAATGTAAGTAAGCAGGCCTACCCAATCGCTGTTGAACAGTATGACTGTATCAGCTCCGGTGAGGTTGATGCCGAGTCCACCTGCCCTGGTCGAGATGAGAAACA
Source organism: Laodelphax striatellus (assembly GCA_017141395.1). Taxonomy (NCBI): domain Eukaryota; kingdom Metazoa; phylum Arthropoda; class Insecta; order Hemiptera; family Delphacidae; genus Laodelphax; species Laodelphax striatellus. The sequence continues at coordinate 17,606,008 of CM029533.1, forward strand.
CAAACAGGTTGGGGTCTGTGTTGAAGGCGTGAATGCCATCTTTGCGCTCCATCAGCCTACTTTGTCCGTCCAGTCTGACAAAGGAATGGTTCTGCATCACCATGAACTCCTCCAACAAATCCAACAGCATACACGACGTCGAGAACAGTAAAACCTGTACAAAGGGTTCAGATATTGTAATAAGACAATCAGATTCTGAAAAACAATTTTCAACTTCAATAATTTATTGTGTCGGAATGCAATGCATAGCTTCTTAGTGCATTCCTTTGACTATAAGCTATTTGAGGACAGTCATGAATAAATAGTTTAGAAATATTATGAGAAAAGAATGATTTATCATTGAAAATACGTTACATTGGAAATTAAAGAATATTTTCATCATCTAGTCTGTTAATGTCTCTGTCTCTAAATATCTATAAAGGGTAAGTGAAAAGTTCGGAAACGGCTTAATATTTCTTATACGAAGATAATTTGATGGTAGTTGACAATGGGGATCGTACTGAAATAGAAAATACTGTACTACTTTTCTGTGACTTCAAAAATCTTGTCCGTCATCTTGGATCCGCCACATTTAATCTAACGTAATTTTTTAAATGGTGGTCATGTTATACGTGATTTCAATACAGAATTTCAAGAGAAAATGAATGGAGAAAACTGCACATCGGTGTGTCACGTCGTTTTCAAGATATTTTAATTATTAATCAGCCAAATTTACTCTTAACTATTGTACTTAACCTTAATTTGAACAATTTATCAGACTAAATTTTGGAACAGAAGAAGTTTTGGGTTAACACCTGTTTTTTCTTTCCTATAAGATTGTATTGCTTGATCCAATAAATGATTATTTGATTATTAAATCAGTTAATATCTCAAAAACGATTTGACATATCGATGTGCGATTTTCTCCATTCACTTTGATTTAAAAATCCGTATTGAAATCATGTATCGCATCACCACCTCATAATCTGGAAAATAATGGTAAAACCAAGATGGCGGACTAAATTTGACTGTAAAGGTAGTATTTTTGATTTCAGTCCATTTTCTCAATCACCCCTACAATCAAATTACCTTTATATTATGAGATATCAAGCCGTTCTAATACTTTCCCACCACTCTGACAATGTAAATAATATGTCTGATTAATAATTGAAATATCTTGAAAACGGTTTGATATATCGATTCGCGGTTTTCGCCATTCATTTTCTCTTGAAATTCTGTAAATCAATATCGTTGTTTCACGATATTGTTATTATTAGGAATATTCTTCAAGTATGTAAACTGAATTAAATTTGATTACCTTATGTCCTCTCTGTTTCAGTTTTGCCAATAATGCTTCCAATACAAGAAATTTCCCCGAAACCTTGATTAGGTCTTCGTTGACGAAGAGATATTTTTTATCTTTCTCGCAAGTGACCGGCATCCTGACCAAGTATGGATGATTGACAATGTGCATCAACGCAATGTGCGGCATTTGCATTTTGATCTTCTCCATGAACTCCACTCGCGAATCGACACTATTCAACCTGCAAAATCGAATATTTTCAACATTTCTTATCAATTTCAGTGAAACCCGAGGTTTCAAAAATACTTTCAAGTATAATGTGGCCCACAAGTCGGTTTCCTCTAGCATAATCAAACACTATTTCAATTCCTGACCCAAGGCCTTCCTGTACATTAATGTTCACTTAAAACTAGAGTTCAAGTACTGTCAATGGATTCAATCCATTGTACACTAGAAGACAAACCTTATGTAAATTAATTGATGATTTTACTGCATTGATGCCCGGTTTTTCAGTCGTTCAATAAACCTATTGAATCAATAACTTTTTTTTGCATTTGAAAACACATGGTTATTGATTCAATAGTGCTATTAGATCCATAAACTGTCTATTGAGCGACAGAAAAACCGGGCATGAATTTCATAACATAGAATACATTTCTATTCGTGCCAACTAGCGATATAAATCAAGGATCATAATTTTTCATGCTTGGGTTCAAGATTCGCATTAAATTTGTGATCAACGTTATTATTGCTTCAACTTCCAACAAAGCAGCAGTCAAAAAAGCCTAGATCAACATCGATTTCTACTATTTTGACATATTATATGTTTTTCTATTGAATGCCATTTCCAGGATCTGAAAGCGTATAAATCATACCTATCTGTTAGTTCCTTGCACTTGGGTAGTGTGCTCAAAGCAAAAAAATCATTTCTTTTTGGTTTTTTGAATGTGCTGGTTGCATCACTCTGAGGTGTTCTACTGGATGCGAAATCTTCATCGTTGAGATCAAAAGTATCCTTTTCACGGAAGAAGTTTCTATACGATCTTTCTGGTGTTCTTTTGGATGGAAGGTTGTTGTCCTGAAAAATTACAGTTTGATCATGATTATTCGAGCATAATAGAATTTGCATCATTTCTTCGTTCTATTTCATGATTACAATGAAATTATTAAACATCAGGCTTTCGTCCAAAGTTAGTAATATTATTAGGGATGTCAATCCCGGGCCTGATTTTAATCCCGGGATTTCGGGATTCACCATTATCAATCCCAAGATACAAAAATACCGTTTTAGATGGATAAAACAACGGATAATGTTTTGTGTTTGGGAGTTTTTCTAGATAACCAACGGTACATTACAGAAGTATAAATTAATTTAGAATAAACTATTGAGAAATAATATGAAACATAACCTTTAAATGTTCATAATGTTCATTAATTATAAAAAATTTCTTTTCAACAAATTTAAAAATCTATCTTTTTTAGCCTAAATTTCTTATTAGATTTGTCATTAGTTTATTAGTTCTGAGTTTCATATTATATACAATACCAATGATAAAACTTGAATGAATAATGTGCTGTAATAGGACAGCGTAGCGCTCTCCATTTTAATGTAAGAAACCATATCAATACATTGTTGGGAAAAAATTAAGAATCATTATTATAGAACATGGTCATGTTTTAATGTTGTTTATAATATGTATTAGTGAACCAAATAAATGTCACAGATGAAGTTATTATCTTATCATTGTTGGCAATTTAGGTATTTTTGCAATACCGTCAATCCCGGAATTTCCAGGTATCAAAAATACAACGGACCCCGGGATTGAAATACCTAAATATTACGTAATAAATAAAACTAGTAATGCACTCTGTTCTAGTAAATGTAGAAAAATTAATAAAAATGTAAAAACAAATTATTTTCATTGGAATTAGATTCATTATAAAAAATGAGATTACAGATATGATACCCAAATCAAAATTTACTAATGGATACAATACAATTTTGAAATAATTTTTATACAAAATACTTCAATAATGATCATTTTAAGAGAAAATTAAATTTATCAAACAAAACATTATGAGTGTATTAAAATTTTGAAATGAGAAAAAAGATGGAAAGATATCACGTTTAAAACAAAAGTGATATAGATGGTGATATAGTCATAAAGGTGGTGAGTGTGAGTTTTAATGTTCATATTTCAATCTAACAATGTTCATTGAAAATACATTAGTTACAATTCATCATGTAATCTATAAAGAAAATAAATTATTATTTACTTACGACGGAAAAGCGAGGAAGGTGCTGGTTTTCGGAAAATTTGGTTACTACAAATTCATACAATTCCATCTGCACATCTGTCATGGGACAATACACTAAAACTTCCTTTTTGGGAGGAATGTCAATGGCAATATCACTTTTAGTGCGTCGGAGAACAAATGGAAACAGAATCTGAAAAGGGAAACACGATTTCAAGAACCTAATAAAACTAAGAAATACTTGAAAATGTTAGGTCGAGATACTCTCAGATTTAATTTACTGATTTCATTTGCTTTTATCAACTGTTGTAGAGATAAAGTTTCAAACAGTATTCTCGTATAGGGTTGCCAACTTTTTTTTTGGAAAATAAAGTATATTGGCTATCAAAGGCGTAAAAAATAAAGTACATTAGTTTCAAATAAAGTACACTTTATTTTTTTACCCAAACACCTACTGACTTAAATATAACGGATTACAATTAAAATCCATAGCAAATAATCACATATAATAGAATAATTCGATTTATCCAAATAAGAGCATGTAGTACATGCCATGTACTACAGTATCAGTATCATACAATAACATATAATTATTTTATTCATTCAAAAAAAGTCTGAGTTAAGCAGCATCCAAACGCTGTGATAAATTGTATCAACTTATCACAGACTAGCCATCCATTGGAACCGTTTTTGTCAGAAAGCGTCAATTGAAGGCTCCAGAATGAAAACCAGATATCAACCAAAAAGTAAATTTTACATGAGAGCAAGAAAACCTATTCTTGATGATCTACTTATTTTCAATGAAAAGTAATTACATACATTAATCTAGTGGCAAAGACCAGTCTTTCACAGTACATTATTGTTGAGAAAAATTTCTAGTTTCTGAGAAAAAGTTGAAAAATGGGTTTGGATATACCTGGTTTTCAATCTCAATGGCCTTTTTTCAAGATTTTAATGAATTTAATGATATTTTTTGTTACTAATTCATAAAAACAAAAAGATTTATCCATTTTTTACTTGTTTTATTACTGAAATTCAGGGGTTAGAAAAATTTTGAAATTGGAGATATCTTGTTTTCATTGTCAACCACTCATGGAAAAAAAAGTGGACAACTTTCATACAAAAAATTCACTCATCTGGTCCACTGTCAACTTCATCTCCAGAAGTCATTTCATTTTCTTCTTCGTTGCCTGGTTTTAGTCCATTATAATATTGTTTGTAGCACTGGGGCACATATTTTTCTACTAGTTTGAGAACATCTGATGGTGGAAATATCAGATTGTCATTCTCAACCACTGTCTGTCGTGAAACAACCAGATATGAGCCAAACACATCAGAGCACTCTAGTGAGCAAGAGAAGCACTAAACTTATCTGGTTTTCATTCTAAGCGATTCTAATTTTTTTCGTGATTCTGAAACAGTTAAAACCCCACTTTCAGCCTAAGTGGTCAATATCTGGTTTTCATTCTGGAGCATTCAATTGATTGTCAACAGCTGGCATTTGATTCAATGTTAGCATTTCGAATGATTGGTCGCTTTCTGACAAAAACGGTTCCAATGAATAGTTAGTCTGCGATAAGTTGATACAATTTATCGCAGCGTTCAGTTAAGTCTTTCAAATAATGAGCCCAGTGAATATACTACTCCAGAAAAAATCTGATAAGACAAAAAAGAAACGATTGCAAAAGTAGAAAACTGAATGGGAATTGGAACATGGGTACTCTCTGGCTGGCTGATCATCTAATTTCCAAAATATTTAAATTAAATGAACAAATGTTCTGTTATATATTATGCAGACATTGAAATTCATAAAAATACATCGCTGGAAATACCACATTATAAACGAAATTTTATAATATGAGTTGTGTCCAAGAACGACAATTTTAATTTCTGTCGTTGAAAAACTACCAAATACCTACCTAAATATTAAGCTACTACCTAAATACTACCAAAACCTACCTAAATACTACCTGAAGCACTCACTATTCAACACTATTAAAAATGATATTCAACTGACTATCATTACTTTGTACATTGTCATAGTTTGATAAGTAAACTAAAATTTGAAAATATACATAGAATAACACTCCAAAGTTCTTTCAGTCATTCTTAAAATTTTTACTAGTGTCAGAAAATTAAAAAAAATATTTCTTCTAATGTTTTCATCCTTACTTGAACTGCTGGTCAATTAACTATATGTATATGTATAACTTTAACAACAGTACTTACATGATATTGTTATGTCCGGATGCGTTTCAAGGCAGTGGGCCCAATCTTCAGCGTACAGGGAGTACCTTGATAGGATGAGTATCAAGCTACTCCCTGTGCGCTGAAGATGGGGCCCAGTGCCTTTAAACGCGTCCAGACATAACAATATTATGTTAAAAAATTAATTATTTGGGTAAAAAATTATTTATTCTTGAAAACATATTTCTTAGAGCTTTTGGCTGATTTCAACAAATTATTGTTACTCGTGAAGAGTTGCAAAGCATCTTTGCAATCAATATTGAGATTGAAATAAATCATTAATTCATTCTTTATGAGATTCAAAGATGCTTTGCTCCTCTCATCTCTCCACTTATTGTTCATTACTGAAAAAACCCTTTCTACAAATGCCGAAGTGGCAGGAATTGACAACAACTCTCGAAGTATTTCTGCGTACTTAATATTACTTTATTGAGCAAAATAAAGTATTTCTGCGTACTTTATCTTGCTCATAAAGTATAAAGTACAAGACCTTCAAATATAGTACAATACTTTATTATATAGTACGGTTAGCAACCCTATTCTCGTATAACTTTTGCCATCGCTCCTTATCCCTCAAGCCATCTTCACATTTTTTCAACCCAATCTGTCCTTTCCCTTTTGTATTGATTATCCACGATTTCCTGAACCTTATACTTTTCCAACATTAACAGTCCATTTCATGCCCTTCTAATCCTCTTCAAAACGTTCAACTATTTTTAGGCGTCCACGTCACAGAAGTGGCCTTACCATTCCATTTTATGCAAAATACGTTTCATTCACACACATCTTTACATTGACCAATGAAATTAAATCTGATCATCTCACATAGATATAATAATATAATACTTATTGTTTACTACATAGAGCATAATTTATATTTGTTGACTCAATATAAATCTTATAACTTATATAAGTTTAATGTTTATTGTATTTGTAAAGTCCATTTTATACCATATTCTAGTTTTTATAATAGAAATGAAATATTACTAAGAACATAACATACCTGATGCAATGTGGAGACCATCTGTTCTTCCCTCTCTTTTTGTAGAATTTTTTCAGCTTCTTTGCCTGCGTTGTTCAGGTCAAGCCATGTATTGAAGGTGGTTATGTCGTTGAACATGTCCGGTAGCAAGAAATGCAGTAGTGTCCACAATTCTGTCAAGTTATTTTGTAAAGGTGTGCCAGTCAATAAGAGACGATTGTGAGACGGGCATGCCGAGAGCACTCTGTTAAAAATACATAGAATAGAAAAAATGAAATTAACAAACCTCGATTGTACAGTTACATTAGTTATTTTATCAAGAGACTAGAAATATAAAATATTTATTCATTCAGTTGCCAGTGACTGTGGTTAAATCTCTAACTAAACATAAGCTGTTTTAACGCGAAAAAATATGAAATGGATTTCTTGTGAATGGATACGTTAATCAATCAGTAGGTGAAGACCTGAAGTAATTAATAATCTCAGTGCCATTTTCTATGTTCCGAGATAATGATATTCTTTTCAGAGTAAACATTTTTCTCAATTATTATAACGTTTTGATTAAGAAATCATGTAAAACGCTCCTAGTTACACATGAATGAGTGATTCTAGTTTTCAACTTCCATTTTTTATATAATTAACAAAATATACTGCAATTAAAAACTGTCAATATGAACAACATTAGACTCATACAATTGACGAGAAATTTTCTAGAACTGTATGCCATCTACCAAAATATAATGTTTTAGCCTGATCAATTACAACAATGTGCTTTAATAGAGATAATCATCAGTGTATGGATTCAAATTTAAAAAATATACTGATCTTTAGAGAGATTGTTTTTTCCTCGTAGTGAAACAAACCATTCACTTTCCTTGCTCTACCTACTAACATAGGAATTGCTTTCCAAAATGTTTTTATTGGATCCCGTTTGGGTTTTTGGAGTTCAGACCAACGAAGTCCAACCATTATTATTTTATTGTTTATTTTTTTATTCAGTAACTTTTATAGATTCAACCAACCTGTTCAGCTGAGATTCTTTGTTTTTGATTCGATGCCCTTCATCGACAATGATGTACTGCCAGTTTATGGCAGACATGACTTGGCTCTCTGCTAAAGGCACTTGATAGGAGGTCACAACCACAGGCAGAACGGATAGGAGTTGATCACTTATTTTGGTCGGCGTTTTCAACTTTTTACGCAAAGCATATCGCTCATCGGCATTGCCATAGAACAGAACAACAGGTACCTGAAAACATAACATCATTATTCACTGTGTTCTGATATCAATTCCAGAGAGTTGATCAATTCTAAGTACGATCAAGTATTAAGTAGGAGTTCCACAATGATTCATTCTCACGAGAACATTTTATAGAAGGCGATTCTATATTTATTAGAGACGAACAGATTGTCAATCAAATAATGAAACTGATAACTTTTGTTTGCCACCAGAAAATGGCCAAATGCATTGACCATTCTACGAAAAAGAGCTCTCTGTTCAATAAATCATTAGATTTCAATTATTCCATTAGATTTTTGTTTTGTTTACCAAAAAAATTAATGACTTCAAATCCACAAAATGAAGTGGAAACCCTTCATTTCTTGAGCCTTATTGAGATTTATAGAATGAGCTTCGAAGTTAAAGTCTCAGAATACTGGAGTTCTTTGAGGTGGAGAAAATTGATTATTTTTGGAAGGATATTTTTATGGAAAAGAAAACCTGTAGGAGAACGGTTCACACTATTAAAATACAATCAAATGAGGAGAGAAATTATTAGTTAATGAGAGAAATAAGTTAATGATTGTGAAATTTTTATTAATTAAAAGAAGAAGTTTATGTATAAGAAACGAAACTATGAAATAAAAAGGGAAGTTGTCAAACCTAAAATTGTCACAAATACACAAAATGTTAAAAAATACAGGAATGCACTACCGTGATGGAAATGAAAATATTCTTTATTAGGCGGAGTTAGGCCTGGAAAGACCTTTCTATCACTCTTTCTACTAATAGCTAAATGATACCAAGAAAATGTCGAAAAATTGTGAATAAAGCGGGAAAATAATCAATATCAAGATTCAAACTGTTATGACTGTGAAATTAAGGTACGGTACCTGAGGTGCAAACTTTTCAAACTCATGCAGCCAGTTGCTGAGAGTTGATAACGGTGCCACGATTAGATAAGGCCCAGGAATGCCCATCTCAATAAGATGACAAATCAGCGATATGACCTGAATGGTTTTACCAAGTCCCATTTCATCAGCTAGGATGCCGCTGACTCCGTTCTCAAACAGTACCTAGAACAGAAGATCATTGACATTGGACATCAATAACAATCAAATCAATTTTAACGTATGTCAGCTGTACGGTATGTTGTCAATAATCGTCATTACGAATATCTTCAGAGCAATAAATAGCGTTTCAGAAGATTGAAATTAAATTATTCATAATTATCTTTATCAGGTCGACCAAATAAATACAAATAGGAAACAGAAACAGGTAGCCACTCAAAACTTCTTCAAATTCCTAAATTTAGTCACATATTACAGTACTAAGTAGTCCACATTATAGTTGCCATCAATAATTTTAATAGGTAAATGGGATAACTAATAGGACTAACCATAGAGACTGTATAATAACAGTGTGGTCATTTCTGTGAATGGATCAATCACATTTTTTTTTTTCTTTTTTTTTCTGAGGATGATGCCCACATGAGCTCTAGGCTTGTGCGTGGGTAATGAGTGGGGTGATGATGAGATATGACGACTACTTTTTAGGCAGTCGGGACCGACGGCTTAACGTCTCCTCCGAAAGACGGGAGTGGCCGTATAAATTTGTCATAAAATCCTTCCGTCAACCAGGCTCGAACCCTGGCCCAATGGATTTTATCTGACTGCTGATAACTTAATCAGTCTGACGCCTTAGCCGCCTCGGCTACGAACCACAACCAATGTATTGGGATATTTTCAATTCCCGCCATTGCCATACTTTTGAATTTGATACGTGATTACAGGCAAACATTAACCCATTCACTCATTTTTCAAACTTATTTCAAGAGAAACATCAATAACTTTTCATAACAAAACTGTCTCTCTACTCTTGGTATTGTGTTAAAAGCTTAAAATAATAAAAACTATCACTGGCAAAGGCAAATTGTAGGTAAGAAGTGAATTATTCAAAATAATATATGATTTCGTTTCATTTGAATGCAAATCTCATGGGAATTGGCAAAAGTATTGTAGATTTTGTCCGAGCTAAGCAATCTAAAGTGTGACATGAAATGGCCTCACTGCTATTATAGGACTAATAGCAAATAATAGGACGCTATCAGTAGGATTTAGCTTTACAGTTATTGTTGAAAATTGTAATATAAGGTTGGAGCTGACCTTTAGCCATTCCAATCCTTTCATCTGGTAATCACGCAACGCGCCACCTTCGAGCAGATTCGGCTGATTCTTGGGCACCGTGAATCCCAACGAAGTCACCTTGGTTTCTTCAGGCGAACTATCGTCCACTTCACTTTCTATGGTTTCTGCTTCTTTCTCCATGTGCTGACGATGTGCTTCCTCTACTTCCTGTAATTACAAATCATCATTGTATAATATACATCAAATGTGAAAGTGACACCACCTACAATGAGACATCATAGTTTTTTGTGTAGTTTTGAAGGTGCTATTGTGTTGGTTATTAATATTGATTGAAAAGACTGAAGTTGTCAAAATACAATTTTAATAATAATAAGTTGTCAATTTTAACGAATTAGTGGTTTTGACAACTTCGTTCTTCTAATTTATGATCATAATTCAATTGTATAGAATTATTATAAAAACTAACTCTGAGAACTCGAAGTCATTTAGAATTGATGTAATTTCAAAACATTTTCAAAGCATTGCTATAAACTTATTTTTGATACTCGACTATAAAAAAGTACGATACAAGAGGGGAATTATAGCATTTATTGATTTCTTATTTTTCACTGAATTATAGCAACTGACATAATATTTTTTAGAATTGTAATTTCAATACAGGTTCAATGAATTGCTATAAATTTATTTTTGATACTCGACTATAAAAAAATACAATACAAGAGGGGAATTATAGCATTTGATTTCATATTTTTTCATTGAAAAATATCAACATTTTAGGTAGATAGCCTACTACGCAAACACAATCAACTTTAAACTTGACTAATCTTAATAAAAAAATTAAAATGTTCAAGAAACTCTTTACTTCTTTTACTACTTGACTATCAAAAATACAATCTAAGAGGGGAATTATAGCATCTGACATAATATTTTTTATTGAAACATTCTAAGTAGACTGCCTACTGACACAAACGCAATCAACTTTAAACTTGACCAATCTGAATAAAACTTAGAAATGTTCAAGAAAAATCGTCAACACTTACTTCTTTTGTTAATAAATCACTTATAGCTATGTTCAACTTCTTCTTCTTCCTCTTTGGCAGATTCTCTTTCGTATCTGCATTACCAGGCGCAGGTCGTTTAGTTCTTGCATTCGTTTGATTCGACGTATTCTCAGCCAATACTCTTCTACTGCTCCTGACACTGGTGGCAGTTGCTGTTTCGTCCTTGTCAGAGCTGGATGAGGTGGCTGTTTTAGGTGATTGATTTTTACTGAAACAAACGAGCAATAATTAATTTTTCCATAAAAGATACACAAAAGTATCATGATTATATCAACATTCTTATTCAAAACTTATTCGTCAAGCTCCCACATTAAAAGTCTTTTGTTGAAATAATTGGCCCATTATCCCTTATTCAGTGAAGTAAGATACTTTCCAAACAGTTTCTTCTATTAGTAAAATTATTGTAGTTACTGAGTATAATTATGAATACTAGAATAAATTATTAGTAAAGGCCCTATTTCCTAAGAGCTGAAAACCGCTGCTGAATTCAGTTGCGGATTTTTGAATATCACACTTTATTACTAAAGAGAATTAGAGTCGCTGCCGTAATAGGCAGCTAGAAAAATAACTGTCCCTGTTCCTGTGTGTTAGACAGCAAGGAAATCGGGCCTTTACAATGGTTCAGCTGATAATATTACAGTCATCTAAACATAATGCCTAGATTTAAAAAAATAATAACACCGAAACCGTTTACGTTAAATGAATAATTCTTTCACTAAACTGGAGAACGCAAGTTTTGTTTTCAGTTCACCTAAAAGCGTCTGCGTGTCTTAGTTGTCAGTGAATGCGCAGAATAGTTGCGCAATGCACTCAACGCACGTTTTCCAAACGGATGGATTGGTAGAGCAGCCCCCATTTCTTGGCCTCCTCGAAATCCTGACCTTACCACCACGGATTTCTTTTTCTGGTGCTACATGAAAAAAATTGTGTACGCAGAAAAGATTCAGGATTTGGTCCATCTTCGGGAGCGAATCTCCGCCATTTCAACAGTTACACCAGATATGATTCAACGCATGTGGCAGGAAGTAGACTACAGATTGCAGAACAACGAACGCTGCTCACATTGAAACTTACTAAGGTATGAAAAAAAATATTTTTCCCGCACATTTAAAGACTAAAAGTAATAATTACCTTTCTTAGTTATTTAAACAGTTATTTAAAATCGAAGCATTATTTTTCGATGATCCCGTATAATAATGATTATCAATAACGTTTTACTCTGAGAGATAGATTTTTATACGAAAAACAAAAATAGAAACCTATAAAGTAAAAAATATCTATGAACTATCACATGAACGTTCTGTTAGATGAGTACTACGATCAAGATCTCCGTTTGTTATAAATTTCCTATAAACTCTCCCACTTCAAAGTTTAGGGGTTTTCAAAGCAGTTTGTTATTTTCATAATATTGTATTTGTTTCATTGAATAAATATAGGCTACTGTATCTTTGTACTCACTTTTCAAGGTTCACTCCAGACGACTCCATTTTTTTCAATATGAAATTAGTAAAGAATTTACTAGTACCCAACAAATGCATCAGTCGCTTGTAACTCCTTTCCTCCTCTTCTTTCATACTCTTCAATTCTTTTTCCGTTTTCTCATACTGGAAAATAATATATGATGATTAAGGCATGGTATGATTTAGACAACTGTATGACAACTAGTATAACAAGTTTAGAACAACATAAAATATCAAAGCCAAAGATTTGTTAGAACTGTGTATTTACAGGAATAAAAATGATTTTTATCTTCCTATATTTTTTTCTTTTGTAAATAAAGGACAAACTGGTCAACAAACAAATATAGAACAAACTCGCTATATACTAGCGCATTGATTTAAATTTAGGAACTTGACAGTTTCCTATTTTAAGCCCGGTCTAGACGCTACGATAAGTTTGTCAAACTTAAGTCGTTCAAACTAGTTGGAAGTCGTAGCGTGTAGAAGGCAAAATTAAGACGCGTTGCAACTCATCCAACTTTTGCTTCCACTAGTTGAAACGATAAGTTTGACAAACTTATCGCAGCGTCTAGACCGGGCTTTATGACACTTTCTTGTAATTATTAAATAAATTTAGATCTATTGCAGCATTAACTACTTCAAATTCATCATTTAAATACTACTTACAGTTGACCTTTTTCTCCTGCCATCTATTTTTGCCATCGCAGTTCTCTTGTCAGTTGATGTTCCTGTTTTTGATAGTTGCTCAACTTTAGAAGATTCTTCTTGTTTCTCAGCAATACTCTCCAAATTAGATTCTCTATCACACATCTCAGGAGGCGATTCTTGTGATTTTATCATTAGCTCATCTTTAGGAGATTCTTCTTGATCCTCAGTAATACTCTCCAAATTAGATTCTCTATCACACATCTCAGGAGTAACGGAACCATTATCGGACTTATAAATATCATCATCCAGCACTGAAAAGCAGAAAAATAAAATACAACGCTAATCAATAATTCACCGTAAAAAAAAACTACAAACTACTAAAATCTAACAAGAAACATAAAAAGTGAATCATCATTACTGAATATCACAGTTTAAGCTGATATCAATTAAAATTATTGAAAGGATAATTATTTGTAGAAGTTACTTATTCAATGCACGTTTATGTCCCTTATGAAATGTTTCATGTTTCAAGAGATAGATTCCAGAATTTACACTTGTGTAAATCTAATCTTCTATAAGTTTTGAATTTTATAGAACCTTTTATCTAGTTGAAAGAGATGATTTATTGATACCAAACCAACAAATGTTTATAAGCTACATTTTCATGAAATGTTGTTTCTTTAAACCTGGAGGTGAAAACTGACCGATAAATTTCGCTTAAAAAGTCATCAGTTCTCTAGCTAACAGTATTTTTTTCAAGGAAGAGCCAAAACTACTCATCCTGTTAAATGGGATTCTAATGAATTTCAGATAAGTGTACAGTACTTACAACTATCAACTGGGAGATTTGAATCACCAGTTGAACTGGGGGAGAATCGACCACTGTCACTGGAATTTTCCTCGATTTTATTCTCCATTGTCTGTGAAGCTACAAGATGAAAAGAAATATTAAATTTGATTCTTTTTTCTTTAGCAATGGAAATTGGATTGACTTTTACTTGAAGATGGAACATTCTACTCTGATTCATGTCTATGATAATGACAATTCATTTCATCAATACAATTGAATAGATGTTATACCACTTGAAAATTGAGAAAAATAATAGTCAAACATGATAAATAAATAGCATTGATACCCAAATAAAGAAAAAAGTATTTTTAAGAAAAGTTGGCTAATTATTTTGAATGAATGTGTTCATTACTAGAAACAGTAGAAACCATCAATATTCAAAGAAGTACCATAAACAAATAAATTAGATTGAACTTTTTTTCTACATGTGATGAAATTCCAAGTTCTTAAGTGATGTTGAAAGTTGAAAATGATCTTTATGCCAGAAATGCAATGTACAGTACACGAGAATATATAATAAATTTAGGCTATTGTAAAACAGAATAATGTACGGTACTTCAAAGCTTACAAAGTGATGGATGTGAATTAAAAGAAAGAACAAGTTCAATTCAATTTGATTAGAGTTCCAGTAATATCACTGGTCACTCGGTGAGAGCGGTTGCTAAGTAATCATGTGGTTTAGTAACAAACATTCAAGACTGCTCTTGGATGGGTGACCGATACAAAAAAAATAATAAGGCGAGGTGGAACCTACCCGTAAGGGTACCCCACCGATAAAAAGGCCATACGATAAAAAAATAGAATTCCCCCAAAACATGGTGTTTTAGTATGACATTTTGTTGAAAATGAAACTAAGGATCAGAAACATGAACAATTAATGAATAGACTACTTAGGAATAGTTTATACAAATTGAAACAAGTATGCAGGAACAAGTTTGGGATGGGTCGGAACCTACAGACCTGTTGAAAGATTGAAGGAATTTGAAAGCTGTCGGTAAAACTATTATTGTATAATGCAGTAAATTGTGTAAACGGATATCCTGTCATATCAATAAATTATTTTCGTTATTATAGTCTCTATGCATTCTTAGCATTATGTTTCTCTGTTATACGGGTCAGAGGGTTCTCACCTGAAAGATTTCTGTAAAATAGGTAATTCAATAAACATTTAGAGTGGTTTCCTTCAGGCATTCTTAATCAAAAAAGAGAGAAATCCTTTTCTCCACTTTTAATTAATTCCTATTACTCCACCATAAACCTACTCTCTCCTTCAAAATTAGGTGAGTATTCTACATAAATCAATTTTACAATGATTACTCACTTTTTAAGAAATTCCAACATTTTCAAATTATGTGTAATGTGCAACCATCATCCTTCACTTTCTAGACTGGAAAATTCTTCATCGTTTCAAATGTTATCTCACAAAAAGGGTACCAGGGGGTTCCCCCTAAATAATTCCCCATAATAGTTTTTCAAGTGCATTCTGTTTATCAAATCACCCCTCAATTGGTCTATTAAAATAATATGCCAATCAAATTCCAATATTATAAATAATCGTTGTCGTGGGACTAATTATATAGCTTGTAGTTGTGTCCAATTATAGGTTGTCGTTAAATATACAATATCATACAAAATATCCTCTAGGCTATCATATAGTAAAGTACTCATTTTTTTTTTGAAATCCTCTCCTCAAAAACCTACAACTTTCTATTTCTTGAAACATCCCCAAGACTACCTATTTTTCGGACAAACCACCCTCCCCCCCACAAGAAATGTTAATCGCGCCAACATTTTATTAGTGGGCACCCCTAAAAATCCAAAATTTGCATACGCTTATGAGAATTACATAGAGGAAGACAATATAAAAGTATACCTATGTGAATAATGCTTTATATACGGTAACTTAGGACCTGTATAAGCAGTTGCCGTAGCCGAGTGGAATAAGAGCTGGCAAGCAAATCTACATCATAATAATAAATAATAATAATTATCACAAGTCTCTTTTTAAGTCAAACAGAAAGTTTTCGTCCACTAAGTTAAATTCAGATGAACATTCACATGTGTCCTAAAACAATAATTGCTAAGGAAATTCAATACAATTATTAAATGAGACTTAGTCTAAACTAAAAACTTCGTCAAAAGATTTAAGGACAAACAAATCTATTAACAATCAGAATCAATAACCAGAACTTAATTCAAGACTTAGATATAAGTATAATTAGAATTTTATTATAAATCTGTTTTTAGAATGATCATCAATTTGGTTGAGGACTACAACAATTTTGTGTACTTCCCCCATACAAAAAATATGCTAGAAATTCAAGTTCGGTGTACTTACCAACTTTTCAGAACCACAACGGCATAGAATATGAGGGAGCGGATGGAAAAATATCACAATACAACTTATTTAACTTAAAATTGCTTGAAATTTTTAGGACAGCACGGAGCACAGCATGTTTCAGGTTTCAACAACTATACATTTGCGAGGGAATTTTCTCATGGAGCGTCTTGGAACATGATCACTTGTTCAGAATGTTAGTAAATTATTGTGATGGCTGTATTTCACATTATTCTTTTTGTAGACAAATTTAACTCCAGAAACTTGGTTAAAAAATTTAGATATAAAATAAAATTGTTTTTTAATTTGTTTGTCACTATTTATATGCTATTTTTGAGTTATTTGAATTATTACGTTTATGATTACGTTTCGTTGAAAGTTTTGAATTATTATATCGAGAAGGCATTGACATCCTCCATCTGACAGACAAGTCCATTTTCTGAATTTTAGAGGTTAAATTATAGAGATTTCTTTCTACAATTTGAAATTTCAGGATTTTACTTTGTGTCAGGATAGAACTGTAAATTGATCATCTATCCTTTGTCAGTAGAGTTTATTATTTTGTGAAAAATTCTTCAATTTTAGTCTCGAATTTTGAAGGAGAATGAGGGAATCATCAAGATGAAAGTAACAATCAGAAGTAAGATACTTTTAATGAATCCTTCAAATTAGTTAGTTAGTCTCTGGTAGTGTATTATATTAATATGCATGACGAAGACTTGAAATTGATAACTGTTAATTCAGTACTTTTACTCAATTATTATTCAGCTGATTTTGTGATTTTGGCGAATTGGCGCCTTCGAATCGGTAGGGTAGATATTTCGAATATTCAATATAATCAATGAAATGCTTATTCTAAATTATCAATAATCATTACTTGAGCGTTAGGCAATAATAAATTCATCCAAATGCTTGGTAAATTGTAACTTGGTAGGATACCAAGGATAGGCTACTAAATGGCATTGTCAAATATAAAAATTGATTAATCTTTCAATGTTATATTTTTTCAATTAACTTAGCCTGTTATTGAATTTTTATTTGTCCAAATAGATAGATGAGTAAAGGTTGATTTTCTAAATTTCAGGCTGGACTGGTGTGGCTACGTGGAGATGGGTGGCTAATGATGACACATGTGGTATTTGTCGTTTATCATTTGATGGCTGTTGCCCTGATTGCAAACTCCCTGGAGATGACTGTCCCTTAGGTGAGTCATAACATAACCTATAAAAATTCAGTATAGGCCTATAGCCTATTTAGCATAATCAGATTTTGTTTTTGAGAAGTCAGTTGTGATTCACTGAAGATGAACTTGTGAATGAAGCAATTTCATTTTTAATGCATCACTCTCAAGCGATGATTAGCATAAGTTAAAGCCTGTCAATAAATAAGGCTGTAAGTAAGTAGGTAAATGAGCAAAAAAACTGGACAAGCAGGGTAAAATAGTCTGATCAACCACTAAAAAAGAGTTTTACAAAGAAATGTTGGCCATTTTTGGTCAACAACTCACACGGGATCCGCTGAGCTGACTCATCTGAGTGGAAGGATTTTAATTAGGCCTACAATAAATCATGGCAGGCATCTAGCGAGACAGGAGATACAAAGTAGCAAATGTGACATAGGCAGTAGCTTCTAATAGCAGCTACTAAGAATATTTTATACAGACGGGGTAAAATTACAGTGACCATTGGATATACATAGATATACAATAGTATAGTCACTGTATGTAGACGCACCCTCCCACCATTTTGGCCTAGATTTATTTGTAAGCCAGCTTTAACCTCTAAGCTGATCTTTAAAACCCGAGAAGTATATTCTCTGACTTATCTCCAACCCAGGGGCGTAGCCAGAAATTGACTTGGGGGGCTAACACGTGGGTTCTGGGGGGTATGGAATACTCCCCAGACATAAGGCGGGTTCGTGGGCCCTCCCCCGGGGAATTTCAATATTTGACAGGTACATAACACTTTTTTAGACTACTTTTAGAAACTACTGCCTGTGTCACACTTGCTACTTTGTATCGCCTGTCTCGCTAGAAACTAATAAAGTAGCTTGATGTGACTTTATTTTAACTAAAATTAGTTACTTTTTGTTAATCCCATTCTTTACTACAATACTGTATAAATTGTTTTCTTTTAGTATTTATGTACAATAAATAATATGTATATCTATGTATTTTTTCCTTGTTTATGGAGAATAAAAAA
This sequence comes from Laodelphax striatellus, assembly GCA_017141395.1. Classification (NCBI taxonomy): domain Eukaryota; kingdom Metazoa; phylum Arthropoda; class Insecta; order Hemiptera; family Delphacidae; genus Laodelphax; species Laodelphax striatellus. The sequence continues at coordinate 17,624,699 of CM029533.1, forward strand.
TCATTTCAAAAGTCTTCATTGACATGAGATTATTATTTATTGTTACAGTTTGGGGTCAATGCTCTCATTGTTTCCATATCCATTGCATAATGAAATGGCTGAATTCTCAACAAGTGCATCATCAATGTCCAATGTGCAGACAAGAATGGAAATTTAAGGAATAATTTGGATCATACACTACTGCTTCTTCTTCAATTTAAAGGTTAGTTTGAGGTTACTTTATTAGTCTCTTGGTGTTTGTATTTTTATTGAGCTTTCAAAATAAATTTTAAATTTTGCTCTTGGTTTTTTGCGTTATTTTTGAGTTTATTATACTGCTAGGCTATATTATTATCTTTTATTTATGACCTTTTTCCACTTTTTATTATTATCACCATGTATTTTGAAACCATAATTTGTAAAGCCAGTAGTTACAATAATGATTTTAACGATTATAGCATTTGAAATAACCCTCACTGCTAAATGCTGAAAAAATAGCGGTACGTTTGCTTACAAGAAAATACAGGGTAGGACTCAAAAACGGGAAATTTTGAAATAGCACTAACAAGGGTCGGAAAACATATCTTGCAAAGTTGAAGGGTAAAAACATGAAGAATTATTCTTGCCATTAACTGTTCTATTGAATAAATTTCAACAGAATTTCAATTCTTGAAGACAAGATTCTTTAGATGGTGACCCTTCGAACGTAGGCCCTATGTATTTGTGGAAGTGTACTATGAGATTTCGTATTTGAGGTGAAGTCATTCCATACCAGAGGTTATGTTGATACACGGATATTGACATAGCCCCCTTTAAACTGCTGTAGTTTGAAGGGGGCTATGATATTGAGAGTCATCATCATTTGCACAAACGACTGTTGCACAGCCACAATGTTACAGTTTGGAGTTTAGTGAGCTGGTTAAACGAATGATTGGACCTTACTTTTCCGAGGATGAAAGATAAAGAATTCAGAATAATTCATGTTTTTGAATGATCGTCATCTAAAGGATACTGTCTTTGAAAATTGAAGCTACTTTGATAGAACACTCAATCGCAAGAATTTCTCTTTATTTTTTTGCCATAAGTTGATAAGTGGAAGTTGATAAGTGGAAGTCGATTCTTCTTATCTTTGTTAGTGTAATTTCCGAATTTCCCGTTCTTCTGTGCCACCTTGTATATAGAAATTTGTATTGTAATATTGGTATCAGGAGCTAAATCCCATTCAAAAACAAAAGAAATAGGTAGTTCTAAATTATTATTTCCGAATAGTTAGTATTAGCAAAAAACTTCCATGTTGCTAATATTATCACTATCATCTTTTCAATTGTCATGGCTGCCTAAAAAACAGTTTTTAAAGCCTGGTTTTCATTAGTAGAGTTAGTGGTAGAGTTCCCTGGGCGAGTACTAACTATCTTGTGAACTCTCCCAATGAAAACGTTCATAGTAGAGTTGAGTGATGGTAGAGTACTTGTTTTTAAGTACCAAGTAAGTAGAGTAGAGTTAGTACGGTAGAGTTAGTATGCTAGTTACTCTACCAATAACTCTACTTTTGAAAACCAGGCTTAAGTCACGTCAGAGACCCTGAACTGATCAGGAGTGACCTGAAAACTCTGACACCAGACCTGAGCCAGCCAGGATACACGGAATTATTATTTTTAATTGTCATGGAATAATACTGTATATTCAATTTGATTATTGTAAATTAACTCCTAAATTTATTGAATAATGTTCAACCCGAGAAGTTTTTTCGTGATTGTAGAATCGAGATCTGGGCATGTAATTTCTGTATTATCTACTTCGGCTATTATCAATTCATTTACAATTGTTTTAATGTGAACTCATTTTTCAATAACTTTATCTGGCATTGTGACTTGAATTATTGATACATTTTAGACTCCATTTATTGTAATTGAAAGGAAAATTTGTCTCAAGAATGAAGTGCCTTAGTTCTTCAACTTCTATGTCAGAAGTTATGTTTTATTTTCATGTTTCGCTATTCAATTTTATCCTCATATAACAAATACTGTACATGGAAATAAATGTTTTAAAGTCGATGTATGCCGATGAATGAATGCCGATGCTTGATTGCGAATATGCGCGTTTAGGCTAAATACCTGAAGACATTTAAGACTCCAGTTTCTCAGTTATGAAAATCAGTAAAAGAGGCAAATGGACTCGGAAAAGGAACCCCAGAATTTTTCAATAAAAGATAACATACCTGTAGGTATTGTAATATCATTCTCATGAAAGTTGTAAAAATGTGATTATTGAATGTGAATAATTCGTTGTTGCTGTATTAAAAAAATCAATGATTACAACCATCCTTGTGAGGATGTGCTGTAGGTTGTTGAATGGAAATTTTGACAACAGTAGTAACGCCCGTAAGACATGTATTGAATTATTCATTGTGAGAAAAATCAAGGTTGGTGGGCTTATTCTTTTAGCAGATTCGTTTTACGTATTCAGATTGCTTTTACGTAAAGTTAAGTTACAATAATCAATAAGAAAGTATGTTTGTTTGTTGAATAGGTGATACTGTATTATTCAATTATTTTAATAGTGATAGTGTTGCGTCGAAAAAAAATAATAATACTGTACAAGAAATACCTACCGTACGCTTAAGTATCGTTCACTGATTTCCCCTAAACTTAAATCAAAGACAATTCAACTACTTAATCAATACTTGATTAATTTAATACTTATATTGTCTTTGCTTAAAATTACACTGTATATGCACTTTTGAGTTCATAAATAGCTCAACCAATCATTGAATTCAATTCAATTATTGATTTCATCTTTTTACAATAAGAAAATGTTTGTAATCTATTCAATTATTTATAGAATAGAACTTTATTTACACATTTTAAAACAAGACAACAGAAAAAGAAAATACTGTAATACCACTCAAATAATTGAAACCCACAACAAATAAAATGATTTTTTCTCACAATATTAAGGTTAAGTGTAAGAGAGGACCTGCGAGTCCTAACTTCGCCTTGTATTTTAAAAGACAATAAATAAATAAATATTTTCCTTTCCGTATCACTAAATGAAAAAAGTTCTTTAGGCTTGGCCGAGGCCGTCAGCCGGTATCTTATTTAATTTATATATTTCACATAAATTTGAATACATTTTGAGTGTAAAATATATTTGCATCGTTACTTGAAACAAGTTACAAAATTAAAAGATGTGGCTCTAAAAATGTCTATACTATTATTAGAATAGAAAGCTATTGATAAAAATTAATAGAATACAGTTCACTTGATAGTTTTTTTTGTAATTTCGTGTATTATACAGAAAATATTCAATAATTTTATTGAGATTTATAAGAATGATATTCATTTATTCTAATCTTCATCATTCACACCCATGCACAAGCCTAAAACTCATGTGGGTCTCATCCTCAGAAAAATTGAATTCTTAGCGTTAAGAGGCAGCTCATGTAGTTTTTTTTCAGAATACTATGAAATTAATACCGTAATAAAAATACAAATACCCTACCAATAAAATACCCTACGCTTTCAATACTGCAGCTATATAATAATTACTTAGAAAATAAAATAATACAGGGTCCGGCAGTGAACCGTGCGATTTTGAAATGGCTGCAAAAAATAAACGGATGAATATTTCAAAATTGTATTGTTACTATCTTAATCTACATTTAAAAGCATTTAAGAAACAACATTCAAATTGTCATTTCGGGATATCACCCGATTTGGAATTTTTTTTGATAACATTCATGCTCACACATGGCTGTAGGAATAAGGTTTCATTGTTCATTCCATGTTGAAGGAGCTGAGGATTGAAGAACAAATGCAACATTTCCTAATAGCATTGTGCATTCACATTAACTTCACTGTTTGCTTCTTGTCATTTTCAAAAAAAAATACGGGCCCATGACTCCCATGAGGACATTGCGTATCAAACTGTTACCTTTCTTGAATTGAGAGGTTTTTGATGGAGTTGTTTATGGTTTTCAACTCTCCAGTATCGGAAATTTTGTTTATTAAGAAAAAAAAACAAGAGAGATGAAAATATTCCTCATCGCTGGCTTAGCGTATGCTCCGTGATGTGATGTGAGTTTCAGAAATCGCCTATACAAGAATAAGAATAAGAATAAGAATAAATTTTATTTGCCATAAACAAAACAGTACAGAATATACACTTTATGGATGTTAGTGCATTCGATCTATGGCACCACTGGCATAAGAGACTCTTGTTCGCCAGCAGTGAGTCAAAAATCGAACAGCTTTTGATGCGGAAGCAAACTAAATAAAGAAAATAATAAACTAAATAAATAAATGAATATAGATAAAGAAATATAACTTAATGTAGAAAAATTGATATCCTTAACTATGAAAACAGATAACAGATAGACAATAGATTAATATCTGGAAGTAAATTAAAAAGAAATAAATTACGATACAGTAGCATTGCCAGTATTCTGATAGGTATTGACAGACACGACTAGGCCTACTCTAAAAAAAGAAACCGTGAGTTAGTAGCCATAAAACTAAAGTGAACTCCTCATGAGTTGGATTAAACTAATTTGAAGTAAATTTTTGTTTTCACCCATGCTTCTATTTCGCTATTGAGTTTCTTTGTGAATCTATTGGTTATGAAGTGATTTGGAATTTTATTTGAGTAATATTGCATGAAGTAAGGGAATTGATGTTTATTTATAGTTAATCTAGAGAAAGTTCTATTATAAGTATTTAGTGAAGACGGTCCTAAATTATGTAAATGTGTGTTTATTGTTAAAAGCTGTTTATTTCTATTAGCATGTGTTATAATTTTCTTCACAAAGACCTGTCTCAATGTTGGTACACCAAACTCAATGAACAAGGACTTGCTAGGATACAGTCTGGGTCGTCTCAAAGCTGCTCTAATTATATGTTTTTGCAATGTAAAAATTTTATTGAAGTGCGTGTCATAAGTACCCCCCCATAATTCAATACCATATTCAAAAAGCGAATTTGCATAGGCGTAGTATATGGTTTTTATTATATTTAAGTCCTTTAGCGAATTTATTCTATAAAACATGTATATTAGATATTTCAGTTTAGCTATTAGATGTTGTAAATGAAAGTTCCATTTTAAGTGACTGTCCATTATGATTCCAAGGTATTTTAAAGATGTTACTTTTTCTATGGCCTCAATCGGGAATGACAATTTGAATGTTGTTTCTTAAATGCTTTTTAATGTAGATCAAGATAGTAACAATACAATTTAGAAATATTCATTCGTTTATTTTTTGCAGCCATTTCAAAATCGCCCGGTTCACTGCCGGACTCTGTATAAAATTACGTTTATGAACCTACTATTTTATCTGTCTATGAACCAGTGGGTATTTTCTTTTTTTTTCTTTGCTTGTTGAGTGACAGAGTATTTTGACCTCCAACCTTAATACTTGTTATTCAATAATGAAATAAAAAAGTGGGATATTGAGAGTTACTAAGATAATTATATATAAATCAGGTAAAACTTCTACATAAAGTATAGTTGCATGGAAGAACGCGTACTCTATAAGTCTGTAAGTTGCTCTCTGTATTTGCATCGGTATGACATTTATATATAAATTATTACAAGGGGTGAGATTGTTCATATTAGTTTATTCACAAAAAATACAATATTAAGCCACGGGATAAGAGGGTCACTAAGATATTTATAAGTCACGTAAAACTTGAACGTGAGGTAAAGTTGAAGAGAACAACGCAACATAAACCTCTCAGTATTTATCTCTCTGTTTATGCCTCTCTGTATTTTCATTATTAAAATGGGTGAGATAATTATAGAGGGTTACTAAGTTAAGGACAGATATAGAGGGTTTATAATTCACGTTGCGTGGAGAACGTTTGGGTACATTATTGGTGGTTAGGTTGGCAGCAGTGTCGGGCGCCGGTTCGAATCGGCTATCAGCTGATGGAGTCGGTTAGTCGCGCAATGCTTGCCGCGGTGAATGGTCGCGCCGGGGGCGGAAGCAAGGCGAAGCCGCCTCCAGTGCCGCCGCGTCCCAACAAAAACGTGATCGCCGAAGCGATGGCGCGCAACCGACGCACGGGACAACACGTGCACGCGCAAAAGAAACAACGACCGGTGACAGGGAATGGTGTGTTTGTAAACGGGGGTCCCCAAGTGCTACCGATCAGTGGTCATCCCGTGAAAATGGGTCCTTGTCGTATCACAATTCCACCCCCGCCTAGTTCTGATGACGATGATTGTTCTGCCGCAGCGGCTGCCTACCGACGAGCGATCACCATGGCCTCCCTGCAAGGCCTGCCTCCACTGCCCAAGAGCCTCAGCGGCGCCAACCTCCTCGAAAACAGCGGGCTGCCCGAACAACTGCGACTGCCGCATCCGTCTGTGCCGCCTCCACCGCCTCCAACCATGCATCCGGAGGCGGTGCCTGGGGGGTCGTCCTCCACTTCGTCGACGATGTCATCGAAACGGATGCCGCCCCCGCCGCCGCCTCCCAGGAAGCTTACCACGCTCGATACACAGCTGGCCATCTTGCGAAAAGAAATGGTAAGTTCAGCAATACTATTCAACATGTTTACCAGTAATTACAATTGACGGACTATATACTGTACTGACATTCTAAACCATAGTTTATACTGTAAATACTGTCACATAAATATGAGTGCGAAGTGACATTAACACCATGAAGTATACATAGGGTGTAACGACATTTGGTGGATTGATAGAATTTGGTGGTTGGGGAATGACTTATTTATCGTTTCCACGGTGAAGGTTGATGTACTAAAAAAAAAACTTTATGATCAGCTCTCTCCCAACATGATTCATTTAGGCTACTTAAATCATTTTAATGCAATTTCCAAAAGCAATAAAAAAATTATAGAAAATATGATGAAATACAAAAAGAAAGCAGTAGTTAGGTAGAGAAATGATGTTGAGGCATCATAACATCACATAGTCCCACATAACATAACAGAGGATCCTCTGGAGCATAACTAGACTAAAATGTTTACTATATACTGTACTATCATTCACTATGGCTTGAAATTTTTAAGTAACTGTAACTTCAATTCTATTGGAAAAGAAGATAATAGAGGCAGTTATCCATAATTAATAGTTTTAGACTAGAATCTAGAAGTGTAACTTATTGGTGTGTCGTTCCAATAAATGCAATTGTGATAACTCATTTTTTGACTGTTGTGACAACTCGATTATCATAACTGTCGAATCTTCTTATTCATTAGGCCTGCTAAAACCAGTGAGTTGGTAATAATATTGAACGTTGCACTCCCCCATCCTTGTCAGGGATATTCATTCTCAGTTCTAGCGTTGTGAATTTATTAGAAAAAAACTAGAACACGGAATGAATGTTACTTACAGTTTAAAGGGCTGAACAGTCCAAACTTCAAACTATCTCAAGTCTCATGCTGACTCACTTCAGCATAAACTTAGCCGGTTTGACCGATGAATGAAGTCACGTTAATTTTATAGTAGCTTATTCAAGTATCTAAGAAAATGAAAATGAACAGAAAATGATTCATGGGATGATAGGTTTACGATAATTCTCTACTTTATTCGCAAATTCTGATTAAACATTTTATTTTTCATTTTGTTTGCCTATTTCCATTACGCACAAATCTATGATCCTAGTGGGCGCCACACTATGAGCTATAAAAAAGAGAGAATTAAGATGATAATGATCAGAAAACAAAAGTAAATCGGATAATAATGTATTAGCCACAAATGATGAAACGAACTTGAGCGAGCCCAATTTTAAATGAGCTTTAAGAAGCTATTTGTAATGGAAATGAGTTTTGACAGTCAACTTTCAAACCTAATAATTGGTAGCCTTGAATTGTCTGTTGTGATGCTAATTATTGACATGTTAACACCTCTTCATTGATACTCTTATGACCCGTTACATCTATTTTTGATAACGACCTCATTCCAATCCCATTACTATATTGTCAACATTGACAAACTGTTCACTAGACGAAAATTGTTGTCATTCATAATATCCTAATCGTAATCACATTGTCTCATGTAAATTGTAACTAGTCGTCAACATTGTTTGTCAAACTGTATCCTACAGAAATATTCTCATTCATAGTTTCTTGTTTGCAATATGTCTCACGAATCTTTACTCACGTAATTCAATTACAACTAGCCAACTGATCACGAATCCTCATAAAGTACTCAATGGATTGCAATACTATTTGCAATGACCAATGAAGCGTAGTAATAGGTTGCTGGAATGTTAATTGGTAATCTGTTATAAAGTGCAATGTTTGGGAAATGTTTAGGAATATGAATATCATTAGTGAAAAGTTATTGAGGAAAAATTGTGGGAATTGTTGAGGTGATAAATAAGTAAATAAATAAATAAGTAGATGAATAAGTAAGTAAGTTATTCAACAATATATCCCCGATTTGACTGAATTTTCATTTTATAACATTATATCGTATTCAATTGTTGAAAAAATGTCAGCAATTGAATTATCCATGATTTATTCCTATAAAATGCTTGTGGTTTGAAAGCTTTAACAGATTTAAACACTCAAAAAAAATTAGATAGATTCAGTACATTTTTTAATACTTGTCGCTCTTAAGCAACCAATAACAATTTGATAGTTTGAAAATTATATTCTCGGTAAAAAACCTTCATTATAAGTTGTACAATTACCCATCAAGACCGGGGTTATGAAATCCAACGAACACTGTAATGAAATATCTGCTAGCCTTTAACCTGGCTAAAATAGATCAACGCCTATAAAAATTATACGCTTATTATTTTCATAACTTGTTATAGTTTAATATCAGACAATAACAATTAGTTTCACGACCACGAACACCCACCGTGTTTGAAAGTATTACAGTAATTTTATTGTTAACGCCTTCTTATTTTGTGGTCTTAGTGCATCATGTTTAAGTATAGTCCTATCAAAAGCGCCGTCAAACTTTTTAATGTGAAGAAAATAAACGTGTTTGAAAACCACGGTTTTTTAGGCGTTCCGCTCCGGACCGCTATTATAGCTATAAGTGTCACTAGTCTCACAAACGTATAATAATATTACTCTTTGGAAATTGTTAATCGTCTCACATTTTATAAGATTTACTTGTGTCATTCTTGCTAGTCCATTTAAAATTCTGAAGAATATTCACTGTAACCAATTTTTGTTATATTATGTCAAAATCCAAAGTGTACACTTCTAGAACTAGAAGTTCTTACTTCTCAAGAACTTGTTGAAGAATACAATATCCAATCATATTCATTGGGGTATTAATTGATCATAAATTGATTATCAAACTTGAATTTTTGTTTTTACTAAAACTTGATTTGTTTCAAGGCATATTGTATTCAAATTTCATTCTCGGTGGCGCTCCCAATCGATTTATAAAATTTCGTTTTGCAAATTCCAATATGTAATTTCTTTCAATGAATTTGAATATTTTAATGAAAATACCATGAAATACTTGAAATAAAATGTACCTTACAAAGTTTTCACGAAACAATACCAATCATTCTTCGTATTACATGCATATTCCGGTATGTATAGTTTGTTCATTTTAGTAAGGCACCAGGACTGACAAAGAATATTAATTACCTCATCACAGCCTTACTTCGCCCTCCCAGGTTAAAATAAAGGCAGTCATTCTATTCTATTCTTTTTAAAATGTTCAAGCTTTTATTCAATATTATGCATTCATGTTAATATTGTATAGTAGATTAACTATCAAACACTTTGAACGTTATGATGTAATGAGTTGTAATGGAAATACTGTAATTCAATTTCAATCCAGAAGCCTTAGCAAATGAAACAGCTTCAAGTATTTTCTAAAGCGATTAAATTATTTTAATAAAATAGCTTATAAATTGATACTTGAAATGGCACATCCAAACACTTGGGATTTCTGTTCGATCAGACTCTTAGAAACCAGTTTCATGAAGATAATGCTATCGTTGAGGACGGTTTCATGATTATCAATTAGTATTTTTAATCGTTCATTGAATTTATTCTCAAACACTTGAGGTAGATTTCTCGTCGATCTAATTTTTTAAACTCAATTTTATGGGAATAGAGGTTGATTTCTCGTCGATCAAACTCTCCAAAGGCTTTATTAATAGAAATAATGTAATCGAGGACGGTTTCCATCATCTGAATTCTACAAGGTAGGCATAATCAGAGAGCAGATTGATGCCCCAAGCCGTAGCAGTAATTATTATGCAGATGAGAGCCCACTACAGTTGATATGTGGGTGTAGAAAGTTAGCCCCGGTGTAACTGACAACTAAAATTTAATTCTCTTTCACTTCCAAGCCATGACCGTATTAAAAGCATCTGGTGGCACTCGTTACGTAATCGTAGCACTGCTCTCGAGTGCTAATAATTATTTGGTTATTGTTCCTTTTCGTCGCGTTTTTTCGGCGTGCTAATTCTTTTTGCTGCTGCGACATTATGCTAACGGAGCGAGCGGAGTTCAAGGATGACGCTTTGCTGGAAACAATTGCTAATTGAGTTCACCTCTGGCAAGATAAGACGGCGCCGAAGAATGGCCTTGTTAGTTTTTGGATTACAACATTCTATTATAAAAGTTATGGCGATAGATAACATTAATAACATGCTGCACTAACATAACAAGTTACTTAATAAATTATTATTTAAACTCCCACACAGAGCTCAAGCTTCTTTATTTTTACGGAAGGGCTCATCATTTTTTATTAGAATATAACTATAAATCTTTCTTTAACTATTGTTTTTTATTGTAAGTCAAGATTCATTTTAGTTTATCAGAAATGTTTCGTTCATTGTATTAAAAAGAATACTACTTGTATAAAACAGTACTTGTGAATGTTGGAGAAGAAATTTGCTAACGAAAATTCAGTCCTATTTTATTCATGGTGTAAGCTCCTCGATTCATTTTACCAAAGGTAAAATTTACCAAATTTCATTTTACCAAAGGTCCTATATTGGTTATTAAACACAGTAATTGTTTTTGTAATTCACAGTAATTATTGCCAATGTATGACTAGTTTTGGTTCAGTTTGTAAGGGAAGATTTATTCATTACCACAAGCAGATGGTTGTAAATCGTGGATAGAGGTCCTGCAATCGCCATCACTCGATTTGTCGTGAGAAGCGTCCAATTTGCGCTGAGCATTTCTCGTTACATTTGCAGACAGGTAGTACAAGGTCTGTTGGCGACCACAGTCGATGCTGCAATTCCATTAGAATGATCACATGATTGCCGTCATGATATTGCGTAACTGTGACCTCACAGTGAAGTTGTGATGCAGCTGAACTTAGCAAGTTTAAAATTTCATATTCAGCGTTGGGATTGGTTGGGTTAATAATTGTAGTTATTTATTTTTTATTTAAATGGTCATTATTTATTTATCAGATCATGTAAAATCAAGAAAATGAATCAATACAGTAGTCCAAAATGTAGTTCGACCTTATTTAAAAAAATTTGTCTAAGGCCGTGTTGAATCCTTCACGTTTTCCATGAACTATACCAAGAAAATTAGCTTGCTATGAAGCAAAAATTCTTCAAAATTCGACAATTAAATTATTCTATTATCATTATTGTGGTTTAATTGAAGTTAATTGAAAAATGATGAACTCTTTAAAAGCTTCAATTGTCCAAAAATCGATTTATTAATAAATATATAGTTATTGTTTATAGTTATGTGATTGGATAGATTGAAAAAAAAACAATTTCAGCGCATATTAGCTTGTTTAGAAATTTTCCATTACTTGATTAATCCATAAATTCATAGTTATTTCGAAAAATTCTATCATAGTATATTATATCAATGTTTCATGTAATTGATATGGTATCAATGTTATCAGGGTCTTTCTAGGTTTAGTGCAGCTGACAAAGCAATAGCCTGATGATTATTGATTTCCCTTTCAAAATCCGACTTGAATCATTCAATTAGACTTCTCTCAGAGCAGTGCGGACCGGGCCCGGATCGGACGGAATGAAAATGTTTTTAGTGATGAATTAGGACCCGCACCGCACTAGTTTGAAAGAAGCCTGAAATCAAATCAAATTGATGCATTTCTTGAAATAAATAAAAATTGTTTGGTCTGACTACAATGAAAAATTTAAACAAGGCTTAGGCTACATTTTACTCATCTTTCAAAATCATCTTCTTTTTTACTTCAACAATTGGACTCTTTGCTACAATTAACATTAGTCTTGGTCGAAGTAAATGAATATTAGTAACTGTATTCCTTTTATTTGAGAAGATCCGCGAGACTCGTGAGCCGCAAGAAACACCAGAAACAAGGCCACTTTTTGTCACCATCTGTAGTGCATGTTGTGGGACACTCGCTAGTTCGTGAGTTGGCGATGGTACATTATTTGCTGTGCTTTTTGCTATGGCACCAGGCACTAAATACCGTTATTTTAGTTAGTGTAGTACATGGCACGTCTATTGTAGGCGAATCTCTCGTCCTTTGCAAACTCTCCTTTCTCCCACGTTTTTTTCTCTCTTTTTCAATCTTTCTCTTTCTTCACTTCAGTGCTCGAAGTTGGCGATTCCAGTCATCATTCATTTAATCATGCATTGACTGATTCAGGAATCGCAAATTTATTTTCTCCCTCCCCTCACTCTGTTACCCGCTATTTTATCTTTCCTTTCTCTATTTCTTTCTCTCTTTCACCTTTCTCTCTCTATACCTTTCTCTGTGGGTGATTTATGCTGCCCAAAGTAGGCGGCTTACAATAATAATAATTATTTGATGTTTAGCAGCCGAGCGGTGCCTGATTGATCAAACCCTTGATCTTGGATGTTAGCCAAATGTGTCTGTCCACCTTTCTAGTCTAATTCGATTTGGAAGTGGAACAATAGAGTGTACAATCCCGGTAATCCGTCTCACAAGTCGGACAGCTACATTGTCGTTTTATATGGAGTTGTCGGATTAGCGAAATAACGTATCCATGACAGCCTCAGATGAAAGATACCTAGAGTTTGGGTGATAAAAGATATGATAATGAGAATACAATTGATTTACTGGATTCCAAACCACAGTGAAGTAATTCCAAAAATATCAGAATGCCGCAGATTTCAGTTGTAACATTACCTTCCTTTCCTATCCTGCTATCCACCATTCAAGTCTCCTGGTTCGTGAGATTTCCATCAAAAAGGTGTTCATATTCTTTCTTGAGTAAATCTCTTGTTAAAAAGTACATTCATATTTTAGTGATAAAACACTAAAAACCTTGTGAGATCGTGCGTTTTAATCCTTTCAAACCAGTTTCAAGTTGACTTTTACAAGTTGTTTCAACATCTATCAACAGATTTGTTTTCTATGATTGTCGTCAAAATTATTGCCAAATGCAACTGTATCTTCCTTCCACGCTTGATGAAAAAAATACAGCAACTATGCATATGGTCATTGCGTAACGCATGCGCTGAAGTAATCCTTTTTATCAGAAAGTGTGAAGGACGAGGAGGTGATGTTCCTGAGTTTTAAAAGTTTCTCGTTTGTAAACGAGCTGACGATAGTTACGTTTTGATGGGAGCTACTCAAAACATTCTGTTGGTAGATGAGAAAAGGTACAAAATGAAGCTGTCATCAAGTATTTTGTAGTCTGTGGTGAAATGTGAAATGATTTTAGGCTTCAAATCGTTTCTTACAACTTTATCTTCTTGTAAATTATCTTCTACGAACCTTTCTCACCTCGCTCCTGGTGCTCTAATGATGACCATCCTCTAATGTTTCTTGCTTTACAAAAGAGATTGAGTTGAATTGTGATGGATTATTCAGTTCTGCTCCGGAGCTGATTAATAGGCTGAGGCATACACTTCATTACTATTTTGACTGCGATGGATGAATGGTATTCATCTTGTACGTCTTCCAATTAGAGCGGTCCCTTGGCCATCAAAATAATAAGAACTTGCTTTCTTTCTAATTGTAGCGTCCTCCTAAGGAAATGTTTTTCAAACTTTAAAGAGTTCTCTCTGTTCTGATTTCGGAACTATGACTTTGAACCCCATGGAAAGAACGTTACTGTGTTGATCAAACCCTATAAAACGTCCATTCTTCAATTACTATCACATGAATTTACTTTCAGAGAGTTTGAAATCTATGTGGAATTCACATTCCAGTAGGCTTTGTGAAAAACGTGAACGTCTAAATTGGTGAGACGTATCAAGGCTCATTCACATTCCCATCATAAATCTCCATAATTATTGTATTCTAGGGAGCCCATTATAAACGTTCTTCTTTTCTATTTGAGGAAGACATTTATTTTATTTAAAAAAAAAAAACAGAATATTTTATTTTTTATCATACGGATTAAAAAGAATATTAATGTTCAAATTAATGCTCTCCTAGAAATATTATAAATCACAAAATTTTTCAAAAAATTAGTGTGTTTACAAATTCACTTAACTTGGATGACTAATATGATTACTCACTTCTTAAATGCCTAGCCTAATTCGAATATTATGTATGTATTGAGCATTATAAGTACTTACTGCATTTTGTTAGTTTATGATTTTTTATATTAATATTTTATTCAAATTCTTTTTCTACGGCTCCCTTACGAATCATGCTCCTTGTAAAAGACAACAATACTGCATTCCCAAGACTAGTATAATCAGATTCAGTTAATTTGACGCTTGGCATTATAGGTAGATAAACAGATATTATTTCTTGACGTTGCTGATGACAGTGATGACCGTAGAGTACGATGGCAAAGAAACAATAAATCTGATTATAGGAATAACATGATTTTATTCTATAATATGTGCTTCTTTGTGTGGCTGCTTAACAAAGTTTTGATGGCGAAACCCACCAATATGCGCTCTCAGCTCATTGGAGTCTGCCGATTACTGCCTCCAAACCTGGAACCGGACTAACGAGACTCTCGATCGTGATTGACTCCTGTTTTCGGACGATCGCTGGTGCCGCAATCCTTTCCATTTCGTGCCAAACCAGATCTCGATTCAGGTGATAGCTGCGGCGGATCGTGTCGGACTGAAACGTGCCGTGCCGTGCTGAGAGAAGATGGGGGTTGCATAAGCGCTCGTGAACTAGCTCTACTCCACTAACCTTTGACGATATTCCGCTCGAAAATAAATAGTTGTCGGCTTTGTTGTTAACTATCAAACGTTTACTTTTGATGTAAACGTTTTACTTTCATCTAGTTGAACGCTGTGGGTGTTTTCAAGTCTTTATACAATATTCAGGACAGTTTGTACCACTTAACAAATACTTTATATAGAGGATTTAATTCAAATTTTAAGTCTTTACAATGTTCAGGACAAATTGTACTACACACCATAAGAATGTAAAAAAAGGATTTATTTCAAATTTCACGTTTTTGTGAAGTGTTTTATAGTTTAAACAGCTATTAATGTGCCTTCTACTGAGTAAGTTACCAGAAAATATTTAGAATAAAGCCGTGTTTAAATGTATCCATAATTTGTTTCTAAACTGATTCTAATTTCTCCCCAAATTTGTAATATTTTGTAAATGTATTTATTGATTCATAAAAAATTATTATAGCTTTGAACACTGAAGAACCATAATCTAAACAGTTACTGTATTACTTTTCTCTTGAAATCTTAATATTTTCTGAAATCGTTCTTCAATTCATAAGATATTTATAAAAAATAATAAATTAGCAACCATTATTTCCTACCGACTAATAATTCACAACTGTCCATACCATATCCATAATCCAAACAGTTATAGAATTTCTTTTAAAATATCAATGATTTGTGAAATGATTTATTGATTCATAAAATATTTATGTATATTTGTCTCCTTTATTATTTGTGGGATTTTTATTGATAATTCTTATTCTAATTTGAATCCATTTATTACTACCTGCTAAATAAAATTTGAGAAATGATTAATTTTCTTGTAATATATCCTTGTTAATGCATCACATAGGCAGATGAAAGCATTCAAATATAAAGTGAATATAATAATTTTGAAGGATGGAGAGAGTATTGCATTTAAAGTATTTTATTGAAACTTATTTTTCCTTTTAAGTGATAAACTGTGAATGAATATAGATATAGACACTCAGCAATACTTGAATAAGTTATAAACTATTTGTATATTCTTTGTTCTGTTTTCTATACTTCTAAGTGACGGCTTTATTTTGTGTTGATGATAATTTTCTAATGTCACTCAATAAATTGTAGCTACTACCTACATGTGACTAGAACTCTGGAAGCAACTATAGTATTTTGATAGAACAATATTGTAGGATGTATTTATGCAGATCAAGACATTAATTACCGCTTAAAATTTACATACCAATTCACTTAATTAACATGCATAGAATGTTAATAGTGCATGTAAGAGGTCTTTACGTGACATTTAACAACACTATTAATTTTTACGAGTTATCTATACTTCACAATTTCTTGTTCACATAAAATTTGTAAAACGCAAAAACTGAAGACTAATTATTTAAGATTGATAACGACGTTGAAATTTAGTCATTAAAGCATTATTTTGTAAAAGTAACAAAGAAAAATTAAGAAAATATATTGATAATAATGAAATACTTATTTTAATCTACCAAAAAGAGGTGTGTTTATCAGTGTGATTATAATTATTCTCCCATTCTAATATTGTGGTGTTTCATTATACAATTAATTTCACTTCTAGAAAATAAAGCTTCGTGAAACATTATCTTTTGTACCAAAATTCTTCATTGGCTATTTCGCATGGTTAATGAATGGTGCACTGATATTCAGTTGTAATGTGTAATCGCGAAGGATTAAATGATTGATTTTTTTCGCAACCTTTACATAACATCAAAGTTAGAGTGCCAATAAGGTGCGGAACCCATCCAAGCAAGTGTTTCCTTCCCACTTGTTTTCATTAATTGCATAATTAATTATTGTAGTCTATTGCAACAGGATATGCGCCATGCGCTAGTCTTATTGAATAATTTACTTCCCTAATAAAGTGTCCTTTGTAAGTACTACTTTCCTTGCAATCAATAATCTGTTGAGAAACTGCACAACCTTGAAATTCAATACTAGTCGTTTGCAGAACGGTTTTGCTCGTAAACTCAACTGGAGGCTAGCTCCTTTCCTAAAGCCTTGCTTGTTTCATTCAGATGTGTGGGTGCACATGGTATCCTACTTCATAATCATACATACCTTTGTCAGTGTTCATCTGGGTTACAAATGTCAAACTCCATTTGATTCTAATATTCAAATTCATTTATTCGCACAATTGATGCAATACATCTTCATCAGTTTGAAAAAGGGTGCATTACTACAGAATTTTAAAAATAAAATTGAAAAACAATTGCAATTTACGAAAAAAAGCTTTGTTTATTAATATCAATTGTAGCCTAATTAATAATTTGAAGTACCCCGAATAAAACTGGTCCTATTTAGGATTTTTTAACTAAAATCTTTTAAGTTTCACTGAATATTATTAACTGGTTATTTATTGTTCTCATAATTTTTCATGTTTTACTTTTATTACTTATATTTTCTCTTCTATTATCAAGTGCTATAATTAGCATTTATATTTATATGTTTTTATATAATTATATTACATTTTATAATGTGTATTTATATATATTATTTATACGTTTTACTTTTAAACTATAAACTAATTCTTTTTAAACTATTATCTAAAAAATAGTTATTGTAAAACCTAGTTATTGACTGTATGATTACTATTCTTCTCTAGAATGATTGAAATCTGTGTGTGGCAATTTGTCTTCGTGTGGATTGTTCAAAATGAATTGACAAATATCCAAAGTCAAAACGTACGGTTGAAAAAAGTCTCACTAAACATAGGCTCTAAATTATTAACAGATAGAATGCAAATTAATTTTTATGTGATAGATTATTGCGAGTTTTGCACACCTCAATATTCAAATAATTAAGTTAAGGAAGAATTCAAGAATGGTAGCCTATAGGAATCAGTCTAGAATGAACTGGAAGATTCTTTAGCATTGACACAGTTTGGTAATGATAATAAAAAAGAAAGATTAGAATTTGACTTTGACTTCAATCGATGTTTTTTGGTTGAAATGAATTTATAAAACAGGATTATATCATGCTAGTATTTCTATACTTCTATAAATATCTCTACTATACTAATATTTACAAGTCCTTGTCCACTATCACCTAATGAAAAGAAAATGTTTAATATTGGTTGAACCAATTGAAATTGGGTTTACAATAAGGTCATAATCATAGCCTCTGTTTATCAGTAAGTAATTTCTGTGTCGGATCGAATCATCAATCAACTGACTCATTTCTACCAGTCATTAGTATTTTTGACCTTGAAACAGTTTTCATTTTAATTGAAAACAAGTCTGTTTCGGTTTGGTCTACCTTGTCTAGCTTCTTTTCTGACTCATACACGTTATCGCCAAGTTGCTCATCTTATATTATGCTAATCAACTCATTCGAAATTGTTGTCTTTTTGCGTTTTAACCAAAGGCGGCTGCTGTTAGTCATCTGCTGAAGACCTCTAGACCTTGTGACGCTATCAGCCGATTCCCAGCGCTATCTCCTGCCTATTTGAATCATCCTCTATTTATAGCAATTTACTAATAAAACAGCTCAGAATCTAACCGGCTGTTGATATCAACACTGTCCAAGAACACATTGTAATAATAATATGAATGATAAAAATTTGAAATTTATTTTCATTCAAGATATAACTAGTGAACTGATTCAGGATAGGAAGAGAAATTGGTTTACTGGAAAGTTACTTATGAAAGTATGCTACAGTATCTAACTTGAAAAAATCTAGAATCCAAGTAGTCAGTTTGAGTGTTGGTGTTTTTAATGCAAGGAAACACATTTTCAAATTTGAATTTATTTTCCTATTTGTTAAAATATATTTTTTCGCCACACTAGGACGTAATGAACTGTTTTTCATACCTCTATTGGAGGCCGAAAATGTTCGATTTCCGACGAGGTCAGGCTGGAGGCCTGTAAACGTTTACGGCCCAAGGGCGGAAAAGAAAATGACCTTGAATGACAGCTGTTTCTATCTGATCAACAGTATTGTATAGCAGGATCCAATTCAACTTGTCAGAAATCAGCTGTTTCAAAGAGCAATATCACAATACTTAACCTACAAATGCTGAATCTCGTAGATTATTGAAAAGGTCTTTTAAAAAGTTATTCTTTGAAAGGTCTTCTTTAAAAAGGTCTTTTAAAGACTTTAAAGGTTCTTTATACTTTCAAGCCTTTTGATAATTGTGTCGAAATCACTGTCTAATTATTACTGGATCAGCTGTTTTATGACAAGTTAATTGGCTCCTGCTATATGTGTTCTTGCAGGACGGAAAAGAAAATGACCTTGAATGACAGCTGTTTCTATCCGACCAACAGCATTGTATGTGTTCTTGCAGGTGACCTAACCTCAAAGTTTTGTTGGTCACTGAGTTGATATTTTCATTGTTTGTTTTGCATTATTTTTGTTGTTTTGTTTGTTTTTTTTGTGCTGTGGCGAAAAATAGCGTTCGCAACTCGGGCAAAAATGTTTTGCCGGCTCTCGATCGCTTCAAGTTCTCGACATTCGTCTCGAACTTGAAAACCGCGATCTCAAGCCGGCAAACATACATTTTCCGCCCTAGGTGCGAAATATACTATTACAAAGAACATCTAAGCAAAAACAAAGCAATTTATATACTCTTCTATTTCACTTTCCATCACGAATTGCTAGTAGATAATTTACTTCAAATACAAATTTCAATGACATAGCAGTCAATAATCTGTGAATTTTAACTAAAATTCACACTAATCAAATTCATATTAACTGAATTCACATTAAATTAAACTAAAATTTACTACTATATCGTTTAAAAACAAAGCATATTATAAAAACGGGAATTACCTACCCACATCACAAACGTTTTCAATAACATAATAGATGTTAGAATCATAATTATTTTTCTTCTATAAGAATCATGGAGTTATTATTCAATAAATGCAATTATTCGAATTTTACTGCTGCCTACACTAAATAAAAAAATCGCATTTCCATTAGAGATGACCCTATGTACGATTTAGGCTTGTATGTTTATACAGGGTTCCCAAACTTTTATATGGTGTGATAAGTGTCTGCTCTTCTCGGATAATTCGAACATTTACACGCACATTAGACTTTTTTAGAACACTCTAGAGTGTGGGAAGTTCCAGTGTAATGTGTCCTTCTTTTCATTCCTATGGAAATGTTGTTTATCCAGGAAACAGATAGTCTGTGCATTAGTTGAGTGGGAGATAATGAGACTGAATATAATTATAATTTATATACAAACAAGTACAATTCAAGTATTCTTCAACCGAGAATCTTCATTCTACTCACTAGATTTCTGAAAATAATTCTTTTTGATGAGTACGGTAGTTATTTCACAATAAATCTAATGAGAAACTGCATAATTTTTCTGATTTTCATACAAGTAAGGTAAAAATCGTTTATCTTGAACATATAGTTGAATCAAATTGAAAAAGTTAACAGAATGTGATGTTAATGCGTTTAGTCTCAACTTCCTCGTAAAAATTGTTATAGATAAATTAATTTAACTATGATTTCTATAACTGAAGATGTATTGCTAAAAATATAATCACAGCAATAATTAGTGAAAATTCTAAAGAGTCACTATTGAGATTGTAGAACTGTTCCATAGTGACTAAAATAAGAACACATATTCATAAATGTGTAGAATAGGCAATAATTAGTGTTGAATGGAATGTTCAAATCTGTAAAATAGAAATGTATTGTCTACTACAAAGGGAGAGTTATAAAAAACATCTAGATAATTTTCAATCCATCAAACCACAAATATAATCCTATTGAGATCTAAATTTGGCAGTCTCTAATTTTTTTCGTTTTGATTCATTGAATTACTAAATAGCTGCTCATTTTGTGATTTGGCACCAATCATTACCAGTATCTTTAATAAACAATTATTGTGTTTCATTGTAATAAAACATGAATACTGTATTAGCAGTTTCAGGAAATATTGAAAGTTTAGGTCATTTTCCCTACCGCTTTGTACAGTATATGTGGAGATTACTTTAAAAATAATATTCTTTGAAAAATCCTATCCTATCCTATTATATTAAGCGAGCAATTTCTGTATGTTTATATGTTTATATGTTTAATATCGGGGTACCGAGCTCTGCTCGGGGGTAGGCCTACAAAGGCACAGGAATGGAAATTTTAAAGGAAAAAAGGAATGAAATTAAACAATTTTTTAAGTACAGCCATCAGTCTTATGCACGGAATCATCATTACACTATAAAAAAACTATTCTCAGCTTTCGAAATATTATGAATAATCGAGTTTCATAGAAATAACAATCATATATGGGTTATATTAATATAGAATATTCTCAATGTTTTTAATTCCTTTTATTTTTAATGATTTTGATTATTTTTTATTCCAATGATTTCAATCCCTTTTAATTTTTAATTAAGTTAATGAATTTGAATCCAGAAGGAAATAGGAACAGCTGATGTGCTTCTACATTTTCTCAATTTTGGTAATCGAGACGCTGTTTTTACTAAGGAAGTTATAGCAGGAGCCAATTAACTTGTCATTAATCAGCTGATCCAGTAATAATTAAACAGTGATTTCGACACAATTATCAAAAGGCTTGAAAGTATAAAGAACCTTTAAAGTCTTTAAAAGACCTTTTTAAAGAAGACCTTTCAAAGAATAACTTTTTAAAAGACCTTTTCAATAATCTACGAGATTCAGCATTTGTAGGTTAAGTATTGTGATATTGCTCTTTGAAACAGCTGATTTCTGACAAGTTGAATTGGATCCTGCTATAGTGTATAGCAGGATCCATTCAACTTGTCATAAATCATATGATCGACGAGCATATGATCATAATACTTAACCTACAAATGCTGAATCTCGCAGATTATTGAAAAGGTCTTTTAATAAAAGTTATTCTTTGAGAGGTCTTCTTAAAAAAGGTCTTTAAGACTTTCAAGTCTTTTGATTATTGTGTCGAAATCACTGTTTAATTATTACTGGATCAGCTGATTTATGCCAAGTTAATTGGATCCTGCTATAGTCGGAGATTGCGTTCGTATTTTACATATGGTCAGATGATTGAAACGAATTATCTCAACAGCTGATAATTATAATCTTCTCTCACTCGCACTCACTCTCTCTCAACATCAAGAACCGACGGAAAATTGTTTCTTCTGTCAGCTGATTCTCTGTCACTGTCTCAGCAGCTGAAATAATAATCTTGTCTCACTCACACACTCACTCGCTCTCACTCTTTCTCATCATTTACAGCCGAAGGAAATTTCTTTCTTCTGTCAGCTGATTCTTAAAGGATCAATTTCTCCTTTTTTAGGTCCTTTAGCGAGTTATCCCAGGGATGAGACCCGGCGCAAACAAATTTTTGTATCACAAACCTCTTATATTCCAAATTTCGTCAAAATCGTTAGAGCCGTTTTCGAGATCCGTTGGACATACAAACATATAAACATATAAAAATATAAACATATAAACATATAAACATACAGAAATTGCTCGCTTAATATAATAGGATATGTATGTCCAACGGATCTCGAAAACGGCTCTAAAGATTTTGACGAAATTTGGAATAAAAGATGTTTGTGATACAAAAATTCGTTTGCGCCGGGTCTCATCCCTGGGATAACTCGCTAAAGGACCTAAAAAAGGAGAAATTGATCCTTTAAGAATCAGCTGACAGAAGAAAGAAATTTCCATCGGCTGTAAATGATGAGAAAGAGTGAGAGCGAGTGAGTGTGTGAGTGAGACAAGATTATTATTTCAGCTGCTGAGACAGTGACAGAGAATCAGCTGACAGAAGAAACAATTTTCCGTATGGTTCTTGATGTTGAGAGAGAGTGAGTGCGAGTGAGAGAAGATTATAATTATCAGCTGTTGAGATAATTCGTTTCAATCATCTGACCATATGTAAAATACGAACGCAATCTCCGACTACACTAACTTCCTTAGTAAAAACAGCGTCTCGATTACCAAAATTGAGAAAATGCAGAAGCACATCAGCTGTTCCTATTTCCTTCTGGATTCAAATTCATTAATTAAAAATTAAAAGATATTAAAATCATTAAAATAAAAAGAAATTAAAATAATTCAAATTAAAAGGAATTAAAAATATTCTATATTGTAGCCTATCATTATTATTTCCATTTAAAGCAAAATTGAGCTATGTTATCAGCTGAACAACAATGTGATGCATCAGATTGTTAACTTAGCAACACTATTCTCAATTTGAAACAAATCATACCAAATATTCTCAGAACCATTGCATGGAAGAAGTTTTGTTCTATTCTAAAGATAAAAAATTGATTCAATCATATAATTTTTATAATTTTTGCATCAATTTTATTTGCACTTGAATTCGTGAACTGAATTTCTACTTCTATCTTACGTGTGCATGAACCATAATTTTATTGTAAGTTCTGAATCACAGATATAAGAAAAGACAGCAGAAACAAATTTCCGTCGGCTGTAAATGATGAGAAAGAGTGAGAGCGGTGAGTGTGGGAGTGAGACAAGATTATTTCAGCTGCTGAGACAGTGCATTTCAATCACATGATCACTCGTGAAATACACAACTACACTAACTTTTTTGGTAAAACCAGCGGTTCCATTACTAGAATTGAGGAAAATATCGAAACACATAAGTTGCTCCTATTCCCTTTTTTATTCCTGATTTTATTTGATCTATAGAAAATTAATAGGAATTTGAAATTTTTAAAATATCCCATATTGTATCATTATTTTTAAATTTTAGGCATGAAGTTAACCATGTGATCTGTTTTTATTTAATATCGGGGTACCGAGCTCTGCTCGGGGGTAGGTCTACAAAGGCACAGGAATGGAAATTTAAAGGAAAAAAGGAATGAAATTAAACAATTTTTCAAAGTACAGCCATCAGTCTTATGCACTGAATCATCATTGCACTATAAAAAAATTAATCTGAGCTTTCGAAATATTATGAATAATCGAGTTTGAATGCATATCATTTGAAAAATCGCACTTGTGGTAAAATTTTGCTTCATAGCAATAATAATATGTGTTGATAACTTTTTTTAGGTCAGCTGTTTTGATGAACTCTTGACGATTTTTCTCAAATAAATAAAAACAGATCACATGGCTAAATTCATGCCTCAAATTTAAAAATAACAATACAATATGGAATATTTTCAAAATTTCAAATTCCTTTTAATTTTCTATGGATAAATTAAAATCAGAAATAAAAAGGGGAATAGGAGCAGCTTATGTGTTTTGATATTTTTCTCAGTTCTAGTAATGGAACCGCTGGTTTTACCAAAAAAGTTATTGTAGTGTATTTCGCGAGTGATCATGTGATTGGAATGCACTGTCTCAGCAGCTGAAATGATCTTGTATCACTCACACACTCACTCTCACTCTTTCTCATCATTTAGCCGACGGAAATTTCTTTCTTCTGTCAGCTGATTCTTAAGGATCAATTTCTCCTTTTTAGGTCCTTTAGCGAGTTATCAGGATGAGACCCGGCGCAAACTAATTTTTGTATCACAAACCTCCTATATTCCAAATTTCGTCAAAATCGTTAGAGCCGTTTTCGAGATCCGTTGGACATACATACATAAATACATCCTATTATATTAAGCGAGCAATTTCTGTATGTATGTATTTATGTATGTATGTCCAACGGATCTCGAAAACGGCTCTAACGATTTTGACGAAATTTGGAATATAGGAGGTTTGTGATACAAAAATTAGTTTGCGCCGGGTCTCATCCCTGGGATAACTCGCTGAAGGACCTAAAAAAGGAGAAATTGATCCTTTAAGAATCAGCTGACAGAAGAAAGAAATTTCTATCGGCTGTAAATAATGAGAAAGAGTGAGAGCGAGTGAGTGTGTGAGTGAGACAAGATTATTATTCCAGCTGCTGAGACAGTGACAGAGAATCAGCTGACGGGAAGAAACAATTTTACGTCGGTTCTTGATGTTGTTGGTAAAACCAGCGGTTCCATTACTAGAATTGAGAAAAATATCGAAACACATAAGCTGCTCCTATTCCCCTTTTTTTCTGATTTTAATTTATCTATAGAAAATTAAAAGGAATTTGAAATTTTGAAAATATTCCATATTGTACTGTATTGTCATTTTTAAATTTGAGGCATGAAGTTAGCCATGTGATCTGTTTTTATTTATTTGAGAAAAATCGTCAAGAGTTCATCAAAACAGCTGACCTAAAAAGTTATCAACCCATATTATTATTTCTACGAAGCAAAACTTTACTACAAGTGCGATTTTTCAAATAATATTTCTGATTTTAATTTATCTATAGAAAATTAAAAGGAATTGAAAATTTTGAAAATATTCCATATTTTATTGTTATTTTTAAATTTGAGGCATGAAGTTAGCCATGTGATCTGTTTTATTTATTTGTGAAAATCGTCAAGAGTTCATAAAAACAGCTGAGCTAAAAATAGTTATCAACCCATAATTATTATTTTTATTAATTTTACCACAAGTGCGATTTTTCAAATGATATGCATTCAAACTCGATTATTCATAATATTTCGAAAGCTAAGATTAATTTTTTTATAGTGCAATGATGATTCAGTGCATAAGACTGATGGCTGTACTTTAAAAATTGTTTAATTTCATTTATTTTTCCCTTTATAATTTCCATTCCTGTGCCTTTGTAGGCCTACCCCCGAGCAGAGCTCGGTACCCCGATATTAAATACATAAATACATAAATATAAACATACAGAAATTGCTCGCTTAATATAATAGGATTTGAGAGAAATCGTCAAGAGTTCATCAAAACAGCTGAGCTAAAAATAGTTGTCAACTCATATTATAATATTTCTATGAAGCAAAATTTTACCATAAGTGCGATTTTTCAAATGATATGCATTCAAACTCGATTATTCATAATATTTCGAAAGCAGAGATTAATTTCTTTATAGTGCAATGATGATTCAGTGCATAAGACTGATGGCTGTACTTTAAAAAAATGTTTAATTTCATTCCTTTTTTCCTTTAAAATTTCCATTCCTGTGCCTTTGTAGACCTACCCCCGAGCAGAGCTCGGTACCCCGATATTGTTAATTAACTAAAATTGTACCTTACTATCAAAATCTTGTTAGCGTAGAGACAAAAAATGCAATACTGGTTCTTTTAAAGTACCGTACGCTATTGAAATCCCAACAGTCATATAAAAAATTGGCCCTACTTTCTTTATTGAAAATGCCATTGACACTGCAAATTGTGGGTTACAGTACCTAATTGCATGTAATTGATTCAGTTGTAAAAACCTGAAGATGAGCGGTTATTAACGTGGTAATAATTGAAAGGAGTCAGCTTATAAAGTTGTCTTGTCACGCTTGGACTGAGCTGGGCCAAGTTAAAAAAACGAAATCTAATTGGCCTATTTAGAATGCTAGAAGAGCCAAAACATACACAATGGACTTCCCGTATCTTGATTGGGCGTTTTTTGGGTGGATTTCAGAATCCGTGTGGAAGAAGAGGGCAGTGTCTAAATTTATATAGTCTAGTGTTGTTGATGTTATAGTTCTGTGATGATAATTTTTATCCTTGAATGTATTGATATAAATTTGATGTCAAGTGATGAATTGCATCCCATTTTGATCACAACGGTACATCTGTGAGGTTTTTATCACACTGTCCTAATGTACCATTGGCTGTGGAGCTATTACTAAATTTTAGGGCTTTAAAATTGATCCAGTTCCAATTTTAGAGCCATGAATTTTTATAATGAATGAATTTGATTGTATTAACGGTAGAGACTACTTCCAGGTAGGCTATTGCCGTCTTCTTTATTTTTGGCCTAGATTGAATTGTACCTTTTTCTATCTTATCAATTAGAATAAACAGGGTCGCAACATATTTGTCTTGAGCACATCCCGTTAGTTTTCGGAACCCACATGAAATTGGTAATTTTTCTCATCTTCTATTGATTCATGTAATTTTAATTAATTTATTGTGTATCATTGATACAAATGTAAGCGAATATGGGAGCTGAATGAAACTCCAAAATGTTATTCAAAACATATATTGTAGTTTTAAAAACACTCACTATTTTTTTATTTATAAAAAATACAGTTTGATTAGAGATATTAAATTTTAGTTTAAAATTATATTGGAATTGAATTGACTATTTGATTAATGGGAGTATGTTAGCTGGTTCAGTTAACTGATGCTTTTAGACGTACAGAATTGATTTAATTATCTCATGACAGATTTCAACAAAGTTCATCTTGTATATGTATTTTATTTATCCACCATCAAGCAACCATAATTATATTATATAGTGGATGAATTTTATACCCTTTGAGCATTTAAAAAATTTATAATGATAAAGTAAATTATCGATTTGAATCGAAGAAGTTAATACACTACACAAGTCTAATTAATAATAAACCAATATTGAAAAATATTCACAAAAATATTCAATAAAACTTGAAAATATTCTTACTATGAATCAGTACAGCTAATCCGTTTGTTTAGTGTGAATTCGCCATTGTCTTGTATTTCTTGACTTCCAAGTTCTATGAAGCATTCCCCTGGCGCCTTAGAAAAATGAATCACCGGAATATATTTTATGACTTCATGAACATCTAGTTGTTGGTTAACATCAGCTAATGGTTCCGAATGGATTGTGATGGCAATTACAGTGTTGCGGTGGATCAGTAATCCCAAATCGCCTGAGATCAAACAGTTGGAAATAGTTTTGTCACTACGTTTACACAATGCTTCTGAAGCTGATTTGTGTCAGTGCACAAAAAGAAAACGTTTAGGCAGAGAAAGCTCATCCTGAGATGACTCGTCAGATTCCGAGCATTCATTCATTGATTTGAGAATAAAGAAGCTTGGTTTTGATGGTGAGAATGGCATTGAAGGATCAACTGGTTGTTCTTGGTTTTAGGTCTTTTTTCAGGGTCCTGTTTGGTCCACACGTGGGTGGAGAGAAGAAAAAGATAGAGGAGGTGAGAGTAGAGAAGCAAAGAAATCTGCAATCTCTTAACACACCGGTGAAGTAGAAATGCACAAGGCCGTTCTTGTAGATGTAGACCTGATTGGTGCGTTTATTTATGCGATCGCACGCTGTAACAACATTCCACGCGGCGAGAGGTGTAAGCCAGAGCCAGTCAGATTATTGGCGCACAAAGGCCCACGACATGCTGAATGGTCCGCAGAACAATCGGGTTAATTAGCTTTCTTGTTGTTGTAACTCCTCGCGTTTAGATGAAAAATCCTAGGAAGTAAATGCTACAACCGGCTCTTAAATAGATCGCCGCCAACAAGTACCCGACTGTCTGTACATCCAAATTATGTCGGACGACTTCATGTTGTTGTAAAATAAATGTAACGGAACATCCTCTGGTCAAATTTGTATTATTCTGTGAAAATGTGTCGTAATACTTCTAATACATCCATTGTGATATTCTATATTATCGTTAACATAATTAACTGTTTTAATTTCAGTAATCAACTGATGAGTTTTGTAGAAATAATTGTTCTTTGTAATGTTCCATTGTGCTACAACTAGATGACTTGATGAACAAAATTAATCTCAACTGTTCTAATTTTTTATTTTGTATTACATTCTATATTTTATGCAATAGTCATTTGTGGCTATTTGAATCTCCTGCATTATTCTGAGTAATTTTTAGATAATTACATCCAGAATTTCTATGTTAATTTCTCTTAATCTTCATAGAGGAGTAATTTATCCACGTTAATTATTCATCTTAAGCTTTGTGTTATTAAACTGTTCACTCTCTTATTACTACCTTAATATTTTGACAAACTAGACTACATTGAAAAATGACTTTCATTGGGGGAAACCATCACCGATATCGAATTTGTCATCAAATTTCGAATTTCCCGATTCTCTAACCTATGACAAAACTCAATCTAGATTCAAGACTATTTACTAAACATTCACTACTACTGTAAGCCATTCAACAGTAGTAGCTACTTTACTTGAGCCATTTGTTTTTTTTTTTTTTTTTGGCAATAAAACATGCATTTATTTATTTAATTTCAGATTCAATGCGGTATACTGTTTATTCGCGAATAGGAATTACATAACTTCTGGTGTTTTAGAAGTTTCTGTTGAAATATATGGAGTTGCTGATGAGAAACTAAAGTTTGCTAGTGTGTACACTATTTTCCGTATCAACCATTCAGTTTTCTTGTTGAACCATTATTATTTCCATCAAAAGAGTTTTTCTCGACTGTTATACGGTGTCGCTTCAGTGCCTCTGTTGAAAATTGTCACAATTGCTCTTTTCAAAGAAATATTTTCAGACAGGTGGTTTGTGCTGAGCCATCCAACCAGGATAATGAAGCTTGACGGTCATACTAAATTGGCTGAAAAATACCATGCTTGTAAAAACGATTGTACACACTCAATTTCGGGAGTTATCAGAGTCACCTACTTCTGATAGAAACATTGAAGAGTGTGGGGTCGCTTCGCTTTATCAGCACAAAATTTTCTTGAAAAATTAGTGCAACAACTGTTAACTTTCTGGGGTTCCTTCAGTTTTTTTATTTTCATTATTTTCCCAGCCTCCTATTTTGGGTTTCACCAACATTGAAGAGTGTGGGGTCACTTTGATCAGCACGAAATTTTCTTGAAAAGTTAGTGCAACAACCATTAACATTCAGGGGTTCCTTCAGTTTTTTATTTTAATTATTTTCCCAGCCTCTTATGTTGGGTTGCACAAACGGATCATGGATCACTAGAATTCGGATTCTAGTGTATCCGTGACGTGACCGGGATAAATTTTCACCGGGAACTACTTTGGATCAGCTGATATCAGCTGATCTCATTTGATTATCATTTAACGGATACTGGATCAAAATTTATACAGTAGGATTAATTTAACTTGTCAGAAAACAGCTGTTTCGGCAATTAATAAACAGTGATTTTGACACAATAATCCAGAGGCTTAAAAGTTTTAAAGACCTTCAAAGTCTTTAAAAGACCTTTTTAAAGAAGACCTTTCAAAGAATACCTTTTTGAAGGACCTTTTCAATAATCTACGAAATTCAGCATTAATTTTGTAGGTTAAGTATTGTGATATTAACTGTCGAAACAGCTGATTTCTGACAAGGTAAATTGATCCTGCTGTATTGCTTGGTGCAACCCAACAATAATATTTAGGCATCCAAAAATCTGCTTGTTGTGATGCTTCCATCTATCATCATAATAAATTTATTCAATCATTCATCATAAAAACAATATAACATACATAATACAAGAAATGAATTATCAACAATGTGAAATTAACAACAAAACATTTAATATAAATGACAAATCCAGGAATTAGTCCTCCAAAGAACAATCTTGAGCTTTGTCTGACAAGCAGATTGAAATCATGTTTTTCGAAGTAATAACTGTTTACTCCCTGATATTTGTCTGACACACAGTGCAGACTGAAATACCGTTTTTCTTAGTAATTACTGTTCCTCCCTTAGCAGGGTGGAGTTTGTTCCTGCGAGTTTCAAGTGGATGACCCATTGCCAGATGCTGATGAAAATCTCCACTATAAATAGTTGGGATTTTTCATCAATTGCATCTGGCAACGCTGGTCGGGGCTCTGCAACTGTCGCAGTAACGAAAACCCACCTTAAATAATACTTCATCTCATTGTTTGTTATCTTTTGTATTTTCCCTTCTTTTTCTGAAAAAGTTTCATGTTCAAGTCCTCTTGTTTTCCTGCAGCATTCCATTCGCTGCTGCAAGACGGGTTGGACGCGCCTCAATTTTAAGATTGAAGGATTGCTGAAAAAATATGCATTTATCGGCAGTAATTTCTTCCCCGCGCTTGATAAGCGTTGCGCGTAGCTATTCGATATTCAAGAAATCGCCCAACTGGAACTAGTGGAAGTCCTTCACCT
The DNA here is from genome assembly GCA_017141395.1 of Laodelphax striatellus. Taxonomy (NCBI): domain Eukaryota; kingdom Metazoa; phylum Arthropoda; class Insecta; order Hemiptera; family Delphacidae; genus Laodelphax; species Laodelphax striatellus. Next base: position 17,655,565 of record CM029533.1, read on the forward strand.
TTCCAAACATAGCATGCACATAGCCCGCAGGTGAACGTGTTGTACACTTGGCAACATTAAAAACAGTACAACACATGTTTCATCACGTGCTCTTTGTTTTTTTCCCAAAAATTTCTGACATCTACCGTTGTTGGTTCATTACATTAACATATTTCAAGTGATTGTCTTGATAAAACAATATTGTATATTCACTTTTCATCTTTGTAAAAGCATATCTTATTTCCAGGTCTTGCATTTTGCTCAATAAATCAGTCATCTTGAGAACATATGGTTGGAAATTTATAAACTTTGACTATATTATCTCAATATTAGTTTGTTCTATTGTGTCTTTTGCAGACGCGAGACGAATTTCTTCTAGATCAAACTGTAATATCAGCTGTTATGTTTTTTAAATAGATTGTCACTCGTCATCTGGATAAGTAAAAACTATTTCATTGAAACAGATGTGGGGTTCTTTTGCAAAAAAAACCTGGAATATCCTTGTTATAGCACGATCCATTTAACTTTTCAGAAATCAGCTGTTTTGGTAATAATTATTATACAGTGACTTCGACACGATAATCAAAAGGATTAAAAGTCTTAAAGACCTTTAAAGTCTTTGAAAGACCTTTTTAAAGAAGACCTTTCAAAGAATAACTTTTTAAAACCCTTTTCAATAATCTGCGAGATTCAGCATTTGTAGGTTAAGTATTGTGATCATATGTTTTCTGACAAGTTAAACGGATCCTGCTGTATGTTATGTGGGTGTTATTTGTGATAGTGAGTATGAAGTTGGTGAGGTTTCATTCGATTTCACTCTATAACTTATTATATAGAACCTATCACAAAACTTTTAGTCAATTTTCTACTAGATTACACTGTAATATCAGCTGTTATGTTTTTTGACCGAGCGAAGAGAAGACTGAGCGAAGCGAAGTCTGAACGAAGTGAAGTCTTGTCAAGTCGATTGGCTTTCGTCTGTGGATTTGTGTGTTTGTAACGCATTTACGGCTAAACGCATTGACAGATTTCAATAAGATTTGGCAGGAATGTTCATTTTGTTCAGTTTTTTAAATGTTCACTTTTTTAATAAATTGTCACTTGTCATCTGGATAAGCAAAAACTATTTTATTCAAACAGATGTGGGATTCTTTTGCAAAAAAATGGAATATCTTTGTGGGTGTGATTTGTGATGGTGAGTGTGTGGTTTCACGGTTCACGTGAATTGCAGTCTTTTAATCTTCAAACAGAAAAGATTTAATAAACTCAATTTTGACAACAGACCGTCACTCCCGTTTTTCGGAGGAGACGGGATGATGACAGCTCATCATTCCCGGCTGCCTAAAATCATAGAGAAGCGATACTCTGTAATCTAATCTAAGTGATACATCGCTTCTAATCTGTTATCTATACTAATATATAGTCGACATCTCTCTTTATCACCCTTCCATTACCCACGCACAATCCTCAGAGCTCATGTAGGTCCTCAGAAAACAAAATGTAATTATAATATTCCAAAAGTACAAAAGTACAAAAGTAAGTAGAAAATCAGTTGTCCATTTTTTACTTATTGTGTTTTAGTTATTGTAGTCTCAATAATGAACTCTGTCTCGTTTATATATGTAAACTTTATTTATTAGTGAATAAGAAGACTTGAAGTTGTCAAAACCACATATTTAATAAAAAAAACTAGGTACTGCAGTTTCGGTTGTTACACCATTATCAATCTCTGGACTATTTCATAGTACTTACTGTATTCCATTTTTCAAAAATCTCCCAAGGTTCTTGAAAAGTTTCTATTGTTTTTTTATCATTTCTCTTATTGTCGCTTGTCAGCTGATGAATATGTAAACATTTAGAAAGTGAGAGTCCAGTTTGTGCGGGTGTGTGTGAGTGTACTTTTCAGCGATTGTCCGCGTTCAACAATCCACAAAATTAGTCTGGTCATAAATTTTCCGCGTTGTAAAAAGACCGTCCGCTTTGCTTTGAATGAATGCGCTCGCTCACTTTCTTGTCCGGTGAATGCGTTGACCGGCTATTAGGACAATATAATTATTGTGCCATTGCATCATTAGCCTATGCTCTATTATACTTTTGTTGTATATTATTTCTCTTTTCCTATTCAAAAACATAAATGATGGTAAGTTAATCTTGCGGAAAGTATTATTTTTTAATTGAGGATACAGGATTTATCCTCTTATGTATTTACTGCAATAAGTTGTTGACATAAGATCAATATTAGATCAACTTTTGAATGATAGCCTCTTTTTCTTTTTTATCCATTACTATTTAAGTTAAGTAGAAGGACTCTCTAATCCTAACTCCGCCTCATAAAGGATATTTTCATCTCTTCATTCTTCTCACAGTTCCTGCTGTAGTTTATCCATGTTATGGCAATTTAAAGTGTGATCCCAGCATTTAGTTATTGTAAATTAACTTCCTCCACGTTTTCCTTAGCCTCAACCAAGGATTTTTTTTATATTTTTCTTATGTACAGGATTCTGGATATCAGTATATTTTCGCCTGAAATTCCTTACTAGTATCTGACTATCAAAAATGTTACCTACTTAGTATAAAGTTACTTGTATTTTTTCATTTTGGAATCAGTGTAAAAACACATTAAATAACGTCAATAGGGTCTTACCTCTGTTAGAGGTATTTATCAAATACTTCAGGTATTTATCAAATTTATTCAATATGTAATTTGCAATTTTCTGATAGTTGTCTATCAAATTTATAAAGTTACTTGCAGTTTTTCTTCCTCGAATTAGGCTGAAAATGAGGTGGTTGTACAGTTGAGCTTGAAGTTGAGGTAAGAGGCTGAGTATAGTTGTTCAATTAACAAATTTTGAATGATTATTTTCTTCGACATCCAATCAGCACTCATTGGAAGTCAGTGACAACTCTGTCACTAGCAATTTACCGTTCTATTGTGTTGGTTGGCTGCCCACTTGAAAGTTCTTCAACTTGTCGACTCCGATTTTGGAAGCACTGGGGGGCAATACAAGAGTAACTCGGTCGGGATTTTTTTTTATCTGTTGCCCACTTTGAAGAGAGCTCCGGAACTGGACTTGATCGAAGAACAAGACCGTTACGTTAAGTGCTGGAAGTGAAGTCGCGACTCCTGATACAGGAAGATGAAGAGAGAGAGAGAGAGAGAGTTTGAGGGATGGGAGAGATGATGACTCATTCATTACACCCAATAAAGTTTGGATAACTGAATCTCATAGGACTTTTTATAATGTGATCACATCCTGGAATAGTGTTCTTATCTGAGACACACCTTGTTGATATCAGTAGTCTAACAAAATTACTGTATTATGTAGGGTAGTGTCGTGTTGATACGCTAATTTACTGTGAAATTTATTAGGTTGTCATTCAGTTGACGCATAGACTATTAGTTCATTGGCGTTTGGGGTGAAAAGGTTGTCAAGAATAGAAATACTGGCTGTGGTGTATGTGTAATTTTAAAGGTTGATCCAGTTTACACTTATTACTTCACTGCTATAGAACAGTGAAATTTGTGTGAAAATTTGTTTGTACTGTATTAGTAGCAACCACCAAATTGGGCAGGTCAGTTGGCCAACCGAGATCAACTATTATAAATCAGCTGATCCTATTTGATTAGCATTGTACTGATCCTGAACAAAATTCATCTTGATTGGTGCAACCCAACATAAAGTAGAGAAATATTCAAGTAATATTATCTTTCTTCTTTTAAAATTTAAGATTATTGTCATATTTAAAAGTATTAAAAATAATAGATATACAACACAATAATGAACTGGGAAAGTTTCCATAAGCGAGAGCGCCCACCAAAGTGGTGTGGATGTGGTGTGGCATAATTATCCCTATGTGGCGTATGGCAAAAATTAATCATGCTAGTGGTGCCCGTCTGGCGCCGCCACTCCATACGCCATATGCCATACCACTTTGGTGGGCGCTCTCGCTAATATGTGAAGTAAATGGGAATGTATTCCAGACTTAAATCTTCAACTTCCATCCTTAATCTCCTTGTTCCTATTTTAACAAGTATTCATAGAGAAAATGTATTGGTGAAAAATGTAGTAATGTAGTAAATGTAATGGTGAAAATACATTACATAAATGTAAACAACAAACCTTTTCTATTGACAGAAAAATCCACTTCAACCTTCATTGACATACCAAATTTTTCTTTCCTCTATCGTTTATTTCATCATTCAGTAGAAGTTTTCAGAGTGGGCGGTAGGAAACAAATGACCGCTGGCTATTGTCTTTGCGCCCCACCCTCAGCTCCCAGTTCGAACGGGACCAGACTGTACCAAGGACGCCAATGCCAATTATTATTAACAGCGCACTGCCACAATTGCCTGAGATTCCCGTCAGAAAACGCTCTACCACGACGATAAATACAAGATGCTTGCTTTATCACAACCTTCAGTCCTGTCATAAGCAGACCTTTCATTTGTCTCTCAGACTCCTGGGCCCTTTCGAATTTGATGAAGGTAGTTTCAAGAATCATCATGCTAGAAGCTGGAATGAGTTCTCTCAAAACAGTAGTCGGTTTTTAACTATTCTTTGATATTGATAATTATCTATTGCTATCGATCTCAATATAAATGATAACTATATCTCTGACCTTATTTAATTATTATTCAATGTATCAATAAATAATAATTAACCGTATTTACCTCTGACCGTATTTAATAATTTTATTTTTATTTTTGACACAGTGTCTGGTGAGATGTGATTGTGTTTAATAAATGAGTGATATTTGACTACATACTCCTGTTAGTCATTTTTATTAATATTATAATTGAGTTTTCTGCCATTGCATTGATCTCTTGTGACATGAGAATGAGTATGTTGATCAGTTGGGCTATGGTTGTATTTATGGTTTATGGTTTAAGCTACGGTTCAAGAGATTTAATTCTGATCAATGGACTATGATTGTTGAAAGGGGGAGATTAGTGACCATTTAGAGAGGGTATAACACAGACAACAACAGTGTAGTTAGTCTATGGTATTAATGAATGAAAGTCGAGTACAGAGTTTCAATATAAACATGCGGGTAGAGTGACAAGATAGTAGATAGATTTTAATTGGTTGTAAACTTGTGATAGAATCACTACATTGAATTTCATGAAGCCTCCCTTGAATTACTGAACTATTCTGATAAGAAATTATACTATGAAAGAATGCATACTGTATCGAATAAAATATAGAATTCAATAAAATATTGGATCAAAATACATTCTATAAAAGCCTTTGAATTCCATAGTAAATTTTTTGAACCGTTCTTGTATTATTATTCAATTATTGGTCTTGTTGTCTTTTATTGAAATAGGCTCACTACTTTTTAGTCATCCATTTGTGAGGAGGCCAAAACGGGTTGTTGTCAGGTTTTACTTCTATTTTGGAAGTGTTAAGTGTCCTATATTTCTCATTCAATTTACAATTTTAACAACTGTTAGGAATTGAATTAATTGCTCAAGTCACGTGCATGTGGAAATCTGTTTGTAGATTCACCCAAGTGTTACAGTACTATATCTTATAATCATTCAATAAATTCTGATTGATTTAATTAGGAATGTAACATTCAGTATTTTATTACCATAATTTATAGCTCTTCTCTCTTTTTCTGTGCTATTTATTTTCAAGAAATATTTGAGATGTCATCCTGCTATACATTCTCTTCCTGATACTCTTGTACATGTGTATTGAACTACCTGGCTGATTGGAGGAGAGGCTCATGCTTCAACTTCACACACAGGACACAACACTTTTGTAGATGTGAAGTGCACCAAAAATTTGAATTATCTATTCACTTTCAATCCAATCACAACTGTATTGGCATAATACTAGAAAACATAGGGTAACATCACAGGTGACCTGAGCTTGGGAAAATGTACGATATCAGTGATTTCACGGTTTGAGTAGAGATTTTGCGCTGAACATGACCGTAGTCTTTAATGGCATTGAGTGCGGTTTCCTTTTGCCTTTTATCACAATCAAAATGTACAGAGTAGTATTGAAATAGGCCCACTGCTTTTTAGTCATTGAAACTGATAGCACGTAGCACTGAGACCTTCGACCTTCAGCAATGATGGGAACTGGAGCCATTGTTGCGTGCTAATCCAAACACCATCGACCTTGTCGCGAAACGAAAATGCTGATAAAAAAACCAACAATGAACAGATCCAAAGTGTTTCCAAGCTCCAACAGTTGGTGAAATGGTTTTTGTTGCTGCTAATCTAAAAATTTGACCATAAAATAAAGTGAGGATTTGTGTTTTATCACTGGTTAATACTTCAAGATGAAAAAATACTTTTTTTAAATTCTGATGTATGTTTTCTAAGTGAAAACAAACTTTCACCATGTTCCCTATCAAGGGATAATTGGTTATGTTGGTGAAGTGGAACAACCCTACTCGTGTCTCCCCACTATTAAAAGCCATACGCTAAATAAATGGATAGATTAAAAAATTTTCAGCGGATATTAGCTTGTTTAGAAATTTTCCATTACTTGATTAATCCATAAATTCATAGCTAAATAAATAAATAAATAAACTTCAAGATAACACTTTTTAAACACTTCCAAATAGAACATGTTACTTGTTATATTGTGTACAGAATTTATTTATTCAACAGAGAACAACATTTCATTTATTTTTAAAATGAAATGTTCATACAGCATTCGATTATTCATAAGAATTAACAATGTTTATTGAAGAGGCTCAACAGTTAGATCCACTATGGAGGTTCAACAGCGAACTAGTACACTGTTCACGGTCTCTCCACCAATAAAGGCCGTATTAAAAGCATATTATCATCACAACCAACTCAGGTTCTGAATTAAATTCTACATGCATGTGATTGAATACATTTATAATAGGAAAGTTGATTAACCTGAAATTTCTCGGTTGGCCTTGAGAAAGCGGCTGAGAATCGCCTTGTCTGAAATTATTATTGAAATACAAAAAATATAGAGACAAGGTGGGACAAAGTATGTATTAGAAGCGTAATTGAGATTGAAACTAGCAGAGTGCTGGCAGCGGGTGGAGCAGTAAGGTTGATCGTTGTACTGTGTCCAGTAATTTCCATTTTATCGGCGAGGAGGGTCTCTTCCTTTCTGCTGTCACCGTGACGAACCAGCCGAGAAAGTAGATGAAGGAAAAGAAGAACAAATAGGCGAAGAAGAACAAGTAAAATACGAAGGAGAGCTAGTAGAAGGATAAGAAGTAAAAGACGAACTGTATAGAAAGAAGAACAACTACTATAAGAAGTAAATTACGGGGACAAGAAGTTGAAGAGGAAAAGCTATGAGAATAACGGGCAAGAGACAGGAATAAGAAGAGAAATAAGAAAAAGAAGAAGAAAAAGAAAAATAAGGAGAAAAGGTAAATAACGGAAATTGAGAAGAAGAAAAAGTGGAGAAGAAGTAGTAGAAAATGTAGTAGTACAAGCTGGTGAAGAAGAGCATGAAAAAGCGGTAAAAAAGAAGAGAATGCAGAAAAAGTGAAAAAGTAAGAGAATAAGAGAAGGAAGATGATTATTGGGAGGAATATAAAAAAGGAGATAAGAAATAAGCTGAGCAGGAGAGGAGGATGAAAAGTACAAGAACAAGGAGAGGAGGAAGAGAGGAGGTAGAAGGAAAAAAAAGAACAAAAAGAGATAAAAAAGAAAATTTAAGTCGAGGGAGAAGTAGAAAAATATGGTGAGTAGCAAGAAGAAATTGAAAAATGAGTGGAAGCAGTAAAAATAATGATTATTAGAAGGAAGAAAAGAAGAAGAAGAAAAAAAGGAGAAAAAGAAGAGTATGTGGGAGATAAGAAGCAAATGAGGGGGGTAGGAGGAGAAAAATATAGGAGGAAAATAGATTAATTCCTTTTTAGAGAAGATAGAGAAGTGAATAAAGAACAAAAATAATGAGTGGACAAAGAACAGAATAAGTATGGGGAGGAGATGGTAGATAAGGAGCACAAGATGAAAAAAAAAGAAGAAGATCGTGAAAAGGACGAGAAGGTTTGAAAAGAAGGCGGTGTCCACTGAACACGAACGATCCTCATCGAAACAAAATAGAATTGCCGCGACTAAAGCCGCCTTCAGATGAAAAGTCGTGCTCATTGTATCATTCAGTCGCAGAGAAGCTTAGAAAATTTTTAAACACATGTCCTTGCTTAATAATTTTCATTCCATAAATGGGGCGCTGGCCCGTGCCTACAACTAAACGGCGCTGATTTTCATCCCGAATCGAATTGCCTCTCTTGCAAAAGCTGCAATTAGGTATCAAGGCTGAGCCGTATTGTGCATGATGCACTGTCAAATTACTGTTTTCCCGTTCTTGAACATTCATTCTCTGTTGTTCGGAATTATATTTCTTCGATGTGGACAAGAATCATCTTATGTTGGGTTGCACCAAACAAGATCAATTTTGATCCAGGATCAGTATAATGCAAATTAAATGGGAAAATATCTGGGCATAAGCCTAGAGCTCATGTGGGCATCACCCTAAAAAATTGACCCCTTGTATAATTGATGTATGTTGTATAATTGTATGTTCCAAGTTGTATCATAGACTAACTATACTAGAGTTAGTCTATGGTTGTATGTTGTCTAATGTTGTATAATTGTTTCTTGATAAAGTAAAAAACAATATTTTTTGGTGCAGTACTCTACTGGTATAATTTTATTGATACAAACTCTTGTTTTAATGCAACCAATGGGAATACTTGCGACAACTGATTTGGAATTATTTCTTATAACACAAGCATTAATACTGTATTTCAGATACAGTACCTACTAGACTACAAAGAGTGTACAATCTCGGTGTGAATAATGGTGTGGAAGGGTCCGTACCAACAGTGTGTTGGTACTATGGACATTTCTTTCTGCCACTAGACATACTTTTTCCAATTTTTCATTTCGACTTAACTGGTAAACTTGAACCAATTCACTCATTTGTCAAACTTCCTTCAAGACTCAAGAGGAACAATAATTACTTGAAAATCAATCAACCAACATCAGAGACAATTATTCTACTTCATATTTCCGAATTCTTATTCTTTTAATTCTATTGATAGATTGTCTATGTTAACATTATAAATAGTCTCTTTACTCTTTATATCCCTTTCAAGTTTGTGTGATGAGAACTACAGTAACACTGATGGCTCCTACCGTGTATTCTATTATTAATTACTATTAAAGAAATTGATGTACCAACATTGAGACAAACATACGTAACTAACGCAATTCTGTACATTATTAAAATAACAAACACAAATTCACTACTCGTAATACACCATATCAGAAGATTGATTGGCTTTTTTGTTCTAGTGTTCACATTGTTATATTGTATATTCATTTATATTCTAGTGTTTATATTGCATATTGTTTCTTCTAGTACTAATTAAATTGTCTTATACATCCATCCAAATTACCTTCAACATTATTTTGAACTCTCTTCCAGAGCTCAAGCATTAGCTTTTCTGGGAGAGCCCATTACTTCAATTTTAAAATGATATAAAACTTTCGTTGATTATATTTTTTAAATTCTATGAAGATCAAATTAGTTTATAAGAATTTTTTTTTCACTTGTGTGTAAAAAAAGAATGGCAATAAATTGATTTTGATTAATGAATGTGAATCTAATGGGAGTTGACGAAGGATAGCGAATTTTGTCGAACTAGCCAATCAAATGTGTGACATTGTAAGACACATCATAGTAGACTACTATACATTTCATGATTATTTTGAAATATGCATGATCATTGGCCTTCTGTTTCACCTGGATCAGCTTCATGTTGCAATGTATCTTTCGGTTTCAATAATAAATCAATGTTGCACATTCTATGTACGATTAGACATATCAATAAACATAGTATGATTTATTATGTGATTCTTGGTCACATTATTAAAACTAGTAGATACAAAATTGTATAAAGAATGCAAACCATACAGGAGCTGTTAGCTTGATTTATTGTTATTGTCAATTCTGGTGGTGTTGTCCTCATTTACTGATACTTGATAGTCACGTGCTGGAACACATGTGTAGGACTAGTCATTCTGGTATGGTCAAATTTTTACCAACACTTTTTGCTTCAAACTGGTATTTCCAGTTGTAAAAAATTGTCCAAAGGTGCTGTACTGGTATTATTGCATGATTGATTGAATCATATTGCATGGCTATCGACCTTGAGATTGGAATGAATAAGTTTATACATACATTACTTCACTTTCATTGTTGCATAGCAAATAACCTATCTTGTCTCCCTATATGGCATTTACCGTAATAAGATGAAAAGGACTTATCCAATCTTAGACATGCGGGAATGTTCTATTAAACTACCCACATGTTTTATTAATTTTGTTATATAATATAAGTATATTCAATTTAATTTTGATATTGTCAATGGAAATTTTAGATTATTGCATAAAATCAATGAACATTTTTCCTTAAAGACTTCATGTGTTTTTGCTTGATTAAAGAATCACTACCCAGGTGAGTATTAAGTTATCAAGAATAAAGAATTCGGGGTTTTTCTGGGATGCAGTAATGAATACACTTAGTATTGCCAGAAATTTAATTCCAACTTGTACTAATCTACTCGACTATGTTAATTTCAAGCTATAAACTATTATTTTCAGTAAATTATCTATCAAATATAAACAAAAAATTACTAGAATCTTTTGAATCCTAAATTTTATTGTGACATGTTATTGCTGATATGAATAGTACATTTTTGCCATCAATTATTTCCCGATTATTCAAAACATATTCATATTTTTTACACTTGGATAATATAAGTACGTAGAATATTGATTAAAAATAGATTAGACTACATTAAATAAGTAATATACCGGTGCACAGTTTAAGGTTCAATAGGTTCAACTTTCATTATCTATTTACATGTACCAAATGTTTTGGTTTGATTTTTCATGTAGTTGGCTGTATGCATCTGTGAGAAGTAGATCCCTGTAAACCCAAATTTTCATTAGGGCCTGGTCACATACGTGTGGGGTTCGATTTAGTTCACTTCACTTAGGGCCTGGCCACACTCCTCCTTTGCTTGACTTCACTTCACTTCACATACTCGCATAGTATATCTATCAGTAAGTGGAGTGAAGTCAAGCAAAGGAGGAGTGTGGCCAGGCCCTAAGTGAAGTGAAGTGAAGTAAATCAAACCCCACACGTATGTGACCAGGCCCTTACTGTTTTATCGGGTGTTTTCAAATTTTTTTTGTCCCGTCTTCAAAAATAATACCATGCATTGTATTTGTACTAAAAAAACATAACAAAGTCTCTCAAAGAACACTGTCCCAAGTTAAAAGCAATCTGTTATTCTTCTCATCACCCAGAAGTTTTGAACGTATTTGATGATTGAAAATGTTAATCCATAATCAATGGATAATTAAGATTATATCATTATTACTGTCATTATCATTTTCAATGACCGCCGCCTTCATGATTAAAGATTTTGTTTATTCCATAATCAATGGATGATTATGATTATATCATCATTACTGTCATTCTCCTTTTCAATGATCACTGCCTTGATGATTAAAAATGTTGATACTTAATCAATGGATGACAAGTTAGTGTTGAATGCGGCTGTCATCATAACGGCAACTGTGGCTTAGCAACAAACGCAATCACTGCTAATGCTAGGGCAGCTTCACTTCAATTCGTCTGTGTCATATTTTTTGATGATCTATTTCTTTGGTCGGACGCGCTCGATTAGGCAATGGCCGTTACCTGCTGACGACCACCGCTGAACTAAAGCACTGTATTATTACTATAGTTGGTTGCGCTGTATTCGCCTTTCGTCTGACTGAAACGTCTTGATCAGCCGCGTCAACAACGTCTCTAATTCGCTTGACGCTTTGCGCTGTCTGCATAAAGCACCTAATTCACTTCCTGCCTGCACTGTATAACTAATCCCACTTTCTTTAGAAAGCATGTTACTTTTTGTACAGTACCGTACTGAATCTACGGCTTTGGTCGATGATGTAGATTTGAGATGCAAGTACTCTATGTAAATAAGACTTGAAAATTCAAATTCAAATTCAAATAATCTTTATTCAGTAAAGTTGTATTAACAAGAGTATACACTCAACAACATTGAAAGTGTCACAAATATAATATAACATAACAATATTCATTAAGGTGATAAATTGAAGGGAGGAGACATAAAAAGGAAGAGATCATAAAAATGAAGAATACGAGAAAAAGGAGCAAAAAATACAACTAGTTTTCTTCCCTTAAAAATCTAAGACATTCTTCGACCGAGTACGGGGCTCTCTCCAATAAAACAATTTTTATTTTCTTAATCATGTCCGGGAAGTTAGTTAGGTTTTTAAATCTTGTGGGGAGGCCATTAACTAATTTTATCCCACAATAGTAGGGACCTTTTTCTAGAAGGGAAAGTCTATGCACCGGGTAACCGAGGATCGAGCCACTGTTCCTCGTATTATAGTGATGATCAAGCACAGACGCCGAGAATGCACTCCAGTTCTTACCTACTGTGGGATTGTTTTTTATATACCAACTCGCCTGGATGGATAATTTGGGAATTTAACCCGCCGGAAGCTGCAGTCGGTGGAATTATTTCTAATTCGAGTAGGAGGGTGATCGTCTCTCCTCCAATACCACATGAATCATCTCTCGTCGGATTAAACAGCATTCGAATGTCGTATGCGACGATATATTCTCATGCAGTCCAATTCGCCGAGAGAGATAAGATCAATATAAAACTAATAAATATAATAAAGAAGACACAGGAGTCTAGGCCGGGTGGATGATGTTCGGAATGTTTTAACATTTGCTAATTAAAACTTCTACAATCCAATCCATCCGGGATAAACCCATTCTACTGAGTAAAATATTTTTTAAATAATAAATCGTCAGATTTACTGATACTGAAATAGACTTTCTGATTCTTCTCAACAAAGGTTGAGGAAGAAGAGCAGAATAATGAGAAATAAATCCTGCAACAAAGGTCGAGGAATGTATTGAATTTATGTGCGTTATGACCTCGATAACTGCACAAAAATAAATTCTGAAATGATTCAGATAAATAAATTGCAACCAGGATTGAACACGGTTTCTGAATAAAATAGAGATTGTAAAATATTAACATTTATTACATGAAAGAATAATATAGATAATGAATATTTTGAAATGGAATCAATTAAAGAAATTTGAATAATTAAAATATGTGACTGAAGAGATATTTCATGAATTAATGAAATTAATTGAAATAATTTAGATTGTCTTTCAATTGAAGATAGAATTCTTTAAAATATATCAGAGATTAGGACTTTGCCTAGGGTTGCCCTGACCAGTTCTAGGAGGAGTCGGTATTTGTTGTTTTACAACGATCTATGCTCAAGCTAATATAAATCAATTAATAATCACTCACTCTCATGGCCATGATATTACGCGCACAGATTTTTGGAGAGATGACGCCTTCATCTCATGGTAGGTGGACATCTCGTGGCATGCCTGGCTTCGTCATGTGGTGAACCGATTTTAGTATAAATTTCACTATTACTTTTCAAAAAAAATTAGCTTGGCATTATTAAAATCTCAACTAACAATACCGAGATTATTAGGCAGCAAAAGAACGGCACTTTACATAAAATTACATTAAAACAAAAATGAGGTTTCAAACGGACCTCTTACTTGTATCAAATCTCAAAGCCAAGTCGTTCTTCCCGGAAGGTCCAGTAGGATATTTCGGGGAAGAAGGTTGACGTCATAATTAATTTCGCCAATGAGGGCGCAGAAAATAAATTCCACCAATAGGAATGCTACAACGAATTTTTAAAGACAAGTGTGCCACATAAGACAATTAAAGTGATTTATAGAAATCAAATAGATTTAAGAAGTAATTTAGAGGGCTGGAATGTGCAGATTTATTCAGGAAAGGTTATCACACAGATTAGAATACAATAATTGACATAAATTCTCCTTATCACGGGTTGACTTGCCTACCTGTCAAAAACAGCTGATTTATAATTGGCAAAAGCCGGTTAACAGTTTCGCGCTCAAATCAAACTAACCTCAAAGATTGAAAGTAAACAACACCTAGGCTGTACAGTTAACTGTAACAATAATATGAGTATAACTCAGTTGAAACAAATTGAGGTACAATAAAATCACAATAAGCGAGTATTTCTCAAATACAATAAAGAGTGAGTAAAGTACACCCGTGTAATAACATGATAACATTATTTTAATATAATAAATATGTTGGTGGGCTGTCAATGCAATCTCACCCTGACATAAAGCCCCCAAATTAGAAAGGGTTTAGAGCAAAGCTTTTCTAATTTCTACTGTCATAAGTGTGATTGCCACAAAACTTAAACTTACAAAAATAATGACTAGAATCAAAACACAAAATCACAGCCAAAACAACAGTCTGCACTAGGGTGCATAATGTACTCTATACAAAATGCGCGGCTTTGTGCCGTAGCAGTGGTGCCGGAAAACCACAAACTAAAAGTCTTGGAACTTTTGTCCATAAAGACTAAATGATGGGATGTGCAGAGGCACTATCCAAATTCCCTACGATGACAGGCTGGGTTAGCTGCAAGCCCCCATGTCACTGTCACAGACCTAGATGCAGAGGTGTATGGGTGGAGGTGTATGAACAGTCAAGGTGCACGAGGTGCCAAAGTAATTGAAGAGTAAGTTGAGACAGTGTATAGAAATAGTAGCTCAATAGCTCAATAGTAATTGTACTGTTTGTTACAGGTGCCTCATATGTGGTGTGATGTGTTTGACAATTTGCTAGTGCATGTGATGTATGAGAGAATAAAGTGTCAATGTGTCCGTGTGTTATCCTGTTTCTGACAACAAATCCTAAATCCTCATTACAAAATTACTTAAATTTCTTGCTTTTCACTTTCAATTCAATTGAATTGCGAATAATGCTTTACAAAAATTTACAAATAATACCTTGATAATGGTTTTTTATTGCACGTTGCTTATGAAAAAATGCTTCAGCCTAAGACATAAGGTCTGAACTTTAAATTATGCAACGGCAAGAACATTTACACAATGAATAATACAATAAATCGATACACTTTAAATCGTCTGTTGCTTGTATGCATGATTCATTGAAAATTAGTGTTTTTGAATCTTGACGTGATGCAACAGCATGAACAATAAACAGAGAACAATAAACAATATTTGCAAATGGTTAGTTTTATGTGAGCGTAATCCTAATCTAATATCACAGACAGTTCTTTTAAAGTTTGTTAGCATTTTTCGATTTTTTTTTTTGCCTGTGATATGCTATGTGGACATGCTATAAAGGGTAGACATCCCATGAATAAAAAGTAAGCATAAATAATTTATGTGTTGCTCATGCAAAATAATATAACAAATAAAACACTTGAACTTAACACTAAGTTTGACAAAGATTATCACCGTGTCGTGCCTGTGGGCTTGTAGGGAGAACATTGTAGGCGTATCGACGCGTTGTGATGCACTGGCGATGCGACGCGATGCGGTGCGATGCGATGCGGTGCGTTGCGATGCGGTGCGATGTGTGCGCTGCAGTGCGAAGCACTGGCGATGCGACGCGATGCGGTGCGATGCGAGGCGGTGCGTCGCGATGCGGTGCGATGCGAGGCGGCGCGTTGCGATGCGGTGCGATGTGTGCGCTGCAGTGCAAAGCACTGGCGATGCAGAGTGACATTTCTATGGTCAATGGTGTGCGTGATTGGTCTCACTGATGTGACGAATCCCAGCAAAATACCATGACCTGGTATGGAAACTATACAATTAATGAGGACGGTGATTCTGGATGGCAGTTGGTCGTTGTTGACTCGTTAGCCGAAATTTTCTTGGACAATGGCCAAGGTTGATTGTCCATTTGTTGGACTTGATGCTTGATGTTTGGACACCCATGCTAAAGTTGTCAAAGGTGTTAAGTGCCCAACATCCTGGTGGGTGATGTTCAGCAGAGGTGTGGTGTCCTCACTGGCGACACGTCAGCTGAACTTGATATTATGTTTGCAGACAGTACAGGCTGATAAGGTTGTTACTGTAGCAGTGAAGCTGGTCTGACTCGAAATTGACAGACAGTACGGTTTTAAATATTGTATATCCCGTAGCGGTGAAGCCGGTCTGACTTAAATTGTAGACGGTGCAGGCTTGACGCTTGTTGACCCAGGTTGTCGTCCTTTCGGGTCGTCAAAGTGGCCCACAATGTTGCCGCTCTACTAAGTCGCCGCTCCACTTTGGCGTGGTCCGGGAATACAACTATCAATTTTCCGTGTTGCCAAAAGTAAAAAATCTTCTTGATTTGAAGTCCAATGGAGGTTAATTCTTTCTCAGAGATGGTCTGGAAGGCAGCTGGGGTCAAATGGTATTTTTCCTTCATCTTGACCTTGCCTAGAATGAAGACAGCATCCCTGAAAGGTGAAAACACTCCATGTTGGTTTTCATGAAGAGGAGGAGAATCCTTAAAATTTTCCAATAGAAGGTGGTCCAGGTTAAATGATGATTCACCTTTCATTTTGACCTTGCCCCGTATGGAAAAATTGTCTTGAAAATGTGGGAATGTCCATGGTGGAAACCTACTCCAAATTGTAGAATTCAATAAGAGGTTCACCAGTAAGAGCCGGAACGCCAGTTTCAGGAATGAACGGAAGGAATACTTCATCTTCACTTTTCCCCGAGTAGTTGATGAGCCTTCAGGAGGAATCCTCAACAATCTTTTAGAAATCTCCATAGTGGGCTCCGATTTTCCACTATTCGAAGATCCTTGGTGACTGTGTTGGTTGGTTCCATCTTTCCGCTTTTTATGCCGCGCGCCGTGACTGTGACTGGGATCAGTGGGATGAGTTCGCCTCCTATGACGCCGTCGACAGTATCGTAGAATGCGTGGTAGGTGCTTGAGCCGTGCTGGACCGAGAGCGCTAGCATCGAGAGTGTTAGCCTCGCAGCCACCTTTAATGGCGTCCGATTTTCTGAGCGCCCTCCACTCTGTGCTCTGTGGCGTGCCTTCGATCGCCTCTCCAATAGACTCTGGGATTGGAGTCTGCTGATAACAGCTGTACTGAAAACCGTTACAAATGAACAGGCTGTGACAATTGGGAAGTGAATGTCGTCTGTCTTTGTTGTTGTTGTTTTCAATAAAATTTGGACAATTACAGCTTCCTACTTCACTTTCATCCTTATCTTTGTCAGTGTTAGCAGGAACTGATAAAGATGAATTTCCCTCCAGTGCTTTGTTATCCACTTCACATTCATTGCATGAAATTTCAGTTTCCAACTGAGAGGTTAGATTGGGTAAGTTGGCTTGTTCCCCATTTGTTGGTGAAATTACTTTTTCATGACCGGTGTTCAACTCCTCGTCTATTTGTTTGAGACTACTCTTCCATTCTGCCCTGCATTCTTGAATTGTTTCTTTCAATTCCACTCTTGCTTCCTTCATTTCCCTTCTCAATACTTGATTAGCTTTCTTCTGTTCTGAACTGAATTCTTGTATTCTTTTTTCCGTTGCTGCACTCATCTTTCCTATGGCTTCCAGGATGATATTGACGGTCTCTGGATTGAGGCACAAGTCGACAGATGTAGCTCTAGCCGCTGGTCGGGGAAGAACTTCTGGGGAAGACATCGCCGAAGACTGTGTCTTGTCCTCAAGTACGGATGCATTCACGAGCGTCTCATCAGCCATGGCGTCTTGATGAAAAAGTGTGTGAAATATAGTGGAGAAAATAGTGAAGTGATGTGAAGTGTTTGAATACAAGAATTGGATAGCCAAAACAGGTTAGTGGGTAGTCTAAGACGTTCTTGTGGAATCTAGTAGAATTGTAGAAGATGTATTGGTGGCCTATAAATCCACAAGCCCCCACAAATCACGAACGGCAATAAAACAAACCGACAATAAACAGATCGACTTAGGCTAGTGACTTGAACACAATAATATACAACAGTAATCATGAAACAATAAAAATATGACATGAAATAAATGTCGTGTATTCAATTGGAATACACTAAGTGCCGTCTTATGCTAATCACTCATTAACTGAGTTTTTCCTGAAAAAATCTGCACATTCCGGGATGACAAATAAATTATTCAGACTCAGGGCACCCTAGGCTAAACTTAAAGTTACTACAATCATGTTCAATTCTGGTTGCGGTTATAATTAAATTAAACAAGCAAAAGAATAATAGAACAGACAGAATGTAGCCTTTCCTGGGTTTCTGGCCTGGTGTAGATTCCTGAAATAAATTGTTTATTATTCTCGCCTCCCGGGAACTGCAGTTGTTTCTGTAAAGGAAATAGCATGAATAAAAAAATTAATCTACTCCTCCACTGGTCCCTGTTCGGGCGCCATCATGTGGGATTGTTTTTTATATACCAACTCGCCTGGATGGATAATTTGGGAATTTAACCCGCCGGAAGCTGCAGTCGGTGGAATTATTTCTAATTCGAGTAGGAGGGTGATCGTCTCTCCTCCAATACCACATGAATCATCTCTTGTCGGATTAAACAGCATTCGAATGTCGTATGCGACGATATATTCTCATGCAGTCCAATTCGCCGAGAGAGATAAGATCAATATAAAACTAATAAATATAATAAAGAAGACACAGGAGTCTAGGCCGGGTGGATGATGTTCGGAATGTTTTAACATTTGCTAATTAAAACTTCTACAATCCAATCCATCCGGGATAAACCCATTCTACTGAGTAAAATATTTTTTAAATAATAAATCGTCAGATTTACTGATACTGAAATAGACTTTCTGATTCTTCTCAACAAAGGTTGAGGAAGAAGAGCAGAATAATGAGAAATAAATCCTGCAACAAAGGTCGAGGAATGTATTGAATTTATGTGCGTTATGACCTCGATAACTGCACAAAAATAAATTCTGAAATGATTCAGATAAATAAATTGCAACCAGGATTGAACACGGTTTCTGAATAAAATAGAGATTGTAAAATATTAACATTTATTACATGAAAGAATAATATAGATAATGAATATTTTGAAATGGAATCAATTAAAGAAATTTGAATAATTAAAATATGTGACTGAAGAGATATTTCATGAATTAATGAAATTAATTGAAATAATTTAGATTGTCTTTCAATTGAAGATAGAATTCTTTAAATATATCAGAGATTAGGACTTTGCCTAAGGTTGCCCTGACCAGTTCTAGGAGGAGTCGGTATTTGTTGTTTTACAACGATCTATGCTCAAGCTAATATAAATCAATTAATAATCACTCACTCTCATGGCCATGATATTACGCGCACAGATTTTTGGAGAGATGACGCCTTCATCTCATGGTAGGTGGACATCTCGTGGCATGCCTGGCTTCGTCATGTGGTGAACCGATTTTAGTATAAATTTCACTATTACTTTTCAAAAAAATTAGCTTGGCATTATTAAAATCTCAACTAACAATACCGAGATTATTAGGCAGCAAAAGAACGGCACTTTACATAAAATTACATTAAAACAAAAATGAGGTTTCAAACGGACCTCTTACTTGTATCAAATCTCAAAGCCAAGTCGTTCTTCCCGGAAGGTCCAGTAGGATATTTCGGGGAAGAAGGTTGACGTCATAATTAATTTCGCCAATGAGGGCGCAGAAAAATAAATTCCACCAATAGGAATGCTACAACGAATTTTTAAAGACAAGTGTGCCACATAAGACAATTAAAGTGATTTATAGAAATCAAATAGATTTAAGAAGTAATTTAGAGGGGCTGGAATGTGCAGATTTATTCAGGAAAGGTTATCACACAGATTAGAATACAATAATTGACATAAATTCTCCTTATCACGAGTTGACTTGCCTACCTGTCAAAAACAGCTGATTTATAATTGGCAAAAGCCGGTTAACAGTTTCGCGCTCAAATCAAACTAACCTCAAAGATTGAAAGTAAACAACACCTAGGCTGTACAGTTAACTGTAACAATAATATGAGTATTACTCAGTTGAAACAAATTGAGGTACAATAAAATCACAATAAGCGAGTATTTCTCAAATACAATAAAGAGTGAGTAAAGTATACCCGTGTAATAACATGATAACATTATTTTAATATAATAAATATGTTGGTGGGCTGTCAATGCAATCTCACCCTGACACTACATATGTTATAAGATCCAGGACGTACATGGCCGGAAGGGTTAATAATCCCTCTCTCACAAAAAAAGGCCGGCAAGATGTGCGTACTCCAAGATTAAACATAACTCTCAGAGCTTTTTTCTGCTTTCTGAAAACCACGCCAAGGTGAGTGTCATAGCCACCCCAGAATATCAAACTGTAACGTATGACAGACATGAGATAGCCATGGTAGATAGCACGCAGGGATTTGATTCCTACGGCACCCCTAACACACCTCAACGAGAACAGAATAGCAGAAACTCTGTGCACAAGACGCTGCACCTGATCACCCCATCTTAAGTCACTCTGCAGCTCGACCCCGAGAAACCTCGTTACATTTGCCTCATTGTTGCCTAAAATATTGTTTGCAATGCCGTTTGAGGACTGTCGAGATGCAGAAAATTTAAGTATTTTTGTTTTACTTGAATTGAGCTGTAGGTAATTGTTTTTGAGCCAGATATCCAAGTCTGAAATCGTCCTTTGGGACTTAAGAAGAACGTCCTCCTCTGAACCCTCAACCAGTACTGTGGTGTCATCCGCAAATAAAATCACCTTGGAATCTAGACTATTTGGGAGATCGTTCATGTATATATTGAAGAGTATTGGACCTAGTATTGTGCCCTGCGGAATTCCATAAGGCTGAAGTAACCAGTCGGAATCCACTGAGAACCCTTTTTTATCTATAATTCTCACTGCCTGGCGCCTCCCTGTCAAATAAGATTTAAAAAAGTCCAATGCTTCGGCTGTGAAACCATAATAAGATAGCTTTAGTAATAGGAGCTCGTGATTAACCCTGTCATAGGCCTTGGATAAATCGCAGAAAATACCTACGATACTCTTTGACCCATCCAATGCTCTGAGGGTGCTGTCAACTACATCAAATATTGCTTGTTTGGTTGATTTATTCTTACGGAAGCAAATTGTCTATTGTAAAGTAAGTTGTTCTGTTCAAAGTAGTTATTAATTTGGAAAAATACTGCTCGTTCAATAATTTTAGAAAAAATTGTTTGAAGGGCTATAGGGCGGTAATTTTCAGGACATGAACGATTCCCTTTTTTGAATATTGGTTTAATAATCGAAAATTTTAATTTTTCTGGGAAAACCCCTTTCTGGAAAGCCAAATTAATTATGTGTGTAAGAGGTTTAGCAATCAAGGAGCTAGTTGATTTTACTACACTGGGCGAAATTTCATCCCATCCACCAGCTACTGAGTTGTCAAGATTGTTTAAAATTTGGAAAATGTAATTTTCTGATACAGTATAAAATTTAAATTGAGATGGCAGCTGTTCAAAGGATGCTTTGAAAGGCAGCTGATGAAAGGATTATTTCATTTCAATTTTTGAGATGAAAATTCAAAGCTTTATGTAGAAAAATTTAGTTTATAATACAACCAAGCTGAAAATTAAAATAAAAAATAATAATTTTAATAAAAATTTAACAAAAATTAATTTTATAAAAAATACTATTTTTTTATAAAATAGAGAGACAGTAGTGTAGTGCATGTGAAGAATGAATCAGTCTCAATTTTGAGTCAAAGAATTGGTTGAATGTAAAAAATAGAGAAAAATTATAAAATAATTGTGTTCCTGTTCCTGTGGAATTGAACATGTATCAATGTTTAAAAAATGCTCATTTTTATTACAATCTTGTGACTGTACAGTTTCTACGTTTTCAAGACAACACCCAATTTTTGTTAACTTGTGAGGCCCATAATAGCAAAGTTCTTACAAATTCAAAAGTGGATATTGATACAAGATTGATGTGAAAATAACTATCAATCAGTCAATGAAGTTATATTATGTCAACCCAAACTGTATTCAACGTGAGTTTTGCCTAAATCACTCAGGTATATTTTTATGTTGTTTTCTACATGTAACTCATTTCCGTAGCTCTTACAACTTGAATCAAAATTTATTTTAATGTAAATTTGATGTAGATATAAGAATCGAAGTAGTGGACACTTACGAGCCATCCTCATTTTTTAAGGACACGCAATGTTGAAAATTGAAACAAACAAAAAAAAATCTTTTGTCACAAGTGTAATTCCTACATTTTTTAAGATTCTGCAATGAGGAATCGAAATTGAATATTGATTTGATATTGGCCTATTATTATGTGAGAAATGGTAGTTAGTTTTTCACCAAATATTCATTGAAAATTTAACAATGTTTTTCGATGGTGTTGCCCACATGAGCTCTTGGCTTTTAGGAAGGGTATGATGAGAGATGAATCAACGACTGCCAATTTAACATTCTTTTCTCTCGAACTAAAACTTTATAGTTAATTGACATACGACTGAAAATTCAATAATAAATAGATTATTAATAGATTTTTATTTTGTGTTACAGTACAGCCTACGGGAGCTCGATCTGAACCTGCTGTCTCAACTGTGGTCGCTGAACGAGAGCATCCAGGAGTTCCGTCAGATCCAGGAGGCACTGTCTCCTCCGTCGCCATCCTCAGACATCGAGGACGACATCCTCTACTCGAACCTCTCCGCTCTGCCAGAGCATCACACCCTATCGAGCAGTTCGTCGAGGTCTAGCTCCGGGGACTACAGGGACGTGTGACAGTGGCGCATTCTCTTGCAACTGACTCTGAACTACTCTAGTGAACTAATACCATGCTGCAAAGACTTGATTACCATAGTATTATAGAAACTTTGTGATTGAAAGACGTGTAGTGGAACGGGCATAAATAATGATCTGGATATTTTAATTGAAAGTGTGGTGGAGCGATTATAGAATGATAATTTAATTGAAGGAATTTTCGATTCTGAAGTGTAGATCGTAAGAGATTGTGTGAAGTGTTGTGGAAAAGTATGTTTAATAATTCAATTCATGGATTTTTAGTAATTATCAATGTGAGAATAAATATATTGAATGTGGTGTAATGGAATTTGGTTGTCAGTAGATTCATAATTTCCAAAGTTGAGAGATTGTGTGGAAGAGTTTAGAATGAATTCTTGTCGATACTTTAACAATAGTTTGAATGTTTCATATATTTGAAACTCAAAATATTGTACGTCATATTGTGGAATGTTGTTCTTGGAAGATTTACAATAATATTTTAAAATTTAGATATTTCGTGAAAGTGTTGTTTATTGTAGATTGGTGAGGAATTTTCAATTTTAACTTAGATTGATTGTATGAAGTGAAATGGAATATCATAAGTTGACTATAGTAGATATCCAACAGTATATTATGGAAGACAGTAGGTGTCACACTCATTTCTGGGCTGAATTCTAGGTGTCAGTGACGTCATTTTACTGGCTATGAAATTGTTTTATAGGTTAAATAATATTATAAAGCTGTTTCAAACCTTGGTTGGGTGCAATGTCGTTGATTCACCAACTACGCATACATTTTGTAACCTATAGTCTTCTATAAGCCAAGAGTTCAATAATTATTCGAAACTACTGTAGTGGAAATTTATTGTTAGCAGATTCACAATAACGGTTAAAGAAAACAGTGTTTTAACTAAAGAGATAGTATCGTAATGGAACAGTGACGGCATAAAATAATAAACTAACAATAATTTTTAGGAATTCTCAATTTTAGCTTTGAAGAGGTTGTTTGAACTTGTAGAGAAATGATACCGATATAAAAAGATTAACAATAATTTTCTATTTGAATGCGATTTTCAATTAGAAACTGGATTGATAGCAGGAATTTAATGGCATTCTAATCTCATTTATAAATTTCTACAATAATTCAAAGAAACTTCCAATTTATAACTAATTAGCCTACTAATTCTACATTGAGCTGGTTCTATGTAAAATAAACATAGGTTTAAGATAATGCATACATGTAAGATTTATGTAATAATTCTGATGAAACTATTAAAATAATGTTGAATTTTTGTCTTTTGCCTAATCGATGTTTCGAAGGAAGGGTTAAATTTTTTCATTGATGATTACATCAAATTAATCTCATGTCAATTTAATTCTTAAGTTATTCACGTTTGTTTTTTCTGTGGGCATGTCCGTAAAAGTTCTTGTCGTACAAATGTAATTCAGTAATAAATTTTGTACATCAGTTCCTTTAAAATAATTGTAAAATGGGATTTTTAAAGTTTTGTATGATTCAATATACTCTCTTTACACGTTAATTCGCTCTCATTATACAATTTCAATGACAAACAAATATGAAAGAAATCAATTGATGAATCAGCATCCAAAATAATTCATAATATTTGAGATCTATTTCCAGCTATCTAAAGTTTCATCCAAAATGTACTTCAAGTTACAAATGAAGCATAATGAGTATGAAGAATATTATGTATCTATCTACAACATCATCACTACTTCATACTGAAAGGACTATTAAAAGCAATGTGAAATCATTTTCCAAATGAAATAAATGAGATAATGTACATTGAAAATTTACACCGATCATTTTCTTAGTTTAAAATGTCGACAAAGCTCTTACTATCATGTAAGACTGCCTTGGTACTTCCAAAATTGGCTTTCGAATACCTGGGTCCTAGTGATCTGCTGAATGAAATTAAATTTTTTTACACTAATTTCATCCTATTTAATTTTTAAGTATATTTTGTATTCAAGCATTGGTGTTCAAATCTCACTATAGGCTATTTCACTATTAGATGATTAATCTATGATTCACTGAATACTTTGTATTCTCTTGTATATTTGTATGAGAAACAAAACTCAATTGTATCTCTGAGTAAATTGAATTAATAAATACAGTATAACTAATTGATTTTTGTGAATTTATCTGTTTGACTAATATGCATCGTGAATGTGATAAATTAGTTTCTTATATTTCTTGTCAGACTTTATTTTGAAAGATTCTTGAAAATGTAATTCACTTGTGATCAATTAGCGTGCATTTACTGGATTTATTATTATGTAGAATAATCATTGCTGTGTTTTACTTTGGATTAAATGATTTGATTCTACTTTCGTATGTAGTTTTATTCAATCATACGGTCTCTCTGGAATTTCGTGTGACAAAGTGCGTTCTCTTTGCTAAGAAACCTGGGCTAACAATGAACTATTATTACCGTACTTCATTCATTACAGCTTTTTATAATGATGAGAATGTACAAGAATTCATCCACTATGATTCAGCAATATTAATTGTAGTGGATGAAATCTTTCACACTTCATGTTAAAAATCTGCAATGACAATAATTCATTCCCAGTCCACAGATGCCACAGCAAATGTGAACGAGCTATTGTATAGTTTCAATAATATAATGTACGAGTATTCTTGAGTTACTACATTATTTTTACCATAAATAAAATAAAATCACAGTTCTCCGTTTTCTGTAACCATACTGTGTCATATATACCTTAATCGCCATCTAATATTTCTTCATTTACAGAGCTCAGGCAATGATAAAAACTTATTCCAGTTTAAATATTATTTTAATAAATATTCAATTTATTTGGAAACTAAAGATAACATGACTTCTTCACTTGAAGTTTGTCATCAGACATTTTTTATCTGAGGGTGATGCCCACATGAACTCTAGGCTTGTGCGTGGGTAATGAGAGGGGTGATGATGAGAGATGACGACCGTTTTTAGGCATTCGGGACCGACTACTTTTCGTCTCCTCCGAAAGGCGAGAAAATGCACTGAGTATGCACTCAGGGAGGCTCTGGATCTACACGGTTTGCCGCATTTACTAGTTCATACAGAAAATGGAGAATGGATCTACTGAATTATCTGTACTTCTTGCTATCTGTGAGTGTAAGCACCGATAATACAGTTTATTAATTCTCAATTTTCTTTGCTCCAAGGCCCAAGGCTCTACCTAGCCAAAGAGGTAAGTTGATGAAATTAGCTCTTTTGATTTCTACTTTCAAGTGAGAGTATTATATTGAAGGGAAAAGCTCAAATAGTATTCCAAATACACAAACAAGAGCGTATATAGAAGCAGAATAATTCTGAGATGAATTGGTAAAATAATAAATGTTGTCAATTCCACAAATATTTTTGTCAATAAATGTTTGGCAAATGAATTGACAACGTTTATTCTTTTACCAATTTACCTCATGGAGAAGTTCCACAACATATCTGAAGAAAGTGTAAATTTCAGAATAATTTTCTTCTCTTGATTACCGTACTGTATAAATGATAGCATATTATGGTTTATTTTAGGCTATCATTATAGCAAACTCTTTTCGGCATGAGTAATAATAATAAGGGTACATAAAGAAGTCTGTCTAATATATTGGAAGCTTGAAAAGCTAGGATCAATGATTATCAACTTGAGAGTAGACAGCAATATATTTAATGAATATAATTGAGCGATTAGAACCCGGTGCAGGTATGGTATTGGCTAGGTTACTAGAAACCTTGTGGTAGTATATTGTAGTATAGTGCTTATAACTCACTACACAGTAATTTGTTTAAGAACAATTTGTTATATTTTGTTATGTTAACAATTTTTTGTATTTGTTAAGAACAATTTGTTTAAGAGTAATTTGTTTAAGAAGAAAACAGAAAATAAGAATTATTTTAATGAAATCAAATTGAAAATAATATATGTAGACTACCTAATTAATAATTACAAATAATGTCTCAATTCATGGAAAATTTCTACAACACACTATTAGAATATTAGTATAATGGTACGGTATTTCAGAGCGATTCATTACCGCCAGATCGCCACAGCTTATAGTAGGTACCCTTAGTTGGTTGAAAAGAACGAGTGGAGTACCAAGGAGGTTTGAAATGCCTCTTTATAGCCAAATAAAAATTTCTATGATAATGTGCGGCTTCAGAAGGACAAGAGTCCCTTAATAAACCTGAATTATGTCTGGAATGACAAAGCTTTTTTCGGTTTCAATGCGAACATGTGTAATATTTATTTAATATGGTACCTATATAAATGAACAAGACATAAAATAATATTGAGGTACGAGGAATTTAAGCATTAATTTATTATATTTATAAGCCTTTGCCTGGAAATGGCACAAGAGACTTGCGATAGAACAATAATGATGATGGTGATTTCTAAGTAACTTTGAAGTGGGAAGAATTCTGCAAAGACATAATTTAGAATTTTTTAATAGGAGAAATTATATGGGAGAGAAATATTTTAAAATGCTGGTATGCTGCCCAGAAGTTTGAAAATCATAGAGGACATAACAATTGTCATAGCGAATATAAAGGAATATCGCTGGTAAAATTGTCATTGCTGTGATTGTACTCCTTTCAGGAATTTGTTCAGGAGAAAGGTGCGAATCTTGAAAATTTGTGTTTACGTGTTGTATTCTAGTTATAAATTATGTGACACTGTTCAATGTACATTTGTTGAATAAAGAGGATCCAATGAATCAAGCGGTGAGGATACTAGATTGGAGCTAGATTGATTGAAAACTAGAAGTCACTCGTAATTCTGTCAGGTTTGTATTTTTTAATGGCTCACTTCTCAAATATAAATTGAGAAGAAGCCTATGGTAATCTTGAAAATAGCTCAGAACTGCAGATATATACATTGTTTTGGTATTTAAATATTGTGAATTTGCAGGCTGCTCCTTCATTCTGTCGTTTATATTATAAAAGTAAATGTTGATGCATTAAAATAATTGGAGCAGCAGGTTCAGATCACGATAGTGGGTAACTCTATAATTCTCACTTATAAGTGAGAATAATTATAATTACAATATATTATTTGATGCTTCATGACCTCTAGACAAGGAAAGTATTAGAAAAGAGGCAGATCTCATGGCTCTGTATAATTTTCATTTAAAGGCTACCGACAAGGAATTTTTAGCGGTGTGAGGCAAAAATGTAATAATAATGGGCATACATATTTTAATCAAAACCATTGTTGTATGCGTTTGCATCGCAAAACTAATGACTCGTCGGTGTTGAAAAAGAGAAAATGTAGGTCATGAAATGTATGATCATCAACAGATGGAAAAAATGTAGAATATATCAAATGAAAATAAAAATACACAAAACATTTAATACGTTTCGAATTTTTTAAAATTCGAATAGCGTTACTTACTTTCCGTGTCCATGATCACCAGTCTTCTATTTTTCTAGATATTTCGCTCCCAAAATTTAGCCACCCGAAGGGCTTTGTCGTTGCTTTTGAGGAGGTCGTCATGAGAGCAGTTTGTATCAAGCAACTCGCACTGCAATAGGTGAGTGTAGTTTTGTTCCAAGCCGCAGTCGCAGGCAGCATCGTCCTGAATGTAACCCCAGCGTAGTAGGTTTGATTTGCACCTTGTAACTCCTGTGCGTAGTCGATTTAAAGACTTCCAAGTTGCAAAGGGGAGTTCACTACCACAGCTTGCACTTTCTTTCAGTTCCAGAAGCGGATTTTGCAGTTCCTCCTGCCATAGATTCAACCTTCGTTGTTCAGGTGTTGTAGTAAGAGGTATTGTTGACTGGATAAAACTCCTTCTTGACTTGAGCCTTGTTGCCGTTGGTTGATGGTGGAACAGAGGGTGTCTTGGATCGCTGATTTGCTTCTTCCATTCCACTTCTGCTGCAACAGTTCTGCGAATGGGTGGTGGCGCTATTCCTATGATTGGGAAAATTTTTCCAACGGGTGTGGGCTTGAGACAGCCTGAAATTATTCTCCCAGTCTCATTGACTGCCGTGTCAACATGTCTGGCATGTACAGAGTTTGCCCAAACTGGGGCAGCATATTCTGCAGTGGAAAGGCAGAGTGCAATGGCTGATGTACGTAGAACACCAGGGTTAGCCCCCCATGTTGTGCTTGTCAATTTACGTATTATGTTGTTTCTTGCAGCCACCTTCATCTTTGTATCCTGACAGTGTGCTCTGTATGACAGCGTTCTGTACGAATAGCGTTGAAAAGTAGATGGTTGTATATTGAAACATTATATTCAATATGAATATAAATAGTACAAAAATATATGAATATATATAGTAAACTTCTGTATTCTTATAGTTAATCCAAAATCAAATCAAAATCATTGTTATTGTTCAAAACATCCCCTTTCATTATTCCCCCATATTCACATTCTATGAATCTGATTGGATTGTAATTCAACATCCTAATATCAAAACCTAATATTGATATCAGCAACCAATAATAACGTAGAGAGCACGTTTAAAGTTCGTTACTCTGGTTGGCTTCTCAATTTTTCTCCTGTTCTTGATCATATTCTATATTCGTTATTCTAAAATCTAAATCTTTCTATTAACATATTATTGTCAAGGGCGTTTTCTCTTAATACAACTTTTTAAATTCTCAAGATGAAAATTCGAATGGTAATCCTTTTAATAAATTTTTTCAAATGCTTAGAGCGAAGTTTCAACCTCTTTATACCCCTCCCCTCCTGAAATGGATAACAATCATATCCAAAATATTTCTTGAACCAGTGAGCACCTTGGACCTACATTTCACTTCGAAAATGAAATATTGTAATTTTATGGCTATATATAGATAATATAATAGACTAGTTGACTGTTGTAATACTGGACTTCTCTTTGTCATATTTTCTAAGGATAGCACAAGCGCTAAAAGCTATATAATTAAATTATCAATTCCAGAACTAGAAGCTCACTTGTCTGTTTTTCCATTTCACAATGAAATAATATCAATCACTTCAACTTGCAACAGAAACAGGATATTATGCTCAGAATAATCTTCAAGCATACAATTGAATTATTTTGTGCTGTTAATTGCATTATTTTTGTTCATTTCTTTTATTGATCTTTTTCGCTTTTATATGATATTTTCAAAATCTTGGGAATTGTTATTGATTGTAAGTTACCTATTTAGATGTGAAGCTGAGCTCAAATCTTTTGAATTTGTGTGAAACAACACTGATTGATGTAATTCTCTCCTCAAAGAAAGACAGATAAATTTGAACTGTTCAAAGCTGAAAATGTTTCATCCTTGAATGGTAATTGAATACTTTTAGTTTAGTAGACTGCTGCAATTATTATCAGATTTCCATTCACGTTTCCATTTTCCTTGTTTAAAAAGCTTATATGAGTTTTTAAAACAGTGTTTTAGAATCCCGGCTGCTCCGCACAAAATCTTCGGTGCTCCATAGATGCACTATCGGTGCTTCGGTGCACTGTAGGTAGAGTACGGTACGTAGAATAGCTGAATAGGAATATTTTAATAATGTACTGTCAATTAAATGGGGGAAACTCACTACACTCATTTGATTGACACTACTCTCATACTGAAACATTTTACTCTACATGCAATAAAGTGGGACAGGTTTCCACTCTGCAGCATCCTGCATGTCCATGAATCCAGAGTTTGCAGCTACATTACTGATGATGGTGTTGATTTGTATGAACCTTGTATGAAGGAGGTTTCTCTTTATTTACCATTTTTATTCATATGATTTATTAAGGTATTTATTATATGATTTTACATAAAACCACAAAGCAGAGCAGAGATCTAGTGATGTATGAAATGTCACCTTTGATTATGATAAAAATTAAAAAATGAATGAAATATGATAAATATCATGGATGATACTCTATATAAAATTTTGTTAAAAATGTGATGATAACGAATCATCATATGTTATTATTCTCTTGTGTTATCAAATATGTTGTTATCAGATGTTGATTTATATTCCAAACAATTCATTTGTGATCAATAAAGCCTTAAAGACATAGGTTTTTCTTTACAATTAATTATTGATCACAAATGAGTTGTTTGAAATACAAATCAACATCTGATAACAACATATTTGATAACACAAGAGAATAATAACATATGATGATTCGTTATTATCATCACATTCTTTCTTGCTTTAAGAATATACCTAATGAATAGTCCTTAAAATAGGAAGGCATTCTGCGTTCTCTGTCAGACCGTAATTCAGTGTATTGTGGACCTATTTACCACATTTGGTTTACCATCTTATGTGCATACTGACCGAGGAACCTCTTTCACGTCCAGAGAACTTCAAGAATTCCTTCATATTCGGGGAGTAGCCACATCCATGTCATCTCCTTCAACCCTACGGGAAATGGCCAAATTGAACGAGAAAATGGCACAATTTGGCGCACAGTCTCTCTTGCACTCAAACATAGAAATTTGAATACTTCAGATTGGGAATCAGTGCTTCCCGATGCTCTCCACTCCATACAATCCTTGTTGTGCACAGCAACCAATGAGACGCCCCATGAGAGAATGTTCCGACACAACAGACAATCTGCCAATGGTGTATCACTCCCAACTTGGCTTTTTCCTTCAAATAAAGCACTAATGAAAGTTCATGTACGAAGGAGCAAATTCGATCCATTGGTCGAGGAAGTTGACATCCTTGAAGTCAACCCACAGTATGCCAAGGTACGACTTGAAGATGGACGAGAGACAACAGTATCGCTAAAAAGAACCTAGCACCTCGAGATGAGGAAAATAACGAGATTGAAATGGAGCCACAAGCAATTGAGCCACAAGAGGAAATCAATCCTCTCAATCTAGATGAAAATGAGAATGACCAGGATATAGAATCAAGGCTGGATATGGAAGTACAGCCTCCTGAAAGAACTCTGCGACGGTCTGACAGAGAACGCAGAATGCCTTCCTATTTTAAGGACTATTCATTATATTCGTAGAGCAAGGAAGAATGTGATGATAACGAATCATCATATGTTATTATTCTCTTGTTTTATCAAATTTGTTGTTATCAGATGATGATTTATATTCCAAACAACTCATTTGTGATCAATAAAGCCTTAAACACACAGGGTTTTCTTTACAAAAGACATTATTGATATCACCCAATTACAGAGGCAATTTTCTCAAAAACCTCATCAATTTCATAGGGGAAAGTATTAATGAAAATATATTAAATTTTGTTTCTGAATATACCAGGAGAGTAGCACTCTCCTGGACATTTTATGGTAGAGCATTGAAAACTTTCATGCCCATAAAGTAAGAAACCTTTCTCTAGCAAAATTAGTCTACGGCTACGCTCTGGATAGATGAGTCCCCTTAATTGCGTATTATATGCATGTTGCCTATCCATGCTCAAAAAGGAAAAGAATAAAAAAAAGGATTAGTTCTAATACATAAAAAGCTGGAGCCAGAAGCTCTAGAAGGCTCTTGGATATAAAATAAAATATTTCACTAAGATACTGTTGCAGAAAAGCCTATAAGTTTTTTACAACAATTGTTAACATCAGTAAAAGACTATATTTCATTATTATATTGTTTTATTTTATTTTTATACTCTTTACAGTGCTATTAGTTTGGATATCAAAAGAAATCAGTATCGCCCTAGTTATTATACGGTAGTTTGAATTTGGAGCCAAATCGTTATCAGCTTTGCGTCACA
Source organism: Laodelphax striatellus (assembly GCA_017141395.1). Taxonomy (NCBI): domain Eukaryota; kingdom Metazoa; phylum Arthropoda; class Insecta; order Hemiptera; family Delphacidae; genus Laodelphax; species Laodelphax striatellus. Next base: position 17,687,935 of record CM029533.1, read on the forward strand.
GTGTTGTACCAACCTTATATAAGTAACCTCCTGTTGAACTATATTAAATGAAATATTATTACCTATGAACTTTCAGATTGAATATTTTACTTTTCATTCAATGAGATATTCTTGAATCTATTTGTGAGGTACATATCTGTGCTACTCACTTAGCACGAACATCATTAGATTTGAATGCTTAGGTTGTTACACTTGAAATATCCTTGCCAGGACAATTTTACAGTTATTTTATTTCATGTTTTTATTCTCTCGCATCTCGCAATCGCATTCACATTTCTACCTGCACATGAAATTGATAGTGATGTTCTTAGCTCTGCTCAGAATTCTATTTGTTGTATTATTATGCTGATCATGTTATCTGTGTCCATATCAAATGTTCAATTGTGTTAAGTGTAAAATAATTAACAGACATGGATAGTGTTTGTGGCTCTGAATTTTGGGTAAGAAAATTTAAGCAGTTACACTTTCATAGGCTAATGCATGGATTAAGGTTATTCGACAAGCACGGTAACCTATTTTGTCCGATTTGCCCTAATTTCTGGTCTTACTCTTTATTATTTTCAATTTGCCGTGTTTGTGAGAATTAATTTACACAATAGTTCATACAAATCTTGTATTTGATGTAAAATGCTCACTGTGATACATAAAATTTTGAAAATTCTCATACTTACGGTACCACATTTGAAATCAACTCCTGTATATTAATTACTATAATATTTGATATTCCTCAGTATTGCAACATTGCAGCCTTAGCCTTCATTCCGTCTTACTTGTTAATTGATAATTATCTATTGTTCATCAAAGTCAAGAGCTAGAGTGACGTTAATTATTATTCCAATTCATTTATGTTGCTTGGAGGCTTGGAACTAGAATTAGACATGGATCTACACATAGATGCAGTATCCTTATTAATTACTGAAAAGGGTTACCTACTTGAAATGTGTGTGTAATAAATTTCATTAGTTACAATTTTTTTGCTCTTCCCATTTGCAAGGATATCTAATCTTTTTTCCTGTAACGGTACCTACTTGGAACACTCCCGGTACAAGTACCTGTAATAATAATATTTGGAGAGAACTAAATTGGTCAACCATCAAGTTACTTGTTATAGAGCCTAAATTGCCTTCTAGTCAATGAATAATTCAAAACGAGAAATTCAGATCATATTAATTTTTTCTTCAAAACCAATGGTGTATGGTATTTCGGTGTGTAACTTATGTAACAGCGGTGACGTACCATGAAATTTAGTCCATCTTTCAGGTCTAATATACAAAAAACCTTTAAACAAACTAATGTTTTGACCCCGTCTCTATTATCATCACTAATACCAAAGACAATAAAATTAGAATACTTATAATAGTTTTTAATAATTAATAGTTTCCTATCGTCTTTGCTAATACATTGCATTTAGATTGATGATACTATAATAATTAGAGCCCGGATGTTAGGCAAAATGCCTTAACTTTGCCTATTCTGCCTTTTCTGGGTGTTGGTGCCTATTTCAATATCAATTGCTTATTTCATCCTATTTTATAAGTTTTGCCTACAAGATTACCAATTTTTTTATTTGAAATATTTAAAAATCAATGAATTAACATAATTAATTTTTTCAAACGAAAGTTTTGCAAGAATAAAGCCTATATTCAATATATTATTATTATTTTGAAGGTAACCCTTTCATATTAAATTTAGCTTCAGTTCAAATACAATAGTGTGCTCCAGATATGCATCAGTAACAACAGTTGATGTGGAAAGGTCTTTCTTCATACTGGAAAATATCCTTTCAGAAAGAAAACAAAATTCAAAGTCAAAAAACTTCAAGAAATAAATTGATCATGTGCAACCAGTGGAATATAAGTTTCTCAATTTTCTGGTATTGCTTTTTTCATATAACTGTGTAGGATTCCTACAACAGGAATAGGACTACACTATGCCTTTTTTCGATTTTAAAGTGCCTATTTTTGTGTTTTTTAGTGCATTTTTGCCTGCCTATTTCAAGTATTATAAATGCCTGAACATCCGGGCTCTAAAATAATAATTATTAGTAGAATTAATACAAGATTTTTGGTGGTTGAAGACCACATGAGCTTGAGCCTTGTGCGCGGGTAATGAGATACGAGTTATAACGACTGCTTTATGGGCACCCGGGGTCGGCGTGTACTTTGAAACACGGGAATGGCCCGAGAAAAATACCATGGAGTCAACTGGTACCAAACCAGAAACTTTGGCTTATCAGACGAGTAATGAACCAACTCGGCTACAGCCACTCCAGTGTCTGCAGTTTTGGTGTAATTTTCTGTTGAGTAATTAGGTATTCTTGGAAATATTACCTGTTTACCCTTGTGATTTGTTGTGTAAGCTAGGTCGAATGATAATTAAAGCTTTTTTAAATATGTCCCTGCATTATTATGGGGTTTTCAATGCCAATGGTTACTGTTTCTGGGTTATCATACCATATGTCTGTTTTCCAGTCTTGGGCGATTTTTTTAGGCACACAGCATGCGACCTATGCTTAAGCATAGGCCTACATCTTATACCTTTATTGGATCAATCAATCAAATAGAAACATGCAGATGCCCAAAACTTCTTCAATTCCTGAATTTAGGCCTAATTATATAAATAGGCTTGTCCAAACGTTGAGGTTACCGTATGTCCAAATTACTGTTACTAACAAAGATTTATTCCATGAGAATAAATGTTTAATCTTCGAGTAAATTAACAATTTTAAATTTAGAAAAGTTGAAAACCCCGTAAAACTACTAAACAGTTTGACAATTTCAATAATCTTGGAATTAGTTTGTGATGATTTTGAGCCGGAAATTTATTTATGCAGCGTGCTTGAGTCGCCTTGAGTCGCAAACAAAATCAACCAACAACTAAGTGTGGACATAGGGATTAATCTAAATCAAGAAACTGAGGTTAGGGGAGTTTTCGAATGAAACCATATTACTTACAAACTTGTTTAATTTGATAGGTCTACCTCAATGCTGTGTTTTTTGCCTGACTAAGGCTTCTTTCATACTAGTGCCGACGGGCCCTCATCGGAATCGGATGGAATGAAAATGTTTCGACTGATGAATTACATAGATGTGAGGCACTGCTCACACCTGGAAACTTGAAATCGCAAAGCAACTCATCGCTCGGAAACTCGACGATGCATTAGGTAGTTGCTTGTCATGCTCACAGCCGCTACTCCTAGTTGCCAGTTGCCGATCAACTACTATTACATTAATCTCAAAAAGTAAATATTTTGAGAATTTTATAACTAATCTTCGATATTTTATAAGTTGAAGTAACCAAGAAATGATGAGTTACTACTTTTTAGAGCAAATAATCCTACTTTTTCAGTTTGATGTGGTTAAAATATCACTTTTCTGTCTCACTTTTCTGTACATAGAATCTGTCCACACATGGTAATCGATCACTCGGCAAGCAGCATGTCGGATCGCAGAGCAACTCAGTTGCGCTGCGATCGAGTTTCCTATTCTGGAATTGCCTAGTCTGAGCTTCATCATTTGAAAACACATGCTGCGTCGCAGAGTTGCCGAGTGATGAGTTGCTTTGCGATTTGTAGTTTCCAGGTGTGAGTACAACCTAATTAGATGATTTAGACAATTATATCCATTAAGATACATCAGTTACCGTATCTCGTTTGATCCGGGCCCGCTTCGCTCTGGTGTAAAAGAAGCCTCCAGTACTAGAACGCCAAGCCAGTAACTCGGGAACAGTCAAACCCCGTCAGTATTTAGATCACCGCATAATCTGTAAGTCAAGATTGATTAAATAACATCCCAGAGTAATGTTTTGAAACTACATTATTCATGAATTTCCTTACTACTTATGTAATACTTTTGTCCTAAACCATTTCACAAGATTAATGAATCATTCCAGTACTGTTGTACATTTTACCTCATTTGAGCAATATTTTTATCAGCAAATAGTTCCAGGTAATTAGTATTGGAAACCCGAAATGTGAACAGGATTAACCTAAATACAAATATCAAAAGTAAATAAAGATAAGAAACCATTTTGCCTTTTTGAAACCCTTTTAGAACCATTTTCTCTGTTATCAAGAAGCAAATTGATAAAAAACTGGGTCACGTAATTCCTGCCAGAGTCAATTTTAGGTGACTACATACCTATCGAAATTACCAAAATGTCCTTTACGCCTTTTTCTAATTTTCATAATGGAACTATTCTCAGGAGACTATTATTAGAAATCCCACATCTTGAAAGCTTGTGTTTATGAACATTAATCCAAATTAAATTCCCATTTGGAAGGAAAGAGAAGTACTGTAATCCAAGCAAAAGGTGTTGTGCAAATTTAGGTGATGTCTAAGGCAGTAATAAACCTATTTTAGAGGTATTCAATCCATAAATAACTTACCTAATTAAGCAAATTCAGTGTGAAAAATTACGCTCTCTGCTTGATGGTTTGATAAAAGGAGGAAGGGGAGGATTCAATTGTAATGCAAGGTAAAACAAACCTCAATAAGTTCCTAATTTTTCATAAGGATGCAGTTTTCTCTTTGAAATTGTCCGGAGTCCAAATTAATAATTAATCAATAGCTTTTAATATAATAAATTTATACTTATCATTTATTCTATTTTATTTTATTCTATTCTTCTTCTTTTCCTAACCCTTCTGCCTCTCAGCGTCGGGTGGTTTTTAAGCCTCGGTCCATCTCCTCCACACCACTCTATCCTCCCACATATTCCTCATTTCCTGCCATCGCTTCCCCCTTGCCATTCGCAGTTGTTATTCTATTCTATTCTATAAATAATAAATAATGTTTAATAATCTATAAAAATCCTTAACCAATGCTTAGAAGAGATCTCATCTATTTAATGATCCAAATGTAGATGTGATAGAAATTATATGGTATAGGCCTAGTAAGATGATGATTGTATACTTTGTGAAGGGATGCTTAACTTATCGATGGTAGGAGAATAGACAGACGATAAGTTGTTCGCCTCCAAAATGTTATCAACCAGACCAGAGGATAATTTCTAATGACAGACTATGGTGTGGTGAGTCGTGGAGGGCCGAGAGGCCTCCTCTCCCCCCATTCCCTTGAGCCGAGGTTGTTGAATCGCGAGTTTGGTTACATAAATCTGCAATATAAAGTTACATCATACTGTGTCAGACGCTATGAAATTAATTATTTTCAAGAGTTCATTCATTGTAATAAAATGAGGGCGATAATGTGATCCTTCTTTTACTTTTAATAGTATAAAAAGTTTGTATCAAACTAGTAAATAATTCAAATCAATCATTGCTTCAACTCTTTTGAGTAGTAATTAGCCTATACGCGATACCATACGAATGAAACATTGTTCCAGTGTGATGCTATTATTTTGAAATTACCCTTAATTGATATCGCCTTGAAAGTACTAAATAACACATCGTACACTTGGTAACAAAGTATAGATAGATAGGCATTGAAAAGTCGCTTTCGTGCTTGAATCCTTTGAATGGTAGCATTTGGATTGTTCAATTCATTGTGTGTGAGCATGAGGGTCAACCAGTAATAAGCTGCAGTATCTCCATTCAATGATTTTGTACTCAACTGGTTGACACTTTCGTTTCAATACAAACATTATTTTATGGGAACGGTTATTAATAATTGTCTCCTTCCTTAGTAGAACAATACTAGCTCCAACAATTATCACTGTTAACAAAAGTTGAGACATTTTTATCCTTTTGGAAAACATAAAATATAATGTCATTTTCAGTAATTATTTTGAATTTGAGGCACAGTAATTATTTCTTCTTTGTCCCATTCTCTCTCACATTCTACTTGAAAGAGAAGAATAGTCCTTGACCCAAGTATTGCACCACCTTGCTTCACTTTAGGCCACCTACATAACTATAATTTTGTGGATACTCTAGTATTCCTATGATGAAAAGGTATTTTAATAACACTATCAAGTTACTTGAATTTTATTTTTAGTTTCTAAATGCTAGTAGGCTAGTTATTTATGAATTGTATCATAATATATGAAACAAAATTATTTAAACCAGGGGTGTGTTTGATAAAACTTACAGGATCAGCTTATTTTACTATCCATATATAACTGTAACATGAGTAAATTTTATCGATGATATCATGAAAACGGCTTGTGAAACAGGCTTCTGGACAAGAAGAAAATTGGTGATATTGGCGTAATAGTCCCTAATATTTTAATGCTGCTCGTTGAAGAGCTTAATTCAATGTGAATTGCATCAAGTGATGCAGACCTACTTAATTTTTGAGTTAAAGCTCTTAGCATTGACTTCCGGCAACTCTTATCTCACCTGTCATAATTCTCAACCATTGTAAATGTATTTTATTAGATATCTGCTTTTCTATTATAGTAGTGAGAATCCTGAATGAATCAGTATTCTTGTAATTGAAGCTTCATTTGATTTGTAGGCCCCTTTTTTCCTATGATGATTTATTTGTTAATATGAGGAACATTGAGCAAGGATTATGATTGCAATTATCATAAAAATATTAAATAATTTTTTATCGTTGGTCCAATTAACATTAATCATTTCTGAGACCTCACCTTTTATTTATTTGCCAACTTTATATTTATTGAGTAAATCGTATTAACTCTTGTTCGAATCGATTTTTAGTTATGATCATATAAGTAATTGAATAAATGATGAATTTTGAACAGATAAAACAAAATTGATAAACCCCTTCATTGTGGCACCATGTTTAATCCTGAAAAATCAAAGATCTCATGCATGTGGAGTAGTAGCTGGGGACATTTTCATCCTATTTTTCCTGAAACTGTAGTTCTGTTAGGAGTTTTGGAAATTATGGAATTTGGAAGTTAATTAAATATATAAAATGAAGTTGATTAAATATATTTTTTATTCACAGTATTTTTTCATTTGATTTTCATTATTACTTAGCCTGAGCCCTCGAAAAGTTGATATTACTTTACAGCCCTAATCGCACCATCTTCATTTGCTGCAGAACTTAATAGCTTATGTTCATTATATTTTACCAGTCATGATGACTCCATAACTATTCATACCTTCCAAGATTATGCTTGGAAAAATATATTTATTGCTTTTGTAATGAGGGACCATTATCATAGAGGAGCAATACTAAGTCTGTTCTCTGTGGCATTATTTTCCAACAGAGTGTGGATTCTATTGAGTGATGAGAACTTGGGAAAATCTATTTATTTCACGATTAAGCTTGAATAATACGCGAAAATTATCAGTGAAGAATCAACCTTTCAAAGGAGAGACCAAGTGTATGCTTTTGTAAAGTTCCTATTGAAATTTTTAATTAACTGTTTAATGCGGATAGCAACTCCTATTCGTAGGAGTTAAAAATGCGCGATAACGAATAAAAATTATTGACTGACAGCCCATTTCGATAATTATTTTTCTTCTTTTCCTTCCACAAAGGTTAAATATGTTCTGAGGGAAGAGAAGAGTGGAACAAAATGAGTAACTACTGTAACGACTTGTTGAAAAAGGCATCTAATATTCATTTGAAGAGTTGGCCCAACAATTGCGTTAAGAATGACATGCTTATTAATCATCTAATGGACAATTTAATTGAATGTGATCACAATTTGGCTTTTGGCTTGATAGAGAAGTGCTAAGTTGAATGAACTGAAGGCGATTGACTTACTCCATGTGTCAAACTCCATGTCTGTTTATAATTGAATTTCCAGTTATTTTATGGTTTTAACCTTGTTTCTCATCATTTTTTTGCAGAATTCAAGTGTAACATGGAACACAGAGAATCCCGATTTCACGCCTTGCTTTGAGAAAACAGTGCTTGTGTGGGTGCCATGCCTGTTCCTGTGGATATTCTCGCCGTTAGAGGTGTACTACCTTACCCGCAGCCATACACGTGACATACCATGGAATTGGCTCAACATTTCCAAGATTGTAAGCATTCAACTTATCTCAACTTCAAGAAGCTCTAACTAATTTATTCACTTGTGAAGCAAGTGGTAGTATTTCACTTTTAAATTCATTGGAGTAGCTCTAGTAATTTCTTCACTTGTGAAGCAAGTGGTAGTAATGCACTTCTAAATTCATTGGAGAAGCTCTAGTAATTTCTTCACTTATGAAGCAAGTGGTTATCAATAGTAATGTACTCTAAATTTAACCATACTATTATAGTACAATGTGAGATACTACAGATTCTTGTTTTTTTTCAATTTGTGTTTGATGTTAATTGTGTAACTGTGTTGTGATGTAATTGTGTAACATCTCTATTAATAATCATCTGTTTAATGACATTTTTAATGATAACATCAATAATACTGATGGATTTGAATGTTATATTTTTGGGGGTTTCTTCAATAGGCCTACTACACTCTAACAAATTTCGGTAGGCACGTGGCAGTGCTTATGTAATGTTTGTTATGATATTTTTATTGTTCATTTATCTGTTGTTTTTTTATTATTCAGTTATTTTTATGTTTATCTATCAGTCTATATCACATTTATGTTCTTCTTATTGCTTCATTTTTCCTCTTTCTGCACCTGGCCTCAACGTCCAAGTATTCTTGAGTGGTATCTATGCTTATTGTTTTGAAATAGGAAAATCTTTAAAGTTGTTGAATCATTCAAGTCGCTTAAGAACCACTACTTGGATCCATTTTCTGTATTTTGTTTGCGTTCTCAATCTTAGATTTCGAATAGAGAAATTACTTTATTTTTCATTTCGTTCTTTTGATATCTCAAGCGTACTGTTAGCTTGTTTTCAAAACTATTGTAATGTCCAGTTCTTTTCTATGCTTCATGATTTGAAGTAGCAGAACATCTAATGCTCTAGAGGTGAATCATGAAGGAGCCTAAGTGTACACGGAATGAGTTTAGAAAAATTTTCAAGTACTTCTTTCAAAGAAGATTTTAATGAGGCAGAGCAGAGTAGACAAGTTTATACCATTAAAAGAACGAGCCCATTAAAAAATCTAAGTTTTATTATAAGAGTCCCTTAAAAATACTTTCGAATGAAGTACAGAAAATGCACCTCCGTTTCGGTCTCTAATTTTGAAATTATAAACGTGTGGATGCTTGAATTGAAGATGAACTTTGTCAGTATGGTTTGTGGTTCTTGCACCTTGATACTTGAACAATCACTTATACTCTTTTGTCAGATCTAAAGCTTTTAAAATTCGAGCAATACTTATCGACTTGAGCTGTGGTTACCATCCAAGCGAAGTCTGACGAAAAATAGTTCTGACAGCTTCTAAGGCCATCCTACATTGAAAACAAACTTTGGTTGTTTTTTCTGCAATGCAATGATTATGTTCAATGTAGGACCACCTTAGAATCTTTCAGAACGGATTTTCTTCTAAATTTGTATGCATAGTAACCGTGATCTTATTGTGCCACTTAACCCACAATAAACAAATATCGACAAATATTATTAGGAAGTAACTTAAAAAAAGTATTATCAAGCCTTTTTGAACAATTTGATAACATTTTCGTAATCAGATAAAAACAGCGTACGAAAAACTACGTAAACATGTTTCCCCCTTGCCCGCTTACCAATAAACTTGGCAGTTCTGTCAAATTATAAAGGGCTCTCACACTTGTGATCTACTTATTCAAATGAGCCCGTAATTTAGGTTTATTCGATTGGTGTCAATTTATTCAGATACACGTGTCTTATGCTGAGGCACGAATTTGTCTCTGCTATGGTTTAGTCTATAGCTGATGTGTGCAGTACCTACTCTTCAATTGCTTCTATCTTTGTTTCGTCATTAAGTACTTGAATCTGGTCTTGAATTAAGTAAGGAAACTGTAATTAATAATAAAGATTTCTCACTTAGGATTCCTGTCCACTTTGCTAATTTCAGAAGGCTGAATAATCTTGTCTCATATCTTCTTCCCTTCATGACAAACCTATAATTTCTTTAAAATTTCCCTTCAAGTATTTATCATTTCTCTTTCTTTCGAATCAAGACATATTTCACTTATTAATTATTGTTTCATGTAAACTATTTGCAAATACATTTAGCGACTAGGACTAAATAGGTAAGGTGAAGCCTAGTTTGAAACTACAATAAATATTTGAATATAACTTGATATAATATAAATTAATTATATACTGTAATATAATTTTAACGTAATATTTAAAAAACCCCAAGTTATAGTTCATTTTCAACAATTTCTTCTAGTCTTCTAGCTTTCATCCCATGATCAATTTCATTTCCTGTGTATTTATTCATTTTATACATACATTTTCCATAGGCATTTTTCATGCAAGAAAAGAAAACAAAAATTAATACAGAACTTATTCAGGTCCGTTTTCCGAGCTCGGGATTTAGCCAAGTCCTAGACTAAAACGGGTGCCAACCGTAGCATCGACAAACGTTAGCCTCAACACTAAGTACTGAGGAGGTGGCGCGGGCTCTCTATGCTGTGCTAACCCACTAGTGAGGTTAGCTACCAAGAAAGGTTAAGGCCGGTGAGAACCTAGAGAGCTAACTTGTCGAGACAAACGTTTGTCGATACGGTAGCCACCCGTTTTAGTCTAGGACTTGGCTAAATCCCGAGCTCGGAAACCGGCCCTTAGTATTTTGGTCGAGTATATTGTAGTTTTATTCACAAGCGATATTGTATCCTGACGATTGACAGAATGTTGTTGCTCAACCATTTATTGTAAATCTTTTGAAATGAGAAATACATTTTATATTTGTATGATGTTTATCTGGTGTTTTTCAGAAATCACTTGAGATGTCAATCAATATATTTTTATTTTTTGCTTGCAGGTGTTGCAAACATTGCTCGTCATACAATGCATAGTAGAGCTAGGATACGCTCTGCACACATATCTATCCAAAGGCAGTGTTTTCACTGTGGATATCTACACACCAGCCATCAAAGGCTTATCGTTCGTAAGTAGCTTCTCGTTTGCTTTTACTTCAGTTCAACTTTGTTATACTATAACTACAGATACTGTATAATTTGGTTGTACAATCTCTGTAACTATAACTATTGAGTAGTGAAAGTATTAATTTGATATTTTTAGAATTGTAACAACTTACTTGATAAACAAGTATTTACTTAATTATTATTAAATGTATTCTAACTATAATTTAATTCTATGCCATACAGCTCAATAATATCTTCAACTTCGAGTAGTTATTTCTAACTTATTTTAATTAATAACTTGCAGGCTATACTGTATTAATGAAATATGTACAATTTTTTTTATTTGAGTTGAATGATACTGACCCTTCTATGTTACTTGAAAGTTATCTCAATTATTTGTTATACTAAAGTCAATCAACAAATGCCACATTGGTTTATTATTGAATTATTAGTGACTTGCAACGATTCCCACTGATTGAATTATTCCATGTTTGGTAGATATATCAAGTTCACAATCACCTGGCATTATTTCACTCGTGAATGGCTCGTTGAAGTATGTTTTGAAGGACAACTATTTATAGACTCTATTGAGTGCGTTGTCATTAATTTAATGTTCCTGGTCAATCATGGAGTTCACTCAAATCGATTGACGTGAAGCATTCTATGAGGATTTTTTTTGGAACGGAAAGTATGTTATAACGCCAGGTCATTGCTAGGCATTTTATTCTTGAATTGATAAGAATGATTGACAATTTTACACCTTTCTTCAATAAACGATAGTGCTTTCAGACTCTCAACAGCGAATTAACATATTTTGAAGTGTCTAAACAAATCTTCTTTTTTATAAATAAATTATGTTATTATTGTGTCGATTTTGATCCCAAGAAAAGTAATAACATTATTAGATTGTTTTTTATAAACCTCTTTGTGGCGATGAACCATAAATGTGATATAACATTTAAATTATAACAAAAAATTGAAATTTTAATTATAAATTATGGAATCCAATGAAATGTTCCGTGTCATACTCAAGTAAAATGCTAATGGAATGAGGGCCCACTACGATAAAATTATGTTTCTGATATTTCTTTGGTATTTGATACTTATTTAACATGATTTTAACATGATTGTCTGTAGAATCGCCCATAAGGTGCTCTTGACAAGAAAGTCATATTCATAATATTAATTAATCGATTGAGCTGCAATTAAAACCAATTCTTTGATTTATAAACACATTTTATTCCATGCAGTCTTTTTAGTTTGTTTGGCTTGGTTTACATAGTTTTCTCATTTTTGAGCTGAACACAAATCAATAACGTCTCAAAATTTGGTGCCTGATGTTTCAGTAGTCTCGATAATTAAAAATGTATGTCTATGTTGATAAAACATTATTAGGCGCAAAAGTTTTAGATAGTTGTTTCTCAATTAGACAGAGGTTATCTGTTGGGTTAGCTGTCCGCCGGTCCAGCTCTTACGACAATATCGTGCTGTCTTGATTGAAAAATTTCATTTTCTCAGCGTTATATTGTTACGAATCGATATGATTTTTTTCTGAATTAATTCGACAATTAATGTTGTCAACTAAAGCGATAAATAAATAAATAAAGCTATCAAGTTCATTCAGTTGATTTTTCAATAAATTAGTACTGCAATTTTTCTATTTACTTTTCATATTAAAGTTTTGTTCATCAATAGATAAGGCCAACCATGTGTCTTAGTCAAAAATAGTTTTGTAGGTCCACAGAAGTCTATGACTTTTGTTTGAGAAATAAGTTGAGGGATGATGCAATAAATGCCAGACTGAATGGGAATCGAACCCTTTACCTGGGAAGCAATGTAGCAGACTGAAGTTGTGACGCTCCAGACTAATATACAAAGATTTTCTTATTGATCTCATTTTATTCATTCTTCAATTAATTTTGCTTATTTTTGACTCGAATTAGCTTTGTATTTACAATTCCCATTAAAACCTTTTTTGGGTCTAGTGACTTAGTGTAATTTTCAACCTTCATTAACCTATCAGTTTGAAAACTATATTTTATGATTTGTGTGCATACTGAAATTATTTCACCAATACGTTGGCGATTGTACTATGTATTTACGATTCCTTTGTAAATTCTCCGATGGGCTTTGGTAGCTCAAATAATTTTTTCTATTATTATATGCGACTAGACGCATATTATTACAAATTATGCATTTTTACTGTTCCTGCTACATTTTTATCAATGTATTATTTGTCATACCCTAGCTAGCCAATTGAAAATGATCTTCTGTAAATTAGATTATCGTGGCAATGATATTTTAAATGATGTTACTACAAAATTTCCCAATCACTTTTCTTATATATTATCACTGGTACTGTTATTAAATACAATACAGTATTGTAATATCTAACACAAAAAATTATAACACGATCTCTATTAATGCAGTTGTTTATGAACTTAAGATTTTTATTAAATCTCAGCATTTGTTTTATCTTTGAAATATTCTTGAATTATTATCGATTAATGTTCTGCTCTTCACCTTTTCAGGCATTTTGTGTTTTTCTGACCGTATATAATAGAAAACGTGGCCTTTGCACATCGGGACTTATATTTCTATTCTACTTCTTGCTAGCTATTGGCGGAGTAGCACAATTTCGTACAGAACTCACTAGAACCATGAATGAGGTGAGTTTTTCACTATTCTGTTGTTTTTCATCAGTAGATGAAATTGTAGATTTTAGAATTCATGGCAAAACTTATAGGTTTGCTAATTAAATTGAAACCCTAATAACTTTGAGGGGCTTCTATAAGAATATAAGAATATACTGTAACAATCATTCGTACCTTGCTTTTTGAAAATTATACATAATTATGTCCTTTCTTTCTTATACAATATTGGCTTCCACACTCTTCTTTCGCGCATTCCACTCGCCAAATATCATTTTTCTCTCCTTTCTATCCCTATGTCCACACTTCGATGCTTAAGCATTGGCCGCATGCTGTGCAGCACAAAAAACCGACCAAGGGTATTAGTTTCTTCTTGTCCTAGCCAAGGTTCTTGTTCTATCTTTCTTACATTTTTATGGCCAGTTTCACAAAAATCCAATTAAATTTAACCACCGTAGAATGACATGCTGAATCATTGCATTGATTTCATAATCGTTTATTGAATCTCGTTGCATTGGTTCCGTTGGATTTTACGGCGGTTACATTCTAATGGATATTCGTGTAACAGGCCGTTGATATTTTCCGATCTTATTATATTTCCTCATATTTCTCTTATTATTCTCCATGAGCACCCTTCCAAGGTCCCTTGTTGAAAATGTATTTCTCTGAATAACGATCCAATTTTGATCGATTAGTAGTTTCATTTTTCCGTATTTTTCAAGTCAATAGTGAACTTATTTCCAATGCTTTTCATTATACTGTACAGGTATTATACCTGTATATCTATATATAATAGTTCAACCTCCTTCATGCACCATCCTATTTGAAAATTATGTATGCATAACATTGCTATGGTATTTGTCTTCTGTTGATTCGTTTGGTTGAGAAAATAATAAAATAATGTGCTTATAATTAGATAAGATATCTCAATTTCATGGTCCACTCTCAGTGCTTAATGAGCTGGAATGAATATGATTTAATGTATGAAAAAAAACTGATCAAAAATCTTGAATAAGATAAAGATTTGAATGAATTGAATTTATATTTTTAAATTTATCGGATCATTGAGATAGAAATTCAACTGCCAAAATGACAGTAATTGATCTTTGTCATCAAATTTCAATGACAAATAAATTATTCCCATTTTGAGTTATGATTACCATGCAAATTATAATACAAAAATTTATGCGAATATTTATTTCAATTAAATGTAATTAGAGAATACTTTCTTCACCCTCTAAAGTTATAGAATTTATTTTCAAGAGGCTTCTAATCTGGTTCACTCTAGTTACATAATTTCTATCTCATGCACTCGAATAGTTTGGCCTTGATATTGAATACTTTTGGGTTATCACCCATTTATAAATGACAATACCCACTGATTATTTTTTTTGTAGTAATCTTGTAAAAGACTGTATTCAATTTGTGACATTATTTATTGCAATGTAAAATCGGCTCTTTTGATCAACCAGCCTTGAAATGCACAAAAAAATCACAGACAAGAAATTAAAAAAAAAAAAAATAGGATTTATGCAAGTCGTCCATTATTTAGAGATTTATCGTATCGAACAATATTATTTATAATGTTTAGGTATAATAGTAGAATTTTATTAATAAGGTTGTTCCTACTGTAAAGATATTAATGGTGATTTTGTAAGACTACGCCTTTTCCAGTTATATTTGAGAAAGTATCAATTGTAATTGAGAATGGTCATTTGTAATTGAGAAAACATCAGTTGTAAATGAGAACGGTCAATTATATTTGAGAAGATATCACATGTAATCGAGAATGGTGAATTGTTAATGAGAAAGTATCATTTAAAATTGAGAAGATGTCAGTTGTAATTGAGAAATCAAATTAAAGAACTAGCTGACCTTTTTTCACGTTTCTAACTTCTCATTTACATGTGACGATTTCTCATTTACAATTCACCATTCTCAATTACATGTGATATCTTCTCAAATACAATTGACCGTTCTCATTTACCACTGATGTTTTCTCAATTACAACTGACACTTTCTCAAATACAGTTGGAAAAGGTGTAATATTTCAGAGATTGTTTTAAAATTCATGTTACCATTTAGTTTGACAATTCTTCATGACATTTGAAATTCAGTGGTTAGTTTTAAAATGTTGGGATTGTAGTAGAGTTGAACAGAATCGGCTATGAACTATTCAAATTGAGGAAAAAATGAAAAGAGGAGTATAGACTTAATTCTACTTTGAACTTTAACATATTTCAAGATGATCTTGAGTTCAGAATATTTCATAAAAATATTGAAAACCGCAATGTACTGACCATACATTTGCAACTCACAATAAATTTGTTACAATTAAACTAGTGGAACAACCCTATTGAATATCATATATTAATTATTGCTAAGGATTGCTGTAATATAAGTTTTACAGAGGTTTATCTAATAGTTTCAGATTTTATTACAATGGAATAATTTAAAATAAATATTTTTTAAAGTTTTCAAATTTATGAGAAGCTCACATTGATGATTGTTTCTTTTCTAGGGTGTGTCAGAGGCCTTTTATTTCTTCAGTTATATAGTTTACTATCCAGTTGTATTACTTGTTCTATTTTTAAACTTTTTTGCGGATGCTAAACCAAAGTTTTCCGAATATCCACCTTCTGAGGTAAGTTTTACCCAATAGTTTTTTCTTGTATTTTTAAAAATCTCAATTTACTTCTTATTCTTTCAATTAATACTATTATTATGTTAATTTAATATGGTATGTATTTAATAATATAAGGTTATAATTTTGAAATCTATTTCCAACTTACCATTTCCCTAGAAATTTTCAACTTGAGTAGTCTGTTTCATGAATCATGTCGAAACAAATCAATTGTACTTACTGATTTTCTAAAAATATGTACTTATAATTAGCCAGTTGATAGTTAATACTGACGCATACTAGTAATTTAACTAGAAATTATTTAGTGCACTCATCCATTAGAAAAACAGTTCTATTTGGATCAATCAGTGAAACTTATAGTACTTAGCGATACTGCTATTAATCAAGTAGTTTCAGGTATTAAAAACGTGTATAATAGAGGAAGCATTATGCAAGAGTAATGTTTTCTCTATGTTCAGGAATGGTTTCTATTGATTAGGATTTCATTGAAATTAAAATTATTTTTGTGAGAAGTCTTTACAAAATAAATACTTAGATTTCGATTCAACTTGACTCAGATTTACCTTTATATTTTGATTCAAGATTCAGCTCGCTAATACAAACGGTAGTAATAATTTATAATGCTAAATTTACCGTTTTACATTAAACTTTACATACGGTACTAATTTTAACGTTGAATGAACTGAAATTTCTAGGTTCAATTATATAAAATAAATTTATCAGTTCAATTATATGAAATTATTTAGTTGACAATAACATGGATTAATGAAAGTGTTCACAATAATCCACGTGTTTTACTTGTGAAAAAATCCATAATTATATCTTCCTTGTTAACAAGTACTTTTATTGTTAGTCTGATGATCTTTAAAACATTGAAACTCAGTTTCAAGTTTACTAAAGCGAGTGTTTTTGAATTGAAAGTTGAATACTAGAAATTAATGTTCGATATTGAAACAGTTCATTAGAAGCAGATTCAAAAGAGAATTTTCAAGGAAGATTCCACTGAAAAACAAAAGGTACATAGGTTTGTGAGAAATACTCATGGTCTTCTTTACTATTAAGGCAAATATCTTTTGAAAATCAATCGGAAAACTTTTTGTATACTATACGAGTTTGCTCTAATTAATATATTTATTTCTCCACAGAATCCTTGCCCTGAAAGTTTTTCATCGTTCCCGTCTAGATTAACTTTCTCCTGGTTCAGCAAACTTGCTTGGCTGGGCTACAGGAAGCCATTAGAAACAGGTGACCTCTGGCACATAGATTACGAAAATTCATCCTCAGGTGTTGTACCTCAATTTGAGAAATTCTGGAACAAAAAATACAGGAAAATATTATTGTCAAGGTAAGTAGACATCACTCAGCTGCTATATAATCAATATTATCCAAGATTTAGATTTTCAGATCTTTAATGAAAATTTAATTATTATATTGTTCATTTATATCAACTGTGTAACATTTCGTCGGCTATGAGTGTAGAAAAACTCATCCATTAAACATGAGAGCGAAATGACACTATTAATTGGAAGGCTAGGAATAAAATTTATGTTCGATTCTTACAAATAGTAGAACAAGGTATTTATGATCTCCCTGATAACTTCACAAGTTACATTTAAACATACGTGAAAAAGCTTGTTTACAAGCGTAAATTGCTTTTAGGTTTAATAATTTTAAATAGTAAAGTATTACTCAATGCTTTTCATTAATTAAGTGTTTCATAAGAAATTCAGTTTATTTCATTTAAACTAAATAAGTGTGTTTCATAAGAAATTTTAGTGTTTCATAGAAAGTTAATTTATAATTTCATAAGATAGCCTATTATGATTCCATTAGTAGTACATAGAGCAAATATGTTTCCCTCAAAATTGTAATATTTTTACATTGTATGTGTGACTTATTGGAATTGTTTACTGTGCTCAAATTGTTGATTTATTTGTCATGTAAAAGTGAGGTAATGAACGAATTGATTTTTTTTTTATTCAAATAAATTGAAAGTTGAATGCTCAATAATTTTTAAATTTATTTTAGTCAAGTGTTCAAACATATCAACATGAAGTCTACAAATTCCTTTTTTTAATTTTCATGTATTCCATTTTTAGTGAAGTAAACGATAAACTACCGACTTCGAAAAGATCTGGCAGCGTTGATTTTGCCGAAGAAAATCATGCAAGAAGAGGATCGAGCAAAGCAAGCATAGCTAAGCATGCTTCAATTCTGCCCGTGCTCTGTGCTGCGTTCGGTCCCAAGTTTCTTTTCGGCTCCGTTCTCAAACTAGGGCAGGATCTTCTGTCATTCGTCAGTCCGCAAATCCTGGAGTAAGTAATTGCTGAATCACCCTTTCACAATATTCTAATTATTTTCATTTCTCCATTTCAATTTTATTGGAAACAGTTTCCAAAACTGCATAGGAATAGGAAAATATGAGTCAGCCGTGTACTTTTGCGTTTCTAGTGCATTCGGTTGTCTCGCAAGTAAACCCTTTTTTTTAGCAAGTAAACGGTTACGAGTAAACCCTACACTTTATTTACATTGATTTTATTGAAGATTGAGTACTTGTAGACTTGTAAGTAAATACTCGTCCTACTCGTTTTTATTCACTCGGCCCCATGTTTCGATGTATATTTCTCAAGATTAAATTCTGTTCATTATTAGGGAAATAAAAAATATGGACAAAACTTTTTCGCCATTATTTATTTTGGAAATTTCCGTCCTGAAGCTCATTAATATGAATTAATCTTGTAAACATTGAAAAATTCAAGAAAGAACTATTTGAACTACTGATTTGAGATCTCTTTGTTGTAGATTATTTTTTTTATTTCTATTCTCTATCCTTGTGTCATTTGATAGATTCGAGTTTGAACGAATAGGTATTTCTGTAATGTATCAGGTACAAGCTGTACAATGTGTACATAATACTCCTTAAATGTGTTGATATGCAATTTTCAAATATGAACGATTTCATAGTATATTTTTGATACAATCTTGTGTTAATACTTTGGGAAGTATGGTAAAACCTGCTGTAAAAACAAATATGAATGCAAATTCACTAAATAAATGTATTTATTTTTATTGAATACAGTGTAACGCCGATTATCCGAATTAATTGGGACCGGGATCGATTCTGGTAATCGGAAATAGACTGGTTAATCAGACATAGACTGGCATTAAATGAAAATTAAGGCTAGGCGTACACCGGTTAGTCAAGTCAAGACAAGACGAGATTAGTCACGTTTAGTCACAGTACTTCACATAGTTGCTTATGAAGCAACACACACCGATTAGTCATTGCATCGGTTTGTGCTGCTTCATAAGCAACTATGTGAATTACTGTGACTAAACGTGACTAATCTCGTCTTGTCTTGTCTTGACTAACCGGTGTACGCCTAGCCCAAGTGTCACATATAGAATAAACTTTATTAAGTTTAACTAGCAAGAGTGGGGCTGTTAAATTGATATGGAAAACAAGAAAATAAAAATAAAATAAAAATAAAATGAATAGAAATAAAAAACAAGAAAAACAAAACAATACCACGACAACTAGAATAGAAATATTAATGTTCCTCACATCCCCACAATCCTTATTTCTATTGGAAAAAATACTTGCTGTTGAACTTCTGAAACAGTGTCTGGTGAGATGTAGTGATACTTATAATAATTGGCGTTCGGATATTCGACGTTATTTTGTACAAAAATGTCCAATGTTTTTGCTTGAAAATGTGTTGTAATGTGATGTGTTTTGTATTGGGTTGCTTGTTGGTACACAGGCTGCTTATTGGGTTTGTAGAGGGCAAAGAGTCAGTGTGGCGCGGCTACATGTACGCCGGCCTGCTGCTGCTCACCGCCATGCTGCAGACGTTTCTGCTGTCGCAGTACTTCAACTGCATGTTCCTCGTCGGCCTGCGCATCCGCACCGCGCTCATATCGGCTATCTACAGGAAGGTAACTGCCGGTCAGCACCTTACCTCTTACCTTTTGTGTAGTAGTGAAGGTGCTATTTATCAAATACAAATACTGGAAGTTGTCACAAGTACAAGTTATTAATATGAGATACTGGTTTCGGTTATTACGTCATTATTAGTGAGATCATTAAGAGTTCCATGCATACAATTCAAGTAACACGGAACAGTGAGAATATTGTAGCACTCTGTATTATCAGGCTGAGCAAAGCTATGAGATGAAACTATGAAAACCATAGAAAAAGGAATGAGGAATGATAAAAACATTGAAAAGAAGGACGAGAAGGAGACGAAGGTGGAAAAGGAGAAGAAAGAGGAGAAGGTGAAGAAGGAGAAGAAGAAGAACAAGAAGAAGATTGAAAAGTAGTAGATTTAGGAAGAGGAGGAGGAGGACTGGAAACTATTTCATGTATTTCAAAAGTCGCAGTTTTATGCGACCTGGGATGTCCTAATTATATAATAAATTGATTCAAACTTCCAAAGATATGCCTCTAAATAATTTAAAAAAGTGATATCATATGCCTTCTCAGTGATGAATAATGCCTTCTACTCTCTTGATGAATATCTAAATTTGTTATTTGAATGCTCTATCATGTATCAACTTTACCAATGTATTGTGCGTTATCATTTTTGTTTGATTTTGATATTCTTTATGTAATTTTAGTACATTATGTTTAATTGCATGAATTTTTGCACGAACATTTTGCATGACTTGCCTATCGCTCTTGTAGCGTGATGTTTAATAAAATGAATCTTGAATCTATCAATGTCTGGTAATCTTTGAGTTTACACAATTAACGATGTCTGGTGACCTCAGAGTTTACCAGAGGTTGTGTAACAACCGAAACTGGTATCTCGATCTCGATGTATTAATAAATTTGTGATTGTGACAACTTCTAGTTATTGTATTCGACACTTGATTGTTTTTCATTAACACTTATTTTAATATGTTTAGGAAGACCTTGAGAGTCAGTAGAGGGTAGGTTTTAGAACTTACTCATTTGTTTAATCATAGGTTAGTTTTCTTATTCATACAAACCTTGCTGTCCCAATATAATATTCTTTTAACTCCTGAATCGAGTAGAAACATCACCTCTCTTTTTCTCTTTTAAAACCAGCCGTTGAAGTTTATAGAGGAAGAGACCTGAGTGGAGTCAGTAAAGCATTAAATAGTTGAGTGTTTATCTATTAAAAAAAATGTCTTCGAGCTCTGAACTGCGTGTTTGAATTTATGTCTACTTACCTCTCGCTTTTCATGATTTGTAGGGAAATTTATTCTACTATTCATAGATTGTAGTCTGTTGGTTCGAACTTTTTTTTAGGAAGGCGGATGGCAAATGACATGTTACGTTTTTATGGGTAGATTCTTTTATGGCGGCTGATTTGTGCCCGAATCAAACGAGCGTAAGGGGGATAATAGAGGCATAGGGGGAAATTCTACTCATAGAAATGTTCAATAACAGTCATTCGCCTTCCTGAGAAATTCTACTTTACAAGATTGGGCTCTATCATGAGAGTCTGGGAAGTAGTTACAGTAAACCGTAAACGAATAATACTTGAAAGTCATCTACAATATATTTATTCATACACATATCGTTGTAATAATTTTCTCGCGTTGATTGGAATTTAAGTCAATCACCTTTGAATATGTAGGGTGCCAGCAAGTTTGAAGATGATAAATTACATTCTAAATGGTCTTATTCATTACAGGTAACTGTCACAGTATCAACCTCATCAAAACTAAGTGATTTGTGATATTTTGCAGGCGATGGTGATGTCAAATGCAGCAAGGAAAGAATCGACGGTCGGTGAAATCGTGAATCTGATGTCAGTGGATGCCCAGCGGTTCATGGATCTGCTAACCTATCTCAACATGATCTGGTCTGCTCCGTTGCAAATCTGTTTGGCTCTTTTCTTCCTTTGGCAGACACTAGGTAATTTGAGATTATCCAACTCAAACTCACTCAACTTATATTTTGCGATTCATTAGAAAAATAAGTGACAATTCCCATGGTTGCACGGGTCCCAGGCTAGATTAGATTATGCTCTTTATTCATGTAGCCTATTCATGTACGGTAGTTTACAAAATATATCGTCTCATATTCAATCAATCTACAAATTTGTTGTACAAAGGAGAGTACAACAGGCTTATTCCCAAAACTTCTCAGCTTCCAATCTACACAAACAGTCCAAATTCAGGTCATGTCATGTCGTCTATTCTAGATTATGTTAGTTGAGCTCCTAAGTGTCGGTTTTTGAGCTCGGGTTTATCTCTAGTTCGAGGCTAAAAACAGGATTTTACGCCGTGTTAAAAATCGGGTTTATGAGCTCGAAATTAGCAAGTTCCAGGCGTAAAAGAGCAATATTATCGCAGGGAAAACCCCGAGGTTTAAAAGTTGGGTTTGAGTCCGACAACAGATCATCTCGAGTCTAAAAGATAAACTAGGTGGACTAATAAATCCCGAGCTCATAAACTCACCCTAAAAGTATTTTTCTTTGACAAAATTACTTTCTGTTACATAATAATTCAAATCTTCAAAACTTATCGGACACACCCACACCAATAGATTTTCGAATGCGTTGAGAAGTGTTTCATCCATATTATACTGTTGCAGATTGTCTCTTCTATTTTCTTTTCATATCCTACTAGTTCTACAAGTTGAACCCCGTTTTTATCGTTACAGGAGCGTCAGTTCTGGCCGGTCTTGCTGTGATGATCATCATGATTCCAATCAATAGTTACATAGCAACACGCGTCAAAACACTGCAAATGAGGCAAATGAAGTACAAAGACGAACGTGTCAAATTGATGAACGAAGTACTGTCTGGAATTAAGGCAAGTAGCTGGAATTAATTTCTACTGTCGATGTCATCAACCTGAACCTCTGCCCATTCCTAGTCTAGTAACTTATGGTATCTCATAGTATCTCCCTTGTTCGACTTTTGAAAATATTTAAAGGATATAAATTCAGTGACCTAGAGACTAGACAGTTTGAAAAAGTGCTGCCCGCCTTATATAATGCTTGTAGAAAGTAACTCTTGACTCCCTTAAAGAAGAGGCAGTGAACTTCTCATTATTATACATCTTATTGTAGAGAAAGAGATGTGTTAATGTGGGTGGGTACAACTCTAGCATAAAAATATTTTTTCATGCTATGCTTCTTATTATTATTACAAGCTAATTCAGCAAGTAGTACTATTTTAATGGTGCTTGAAGAGTTATGTCCAACGTAGTTTTTTTTAATTCGTCTATCTTAATACTATTTCAGGTAATACTCCTTTAACTTAAGTAATATTATTCTATTATGGAATTTTGTGATGTAGTTATTTTACTTGAGTTGTTGTTTTGGCCAGAATAAAAATGTGTTTTGATTTATTATTGATTTGTGTTGGCTAGGTGTTGAAGTTGTATGCTTGGGAGCCCAGCTTTGAACAACAGATACTGAGAATAAGAAACAAAGAAGTGCAAGTATTGAAGGAAGCTGCTTATCTGAATGCATCAACGTCTTTTATTTGGGCATGCGCTCCTTTCCTAGTAAGTACTATTAGGATATTATTAGGACTATTAGTACTATTAGGATATTCCTAGTAGGATATTATTGATCCCAAATCATATAGTAGTCAAACTGTTGACATTTATTCCATAAAAAAATAGTTAATCATATTTTTTTTAATTATCTTTCGTAGTGTTGCAATCTTTTATTCTGTAAATTTGATAATAAAAAATATGCTAGAAAATGAGAGAATAGAACATTTTAAATCGCTTTTAAATTCTAATGTTGAAAACTTGGAAAAAGTCAGTTGTGATAAATTACTTACTTGGTTATTTAATTCATAAATTCGTTATAATTCAAATGAAGTTCATCCCTTCTAATGTTGATTCCTTCTCTCATTTTACTTTCAATCAAATGCATGTTTAATGTTTCTTGTAATATAGTATTAGCATTGTAAATGGATGTTTTTAAATCAGTTTCTCTTTTGAATTGTGGTGTCTTGTTTCTACTCAATCTTTAAATGTATTGTTTGCCTGCAAAATTATAGAAAACCTACGGGTTGAGTAGATTTTATGTTTAACAGAAAAATACATTTTACAAGAGAAGCGTTTCATATTGATCAAAACATAGAACTCATGTATTCAGCACATGTATGTGCTGAATATAGTGTCTATCTCTATCTATCCATAACTGTATCTATAGTATCTATAACTATCTCCAATGTGTCCAAGTATTTTTATTACACTAATATTATCAGTGTAGGTTCTATGCAACCATAGAATGGCCTAAAAAGAAATAAAATCACAAAAATATATTATTTTTATTATATAGCGTTATAGCCTAGAGAATATTCTACGTAAGTTACTTGAAAAAATTGAAGCATACTTTGCATTCATTGTACTTTGTAAAGCAGATATAATTTTTCCCAACAGGTTTCGCTTGTTACGTTTGCAGTTTATGTTCTTTCTGATGAAGCGAATGTTTTGGACTCGAAGAAGGCATTCGTTTCCCTATCACTCTTCAACATCCTACGTTTTCCTTTGTCAATGTTGCCTATGTTGATCACCAATATTGTTCAAGTAAGTATAAACTACGAAACATCTACAAACTATATGAAATTGGTAAACTAACTATCAATGTATTTGACTGCATGAGTAGACTTTTTGTGATACTACGTACTTATCTATTAATGTAGCTTCCTTTATTACTACCTACTCATTTATTTTCGCTATGAATAATAAATGATGATGAAATTAATTGGCATTCTACCATTTTCAAACGCTTTCTCATCTAATCCGCATTAGTAAACTTATATTAAACATTTATTATACAAAAGTATAACTGGTTTCATTTATTAAGGCACCATCTTCGTTTCAACCAAGTCTAACAGTCTAACAAAACTTATATCTAACTTGGTTAAAATTACAGATACATACTGTATAATCACAGTGTGGCCATTGGATGTCAAACTTTTGATTGGTTAGCTCAGACAAATCCACCAAACTTTTGCCAATTCCCATTAGATTTGCTTTTAAATGATACGCAAATTATATATGTTATGTTTAGTGATTCACTTCTCACCTACAATTTGCCTTTGCAGGTGTTAGTTCTAGAGCTTTGTCATTTTAAGGTTTTGAAACAATGCCAAGATTAGTGAGACTATTTTTAATGTTAGATCGTTTTTTATGCTGTTGTGATGTTGCCTGTAATCCCATAACAAAATTTAAAAGTTTGGCAAAAGTATGGCGGTGGCGGGAATAAAAATTTTTCCAACACACTGTTATGGACCTTTTCACACCAACGACCACACTGTGATTATACAGTCTCTGTAGTTAAAACTATTAATTCAGTGTTTAAACTGAAAATTCACTGTTTAAACTAAGTTTAAACTTTGATCTGTAAAACCTGGTTTTAACGAAGATGATGAATACGGGCCTAAATGTACAACTAATCAGTTATGTAGCACATCAAATGCACTCACATCGATTCAAGGTGAATTTTCAATATTCACCAGAGAATTTATTTGTGATGTTTTCGTAAGAAAGACTGTTTTATCTTACTAATATTACTTATAAAAATTTCAGGCTGGTGTATCAATTGAAAGAATAAACAAATTCATGAATACTGAAGAATTGGATCCGAACTCAGTCCAACATAATGAATCTGAAGGTAAGAAATCATACCAATCTATTCACTCTGTCATCAGATCTGATTTATTATTCTCGTGTCTTGATTAATTTTTAATCTGTAAACCAATGCTTCATTTTGAACATTTCAACTGTTGAATACATTTTATTCATAAGCTCAACTTCATAATGTGCTCTTTCAATTTCAGATGATCCTTTAATAATTGAAAATGGATCATTTTCGTGGGGAGCAGGATCTGAGGGAGATGATGCTCTTATACTGAAGAATATCAATATTTCGATAAAGGCCGGATCTCTAGTTGCTGTTGTGGGGCCGGTCGGTTCAGGAAAGACTTCATTGATATCAGCGTTCTTAGGGGAGATGGATAAAGTTTCTGGACGTGTAAATACTAAGGTAGAATTTATTTTCATCCTTTTCAATTAATCATCTCAAATACCATTTCAGAATATGGTTTCTATTGGTTGATGGAAATTAGGCGTATTTTCATTTCGCCGATTGAGGTTTTCGATTCATTTTTTTCAGTGATGTAATTGGTTGGATCCATAGAATAACATAAAAAATATTGTTGATTGAAGTTCCACTTCAGTAATCTTGTGAGTCTTCAAGAGTACAGTATCATCAACAAGTCAGTCTATTACTTGTATCAAATAAAGCTTATAACTAACTTCAAAAATAATTCATTCCTTAAATAATAAATATTGATTTTATAATTATCTTGTTTGCAGGGTTCACTAGCTTACGTGCCACAACAAGCATGGATTCAGAATGCTACGCTTCAGCAAAACATATTATTTGGACAGACTCTAGAAAATAATAACTACAATCGGGTGATTGATAATTGTGCCTTGAAACAAGATTTTGATATGCTACCGGCCAGAGATCAAACTGAAATTGGTGAAAAGGTATTTATGTCAACATTGTTTTTAGCATAATGCAAGATTTTTATAAAGATTTAACAGCCTGCCGAATTTGATAAGAATATTACTCGGACATTGAATCCCAAACAAGTATAAATGGTAACGTTTTAAGATACTGTTGTAATAAAATATTTAATTTGAAATCCAAAACGAGGAATTTATCCATTTAATCTACTTTAAAGCTCTTCTGGTATCAAAAAATGATATTTTTTCAAATAAATGTATGTGAAAAACTTATGCCTCCATTAAGTTGTATTTAAATTGCAGTACCAATTTTCAATTAATAAATCGTTGAAATTCATTATCTATTCAAAATTATTATATTATTGGAATAAAGTATTAATTCTCCTTCTTTAGTCGAATTTTGTTGAAATCATCAAAATATCTCTTGTGATGGACATAGACCACAGTTTACTCAATGTGTACTCTTGATAATACCCTAAATATACGCTTATTACTGCATAGGTTCCAACTTTATAGCTAAATAGTGGTTAATTTTTTGGAACGTTCTATGCAACATGCGTGAAAATATTGATTTTTCATTTTTTTCAGGGGATCAATCTGAGTGGAGGCCAAAAACAAAGAGTGAGCTTAGCCAGAGCTGTTTATAGTAACGCTGACATCTATCTGCTGGATGATCCTCTCAGCGCTGTTGATAGTCATGTAGGAAAACACATATTTGAGAAAGTAATTGGACCTAAAGGAATGCTCAAAAAGAAGGTGAGTGTTTTATTAAGTTTCAATGTCCAGTAAAGTGGATTTCAATACTTCCATTTATCATTTACCATAAATTAGAATTCGAAAGCCTACTTTAATGTTTTGTCTCAATTAAATTAGAATACAATACTGACTTGAAGATGTCATTCTTAGTTTACTAGAATCCAATTATTGAATTTTTTCTGTTGAAACAGTCGGTTTTAGTTTTTCGTTTGACTATTGATAGATTAGGTGAATTAGTTGTACCAGTGACAGTTTTTTTTTGCTTGGGATGATGTCCACATAAGCTCTAGGCTTGTGCGTGGGTAATGGGAAGGATGATGATGAGAGATGAATGGACCTGCTGCTTCAGGTGGGTTCCGAACCACCGTGAAGCGATATTGAAGCTCATAATTTTTTTGTATTTAGAGGAGTTGGTCACCGTTACAGCAGGAGTGGTAGGCGCCGTCTCTTATCTAATCTCACCGATTAGACTCGTCTGCTACCACTGAGACAGCCGCTTCCCTAAGTTAAAAAAAAAGTTAATCACGCTATCTATATGATGAAACTGATGTTTAACTTTAAACTTATATTACTTGGATCATTCAATTGATGTGGTAAAAGGTCATGTGTTGAAATCTAGTGTTTATGCTTACATTTTCACCCTCTTGACTTCATTCCCTCACTCGATATGGCGATAAAAGGGACCTCTTTTCAAATTGATCACTATACCTCAAAATGGTTAATTCTACTTATTGCACAATTTCATGTACGGTAACATGGCTATTAATATTGTTCCATGGGTACTGAATTGAAAGTTTTTTGTCTGATTGTGATACGTTTTTCTTGTAGACGAGAGTATTGGTCACTCACGGCATCTCGTTCCTACCGGAGGTAGACTTCATCATTGTTGTGAACAATGGTCAGATATCTGAACAGGGAACGTACAAAGAGCTACTTGCCAAAAAAGGCGCTTTCGCTGATTTCATTGTTAATCATCTCCAGGATATTGACGATCCTGAAGAAGAAGAACGTGAGTATTGTTGAAGTAATCAATCAAATATCAATATTTTTCTCGATTTTCATCATAGTTGAATCGCTTTTCCAGATGCTTCATTGATAATTTGCATCAGTAATGATATTATCAATTAATTATTCATCATTATCATTAGTAATGATATTCATCAATTTTTTATGATCATTGATCATTATGATAGTTGAATAACGTAACTTTCGTGTGATGGGAGACAATAATTAATAAAATTGTTTCTTATTAAAATGTTATTATAAATTGTTCTTATTAAAATTGTTCTCATTAAAATGTTTTTATAAAATAATTTTTTTTTAATATCGATTATCGATCAGTATCGATTATCAACCAAATATCAAGGAGCGGGGTTTGTAATGCTACAGTTTATTATTGAAATTTAAATATTAAATAATTTGGTTCTATGTTGTACAGTATGTTGGAGTATATTTAATATTGATGTAATTACTGAAAAAAGTATCTCATTGGTCCAATAAATCTAAGCTTTCATTTTCCAATAAAAATTTTCTAAATATTCTCTCATCATTACCTTTCATCTTTCCAATATAACTGGAAGCTAAACCAATTTTTATTTATTTTTTGATTAGCAGTTTTTCATTTTCTACAAACTAGTTTCTGTTGAAATATTGAAATTATTTTTAATTCTATCTTCTGCTCTTCTCAATTTTCGAACAGTTGTGCGTGGATGGAGTTATTCATTGTTGATCATTTGTGATGTACTATCATAATTCATTGAAATTTCGTCTACACCAAGTCGTTTTGTTCCAGAATTGGACGAGTTGAAGCAGCAATTGTTGGGCAACAAGGTTGATAAAATCGCAAACTCCAAGCTGGGTCGTCAAAGATCCAGCGAATCGGGATCAAGTACTACTTCCATTCAAAGGTACGGCTAATTTCCAAGTAAGAACTATCCTTTTTCTGTTCAAGAAGTGATTATTTTTCAGTATAGTATTCAATGGCAAGAAAGCTAATAACATAATAATTATTATTTCAAAGACCCTTGTTGGTTGAAGCATATAATCTAACATCTACATATTGTGTATTAGGCATCACCATAATCAAATGACTCGAAGTTTTATTGAATAATTTGGGAGGCAGATAATAGTGTGTTTGACCAAAACATGAAATATTCAAAACATGTAACTTGGTTGGGAATCAATGGGTGGAAGTTTCAAAATGTTATTATGATGGAAGAAATTATTAGACGTAGCAGTTAACCAACTGCTATGAATATAATATAATCAGAGAAACGAAACTCCAAACAAAGCTTCATAAATAGTTCTGAAGACTTCTGATTCAGCAAATATTGACAACAAAGCTAAATAGCAAGAAGATAAATGATGAATGCCACTGTAATAAACTATTGCTACTGCACAAATGACAGGGTCTTCAGAACTATTTATATAGCTTTCTTTGGATTTACGTTTCTCTCATTTTTATTATTTTGATATTTATTTTATCAGTTTTTTTCTCTTCATTGCACCTGAAACTTATTTCAACATGTTGATTTTTCCAGGCGGAAATCACTGGAAAACAATGATCGACCACCTCCCAATAAGAATGCGATAGCTATCGGAGAAAAGTTGATAGAAACTGAAAAAACAGAAACAGGAAGCGTAAGTTTTTCATCTTAATTTTTTTTCCCGAAAATAAAAAAATGTGCAATTCTTTTAAAGCAATCCTATAGTTGTAATTCTTGTGACAATACTGTGTTACAGCTACTGTATTACAATTATTCGTTTGATATATTTAAGTTAATGATTGTTGGTAACTACTTTCTGGCTTTGCAGGGCTCTGTTGTAATGTAAAGGGTGAATTCAAAATCTTACCAAAGCTAGATTATCATTGAATCAAATGTAAAAATGCCTGTTTTCAAACCAATCATATTTGAAAAATATTCATTCAAAATATTCCAGTAACTTATAAAATCAAAGCTACAATGTTTTAGATCACTTCAGTAGTCATTTTAAGAGAAAAGAAACAATGATCTTTTCAATTTTATCCTTCTTCCAAAAGACTTCACTGCCAAAAGAGAGTGAGAGAGAAATAGCGATGTATAAAAAATAATATTGAACGTAAATAGTTGAAATATGGAAAATATGAGATGTAAATATGATGTAATTGAATTAAATATTAGTAGTGTGAAATAGTTTATGTCTTTGAAATAATCATGTTTTTTATACTTGTGAATATAATATATTATATTGTTCCAAAAAGCGGGAAGTTCAAACTTCAAACATCATAACCGAGTCTTTCAAACACGTTGAAAACACTAAATAATAGATAGCAAGATAGTATTGATGATACCTTAATGATTTAATTGAATTCTATCTCAAAATCGTGTCTTGTTCCTATCTTACAATGGTTAATTCCTCCCCTAGGGTGCTGCTGGTCTAGAGTTCATCGTCAATATGCAAGTAAATAAATTATTTTCCTTTATAAAAACTAATTTGTGCCTTTTTTCTTATGCTCCAGGTGAAATGGCACGTCTACAAACACTACATCCAATCAGTCGGCATGTTTCTAACCGTAGCCACCTTCGTGATCAACGTCATTTTCCAAGGATTTTCCATTGGCTCAAACCTTTGGTTGTCGAAATGGTCGAGTGATCCAATTTTGAAAAACAATGGAACAAATCACACACATGAGAGGAACTTGTATCTTGGCGTTTATGCTGGGTTGGGTGCTGGACAAGGTAAGATCTATTCTGTATCATTTTAAAACTCTTAATTAACTTGTTTTTATGGTTTATGGATTCTTAATACACACTACAGATAACTGAAATTACAAATTTATTATTACTTCGAATTCACTCTAAATATAAATCTTGGTTCTAAGAGGTGAAAATCAGTTGATAGACTCTTGAGTAGAACCAGCATTTTTCATTGTTATACCTCATACTCCTGAATACAAAAATGTAGAGCTTTTTAATGTGAAGAAAATGATACCTGATTTGAAAGATTCGGTTGAAAAATATCCGAGATATGCCGATTTGAAGATTACCAGTTTACAGTAAAATCTAATTTAAAATTTTAGTCGGATGCCGTTTTGTAAAAAGCAGATATTGAAAGTTATTGATTTTTTTTTATTTTGTAGACCACACCTTAGTATACCCCAACCAAATTTCATAAGAAAATCTTGTTTTTTTAACGAGATATGATGAAAAATTGAAAACACAAAATGCCGGATCACAGTAAATATGGAGAATTCAGCATTTTGCCAATGACATTTTCTTTTTGTTTTGGCTTATAGAATACCGTGGGGACACTATATTTAGTATATTTTTGGGACACCTATATTCTGAGTAGTGAGGTGATGAATAAGTCACTTCAACGCTGTTATGGCACTTTAGGGAGAGACAATGAAAAATAAGAATAATATTTAAGAGTGTGTAGAAAACCTCCTGGTCCTCTCCTTCTTTTCACTTTTCTTGCAACCGAACTTTTTCTTTATCTTATCATTCTTCTCTTCAACTCCTGATTTCGCATGATTTAAATTTATAATCATGTATTCCTTTTTTATGTGATTTTATTACTATTATCCTTCCGTTAGCATCCCAAATTGAGTTGAAAAACGATTGAAACGTAAGATCAACTGAAAATTTTAATCAAAATTCTGTGAGAATATTTTTATACACAAGATTAATACCAAACTTGTAATTTTGCAACAGTGAATTTTTCAAGTTATTGTTGTTTCCTGATGCGTTTTAATGCACTAAGCCTCATTTTCAGCGTACGGGAAGTATCTTGATATTATTTATATACATCTACAGAATCTAAACAGTTTACTTCAGTAACTTAGTATAAAGGTGTTCTCTTTACACTGAATATAGGGATCAGGGCCTTGAAACCCGCCCAGAAAAAACACTCACGAATATAAAAAAGTTAAGATTACAGAGGTAAAATGTTATCAAGCTATACATCAGATAATTATATACCTACAGTTCACGAAGGATGAAAACCTTAGAAGAAAGAATTTTTAATAGTAGGAGGTACATAGAAATCTGTATAATTTATATTCACTGCTTATTTCCAAGTAAATGTTACATAAAGACCGATATACAATACAGGAAGACTATATTTTTGAAGAAGGTATATTATACATAATTATATTTGAGAAGGAAGATTTTTTAATAGGAGGTACATAGAAATCTGTATATATCCACTTGTTATTTCCAAGTCAGTGATTACACCATGGTTACTAGTCTATTCTAGTAATTGTGATAGGCACCTTCAAATTCTTATAACCTTCAAATACTTTTTAACTTGAAAACAACATTTTTTTAGAATGACAACTATTAAATTTACAATGTTGCTGATGAAGTTTTATGTTGATCAGCTGTGACGATATTGTGGGCGGCCGTATTGGTAGCGCTTGGAACCCTATACGCAGCCGAGTACATGCACAATCTAATGTTGAACCAAATATTCCGCAAATCTCTTGCATTTTTCGATGTGACGCCCATTGGAAGACTGTTGAACAGGTTCAGCCGCGATGTTGACATTCTAGACAACACGCTACCTGTCATCATTCGATCTTGTATCAATTGTCTATTCATGGTAAACTATTTTACAGTTGTAGCATCCACTTATCCGGTTGGTATTCAGTTGAACATCAGTTTAATGCTACCATTGCTCAGTTGTAGCATCAAAAAAGTCGGTTGGAATTTAATGCATGTCGGGGAAGTACCAGACAAACATTATGTTATATCCTGAATCTTGATAATAATGTTTAAATGTACCTTGCAGAATTTAACGATTTTGATAAATTGATAGAATTAACCAGAAAACAGGGAATGCGACAGCCGCCTTGTCCAATATTTTGGGGAATTTTAACAAAAACTGACGGTGTTCTTAATATGATTTTTTATTGGCTCAAGATAAACTCATTAAAGTAGTGTAACTGAGGGTTGCTTTCCTCAACGCTGCTTAAGCAATACATCTGGCTTATACTTTTCCTCATTCGGAGAATAGGCAGATGTATTGCTTAAGCAGCGTTGGGGAAAGCGGCCCTGAAGGTATCCCATACTAGTTAAGTAAAACCTTAGGTAGGAATCGATCTTCATTAGATCCAAGGAGCACTCTGATTCCAGCATCCGATGTAATTTATATCTCTATTTAAAAAATATATTTTTATCTTTTATGTCCTCTCTTTTATTAGGCTAGAGTAGACCATTTTCAGCTTTCTGTTTCCAATAACTCTTCATCTTCGAATTCGTCGTTTTTCACTTCCAGTATTCTTGCTTTTGCTTCTATCCTTATCAGTTTTCTACTTTCTTTCTCTCTATCCTCTTTATCCGCTATCCTCCCCGAAAATCCACATCTCCACGCATTCAATGGTTTTCAATTTTCATGCAACTGTTTCAAAACGTCACTACCTAAAATGATGAAATATGTGAGAATTGAGATTGGTGAGATTTTCCTCAATGCTATTCTATAATTTGTATTAATATTTTGATTCCCGTGAAGTGACAAGTTTGAATGTAGATGATTTACTATAATTAACTTTGGTATCTTCAATAGGTAAGCCATTTTCACTACATACATTTTTATATTGAATTGAAATTTGAATACCCGTGCTGTAGTTGATTGATGATTTTTGGAACCGACTCTTTAGAACGGAAAAGTAATTTGGCATGATTGTTGAAGTACTCCCTTGAAATATTTCTTCGAGTCTGGAAAATTCATACACTATTGCTTTTGATACAATTTATTGTAATCATATTCATAAAAATGAAAATTCAATGATTGTTAGTAATATCCATTAACATTTTAAAGTCTGTTCAGTAGTATTTTTCCGCTCAGAAATTATTGTCGCCTAGGTTCCTATAATATCAAAGACTGAACCTTATTGATATTGTAAACGTTTACAATGAACCAAGTGTTGAAGTTCAACATTTACTTTAGTTTTCTGTTTGAAGTTATCAGTGTTGATTCAACGTTTAGAATTCGTGTACCGTAGAAAATGAACATTGCATGATGCATGTCAAGTAAGTCAGTAAGTAATATCATAGACTCCATCATTCATGGTGTTAGTTTCATATTATTTTTAGACAGTGCATGCAAGTCAGTTTTCAATCCGTCTAATATTTTTATCTACACTTATTTTTCCATATTTTTTTTACTGCAATTTATTGTATTTATGTAAATACCACGTTGATGCTATAGTGTATGCAAACCTTAGATTGCAGTGTTGCCAGATTTCTCAGTAGCTGAGAAAGGTAAGTCGTGTTCTCAACGGAAACACGGCAACAGCGTGCTCATATTCCAGTATGAAATTGCATTGCCACTAGACTCACTGAATTCTAAGGTTGGCGCATATTATAGCATCAAACCTCGATCATTTACTCCAAATAGATGTATGGCTCTAATGTCTTGGATGTAGACTACTATGTGAACCCCATGCTTGAGTTTGATATAGAATCAATTTTAAAATTGGAATTTTATTTTTAATAACCGTTTGAGAATTCCTATAAATTACTTTTTAATATTTTATTTTCTCAAATGAATTGTTGATTTTGTCATCATTACTTATTTAGGCCACATAATAAATAATAACATAATAACGTGACATTATAATAATCTCAAAAAGTGTCTTAGACCCAAATTTCTCAGAGCTAACCTATCAGCTTGCATAATGACTAATCGAGCTATTAGGTACATCTTTGAGATTCAAAAATAGGTTGGAGATGCTGAATGACTTATGTGTGTTAATTACAAAAATATTAATGATCATCTCGTCCTTGTCAGAATATTAATAAAAGATATAATTAAAGTAATGAATTTTAGAATAGAAACAAGAAGACAAAATTGAAAGCTGACTTGCGCATAAATAGGGATGAAAGTTTCTTGATGACGAAGCTAGTTAACAGCTGGGGTTTATGTGTGTGGTGGTATTTACCAGGAAAGAGTGAGTGATTGTGTATGAATAAACAAATTGGGTTGCAAAATGGTGGCCTAAAAACTGAGTGTCGTATTTATGAATGCTATTCAGGTCTCACTTTTTTCACTTGACTCGTAAACATTATCAAGCAAGGTTGTTTCAACTCTACCCAAAAGACCGCAACCATATTAAAACAATTGCAAAAAGAAAAACATTCTACCCTGTTTATTACAATTATATTATACTTAATGCACAAGCTACTTAGCAATGCCGATGCAATTTGCCATAATGGGGATGCACCTTTATATCAGAGCTCACACACTGCTTAGGGTATTTATTTATATCTTTTTTCGAAGTGTCTTTGATACTGATTGATATTAATATTTTCATATCTTTTCATGTTGATGGATTTTGGCATTTCTGAATAATTTCACAAATTTATAGGTTACATTCGACTATTACATGTAAGCGCTATAGTAATACGATTCATATAATGCACTCAATCTGTTCATAAATGCAGCACTGACAAGTTTTACAAATCCAACTATTACTCTTCATAGGAGAAGTGATCACTAATACCGCACTTTTTATTCATACAAATGTAACTGTTACTTGGAATGAGCATTATCGTGATACGATGATTTTTGTTCAATCTATTCATTACAGTGATTCGATATTTGCTCAATCTGTTCCCAAATAAGGCACTGAATATTTAAAACATTTAATTATTACTCTTGGAGGGCGCAGTAAAGTGATTTTACTTACTGATTTCATTATACGGCACTGGATATTCATACAAAAATTAATATGAACGTTATTTGGGAGGAGTATTATATTGACACGATTTTTTCAGTCTTTATAAATACGGTTTCAAATGTAGCTAATAGAATTAATAGCAACTCGAGTTACTTGAAAAGAGCATCATTTTACGGTGTCTAATCATGAATACGGCACTTGGTACAGCCACCAAACCAACCTAATAGCCTAGATAGGCTTCCTAATGCCTTGTTTACACGTTGCCAGTCGACTCATTTTCATTGTTATTAATTTCTAAAATTTTACGTGCGGGAACGCTCATTCACTTTTATAATGGTGTTATTAGTGACATTAGAGAACTATAAATTACATATATTCATGGAATTTGTTCATAAATCCTTATAAATGAATTGACTTGTTTTTTTTCGGATTTCTGAACAATTTATACTAATAAATGCCAATTATATTACAATAATATTTATAAAACCTTATTTCTAAGGATTATGAACAATGTATACCAATAATAAATGCCATTTACAGTGCAATAATATTAATCACTTTTGTAAATAAATTAACTTATTTCTATGGATTTATTAATAATTGATACGAATTAATGCCACTTCTAATACAACAATATTGATAAATTCTTATCAATAAATCTACTTGTTTCTATGGATTTATTAACAATTTATACAAATTAATGCCATTTATTAATTGCTGTTTATAATAAATTAATGCCAAAATAATAGTGGTCTGAATAGAAGGAGTGGTCCGTAGCCAAGGGCGATAAGCGGCAGTCTGATAATCAAAAGATTCCGTGATCAATCCCAGTTGACAAAGCGGACTTTGACCACATAACGGCCACTCCCGACTGCCTGAAATTTAGTTGTCATCTCACATTTTCCCCCTCTCACAAGCCTGAGCTAATGTGGTCATCTCTCTCAGCTACAGGGCCAAAATATACTCAATTTTTCTGACATGTGTCAATGACACGGAACCAATCACCTATAGTGCGATTCACGTCAAGAAGTCAGCATTGCTTAGATGGGATTTCGCTATCCTTGTTCAGCACAAGGCGGTTGCTGATGTCTCTATCCTATTCGCACTGTGCATTGTTGTCGCACAGTCCCAACAAACACAATTGGTGCAGTTTTCTCTTTCTCTCTCAATGAAACTTGGCATCAATGCTCCTCATATAAACAATGCTGACTTCTTGGCGTGAATCGGACTATAGCATCATAGTGCTCTAAGATGAGGTCTAAAGCCACTTTTAATACTTTCTGTAAGGGCGCAACCATTTTTTAATGCATTCTATGCATCTTGTTGATGAGATTTGCAATACAATTAAATGGGAATATAATTCCCATGATTCCATAAAATGAATGAAAACATTCATCTTGTGGTTGCGCTCTAAATATGAATGAGCGTTCACGCATCTAAAATGCTTGAAATTATTCACGGGCAACTTTCGACTGACATATGTCGCCAATGGCAAGGTGTAAACAAGACTTGATAAAGATGTACGCGTACAGTGTTGACGGTGCTTGGGACGACGCTGTTGTTGTTCATCGGGACGCTGAACGCGGCGCAAATTCTGCACGCCGAACAACTGCGCAACGCACTGCGTGTTCCCATGGCCTTCTATGACGTCACACCGGTCGGACGCATCCTCAACCGGTTCGGTAAAGACGTCGACGTGCTCGACTCTACTCTGCCGATGATCATAAGAGGATGGCTACAGTGCTTTCTGGGGGTATGTCAAACAACTAACAATAACTAATGATACACTTTATCAGGGCGCTCACTTGGTGTCTAGTCGCGCACACACAGTCACACTAAACAAGTTGGGTTCAGGTTTTGAAATGATGAATTATTGTTAGTTAATAGCTTTTTGGACTCAGATTTTTAGAGTAAGATGGATCATCAACATGGACTATTCATCTAAATTTGGGATAGAAGCAGTTTTGGACGAATGTCTGTTGGTTCCCCCCACATTTTAATGTAATTTTTCAATAAATAAATGTACAGTTTCTCCAAAAGTAAATAGAATACAAGGTAGTGTTCTCGAGGATGATGCGCAGTAGCAAGCCTGATTTAGCTGATAGTAGTGACGTCACTGGAGGTCAAGAATTTGATTTTCATTATCTTTTACATGTTAAATTCAACAACTTCATATCACAATGAAATCAAAAACTTATTTAGATACTGTATTCAAAGAATAATTGCAGAAAAAACTTGAAATATTACCAAATCTATTTACCTGCAAGAAAACATCCTGTGCGCAGGTAAGAGTAGCTAATATTATACATGAATAAAAACTTCAATGAACTGTCAAGGAAAAATAATAAAGACATTTTAAATAAATACCAAATATACATAATTATATATATTTTTCTCAAAAAGTACATGTTTTGTGACCACCGCGCCCTCTTCTGGGTTTAATTTATCTTGAATTCTTTGTAGTTTTATAAGCGTCAGACAGCTAATTATTTCAGATTTATCTAATTATTTACCGGATTTGAAAATCACATAATGGAGAGTATCGTACTCCCAATCTTTTATATGCATGTCATCGAATAAAAGAATGCTTTGAAACAATTATCTGTCTGATAGAAATGAAACTTCAAATAATTGAAGATAAATACACAACCAATCTCACAAAAGGTCGCGGTGGCTTGGAAAGCATGCAGTTTTTGAGAAAAAGACATGAATTGAACAGGCAAAAGATTAAAAAAATCAAACTCTTGATCTCCTGTGACGTCACACGGATTAGCTGAATGAAGCTTGCTACTGCGCATCATCCTTGTGAGCACTACCTTGTATTCTATTTACCAGGTTCATGTTTGAGAACATTATAGTCTTTATTAACTCTTCAGGTCCCAATCGCACTAAGATATGTAAATTCTCATGAGTTAATTATTAATAAACGATTTAGTTGATGAAGGTTTATTAACCTTAGGTGTTGTATTCATCAAAATAATGTGAAAAGCGTTCCATCACTCTTCAAGATACCGTTGGGTGGTGTTGCGCTTAACATGTAAAAAGTGCCCAATGTTGCAATTTATGTAAGAATAGTTTTCACTATCAAATTGGATATCACTAAAGCAGAAACAATTCTCTTAGATGTGAATTGTAATATGCCATTACAATGTTCCTAGCCATCCTTATTTTCAGTTATTCACTCTTGCAGTTAAGACTCTGTTACTCATTATAATTGCGATAATCAATTCAATCAGTCATTGGTCATAAAACAAAAAGACTCCCGTTACGCACAGTTTAGGAATATTCTGTACTAATAATTGAACTTTCAATCATCAAAATAATTAAATTTCACTTGTAATAAGTTTAACACCTCACATTTTGATAATTAATAACACCTCACTTTCTCACCATGCAAATTTTCTAATTCTTAGTGCAATCACGCTCTATTTCAATATCTTTGCGTTTCATTATCCATTTCGGACTACACATGTCACAGTTGTTTATTTTCAGTAGAAGTATTCCAGTATTTTGGAAATAAAAGGTTTTAGTGACTTGAGTAATTCAAAATAAACATTTGTAACAACATGGAAAATAATGATATAAGTTTTAGCTTATAGTACAGTGTAATATTGTAAAAAGTTCATTCACATATTCATTTCACTAATACAAGTTATTTATTTAATTAATATTTCGTTGTTCTTCGATGAAATGAATAATAAATTATCTATATTATTTCATACTGCTAATAAATATAGAAGTGTTGAGTTGTATTGATTGTCCTAGGAGCGTAATACAATCAATTAATTAATCTTTATTCAATAAGTTACATTTACGCTCAAGCAAGTCTACGCTCAGCAGCATTGAAAGTGTCATGATAATACACTTCTCTGCTGTTGCTAGCAGAATTATACTACTAGTATTACACATGTCCACTCGCATCAATTTAATGAGGAAACTAGACACCAAGTGACCTTCCGATTTTAATCAGCTCACATAATACATTTGCAGCTGACAACAAAGACAATATTTCGTTAATTATTATAAAACTAATTTTTCTAATTCTAATACCTTCGCATTTAGGGGGTAGGAATTCATTCAATGTTATTCTGTAATCAGATAGGGGAAAAGAGTATTGTTTCGATGGACAGAACAAGGTAATTACGTTTATTCAGTTCATAGTAAATAACTAATACGAACTAATCTCTTGCTTGTATATTTGTTGAACTTGCTACAAATTCAGCTTACAATTCTTGAATCAATATAAATGTTTCAAATGAGGTTCCTGACCACTATAATGTTGCACATTCAAGACGCAAGACGGCAAAAAGCAAATTCTTGAAGTCTAATAGCAATAAGAAGTTTTAAGTTTGAAAAAAAATCTATTAACAATACATCATTTGTTACTCGTCGTCGTAGAATATATATTTTAACAATGCGATCAAGACTTTCCGCCAAAAACGTTCGACCAAAATAGAACTATTGGGATAAAAGGTGGTAAATAAGCATACA
This sequence comes from Laodelphax striatellus, assembly GCA_017141395.1. Classification (NCBI taxonomy): domain Eukaryota; kingdom Metazoa; phylum Arthropoda; class Insecta; order Hemiptera; family Delphacidae; genus Laodelphax; species Laodelphax striatellus. The sequence continues at coordinate 17,728,467 of CM029533.1, forward strand.
TAATGAATAATTAACTTTCTAGTTTAAGAGTGTTGGATATAATTGTTAATTCATATCTACACACTTATTGTTGAACAGTTGGAAATGTACTTTGGGTTTGAAGCTTAATTATGACTTTTCAAGTTATTGTTTGCCTCCTGTTATGTAAGAATTGTGGTCTCCTTTTATGGTTGACGGCAGGCTTCCCCTTTATTTTAGACTTTTTAACCCGATGTTGCATTTTCAGACAAACGTAATAACGTTTTTACAGTACAGAAGCCTATTTAAACTCGGTGCAACGAAGAAAAGAATTTCATTTAGATCTTTCTAATTACAATAATGGGAAATCATATTGAAATTTGCTATTGGAGTTTTCTGTATGAAAGCACTAGATTATAGACCTAAAGAGTTATGTAAGTTAGTTGTAAATTGGTAGCTTGTAATGTAGAACTATTCTGATCCTTTCAATTACCATTCAGTATTTGGATTGCCGAACTTGATTATTTATAATTACTGTATACTAGGAAATCGTTCTACAAAGGCTTTCAATTCTTTCAAATTGTATTTTCTGTGTAAATGTTACAATTCATATTTTGTATAATTCAAATTCTTTCAAAAGTTCTTCAAACTAATAAGCTTATATTTTGTGTATTGGACGGATTTTTATCAATTACATTATTTCGTTTAAGAGTTGAAGATAGATTAAGGGAATCGGTGTTCAATCGTAAACGCCAATCGTTGATATGACTGATGCTTTTTCTTTATAGATACTTAATTACATGTTATGTCAGAATTTTTTTACATATTTTTGAAATATAGACTGCAAAATTAGTCTCTCATTGATCTTGACAAACATATATTGAAATAAAACACTAAAGGATATTGTCAATTCCACTGTTTTATTATTTTCAGCACTGGACCTTGACAATATCCTTTAGTGTTTTATTTCATTATGGAGTTCCACAACATCAATAAAATTTCTACAAATAAGTTGAAACATATATTGCTTGTTCATGTAAATGAAGGTGATAATAACTTAGCTTTTGAAATAGAATCAAGCTTGTTAAGTTGGTACAATAATTAGGTACCGTATATAGAAAAAGCTTAGTCCATTAAGCGGAAATAGTAAATATTTTTCTACTGCTTATTACTTGGTTAGTGTGAAAGACTAGATTAGTTGGAGATATACTCATACTTTAGGATTGAACTCATGATTGCTCCAAGTTATTCAATACGAATTGAACTTCTGTTTTCAACCATAATAGTTTTTTTGAGTTTTACAACATGTTTGTAAAAAAATATCATTATTTTATTATAAATTTTTTTGTTAATTTATTAATGTGTAATTTCACGGATTTCTAATTGGATTCCAGCGTAAATATTTTTATTAAGACTGTGTTAAGGGTCGATTACATGTGGCAAGTTTACTAGCTACTACCCAGCTTTTTGGGGAGGCTACCCCCCAATCGACAACGTTTTATCGACAAACTTTAGCGTCGACACGACGTGGTATCGACAAAATAATGTCAAAGTCGATGTATTATAGACTTTTAGTCTTTGCAATAATCTGCGAAATTCAGCATTTGTAGGTTGTCGACGCTAACGTTTGTCGATGCTACGGTGGCCTCCCCAAAAAGCCGGATAGTAGCTAGTAAACTCGCCACGTGTAATTGACCCTTTAGGTATACAAATATATCATTTTGTAAATTCATTCATGTCATGTTATTTGTAAATTATTTTTATTAGTCAGTTCATCATGAAACCGCTTATTGTAAGCATTTCACTTCGGGAATGTTTTCAAATTGAAATATTGTACCTAGCATGTAGCCCAAGTAGTCTTTGTAGATTGCTCAATCACTTTTTTTAGTCTAATCGTTCTCCATTCGTAATAATATAGAAGAATGTATTTTACTTTGCTCATGATGTTTAGAAGTTAATGATCACATTTGCTTGATAAGTCAAGATCTTGTATCTGCTTCCACAATAATTATTGTTAGATAATTATCTGAATGACGCATCCATCCAAACCCCCTTATTCGCATGGCAAATGAACTGTAATTGATTTAAAAGAGTTTGAAAAATTGCCGTGATCAGTGTGAGAAACTGATTTCAATATTTCATGAAAAAGAGGCAGAAATTGTAAAACTTGTGAGTATATTTTGAAATTTGTGATTTACTACAGGGTGAAAAATTGAGATTAGCTGGACTGCTAATCTGTAATTCAAACTAAAACATTTATTACAACAATGTAGACAAACTATGGGTATTTTAAAATAGTTATTTGTATTATGAATGCATGCATCATTATATTCTAAGAATAGGTACAGTTGTTAATGCGGCTTAACCAATTTTCAATAGTACCTTCATCGTTTATTATTATGACGCTTTTACGCTTAACCAATGGTTATAGAGCTTTGCAAATAATTTTGCGATTTTTTCACTGCAATGGCTGATTTTCTACCTCTGATGCCACACGGTGACATTTTACTACAGTGGATGTTATGGGAATTTATCACTGAATTATGATTGATCAGCCCTATTATTTTATCGTTATATAAGTTATATTATTATCTTCAACGAATTTCATCAAGATTGTTACGTTTCAAACGATTTTCTCTTTCTAGTTATGCTTTAATTTTTTACTCGCATTTTAGATAATGGATTAATAAATGTTGTAGTACTCTTTATCACTTGAACATTATGATATGTTGATGTGCTTTGTGGGTATGCTTAAAAAACACACTTTCTGTTGGACGATTGTTGAAAAAATGGTGGTGGATAATTTGTGATGCTTCAATCGATACGTTTCTTTAGTTTTGTTTAGTGTTGATTAACATAGTAGGTGATGTCCTCATCCTGACATTAAATGGTTCTGATACTCCCGGCTGTTATCAATATCGATTCAAAAATATTTTTCCATAAAAATGTTGTAGGTTTTATCGATTTTCAATATTGATTTCTTCTTTTTTTATGTCTCATAATAGAGTTCCCTTTTTCTGAACCTTTAATTTTCTCCGTTGGTTTGTTAGTCCACATTGCGGAAATTTTAACGTGATAAATTTTTTCTTGGATGTTGATAATTCACAAAATAGGTTGCGCTGATTGTTTTTCACACAGTGTAAAAAACTTACAATTCATTAAAACCTTAAGTACTTATAATTATTATTATTGTTAACTAACTATATTAATGTTGATGTTATGGGTTGGAATACCAATTTTAACATTCTGCAACTTAAATGTAAACGTTACTGGAAGCGTTTCATAAAGTTTTTCAAGTGAATTTTTTATAGCATCCAGATATTCTCTTCTACATAGGTGAAAAACTAAAAATACTCAATAATTGAATTGAAGATATTACAATACTTTATTGCTTCAATATAGACTACTGATTTGATACATAATTCACGCAGATTAATTTGATTTGAGATTTATAAAAATTAGATTGGATGCTGTTTAACAGCTATTTCTGGATGGTTCTTATGAGCTCCAGAGAATAATATTTCAGTTTGTCATTTTAGACAGTATAATAGCTGATTCATGTTAGTTAGTTTGATAACGCTGATTTGAATCATGCATCAAAAACAGAATCACTAGTTTTATTTTTTGCAGATTGATATACGCAGATATCAATGTAGAAAGATAAGTTAGTTAAGATTTACATTTTTTCACAATAGTTATTTAGGTTTTACATTTACATGAAAATGTCCATTTGTACCATTATTTTGTCACTCGGTGAGAGCGGTTGCTAAGTAATCATGTGGTTAAGTTACAAACATACAAGACTGCTCTTGGATGGGTGACCGACACAGAAAATTGTGCAATTAGGCGAGGTGGAACCTACCCGTAAGGGTCTCTCCACCGATAAAAAGCCATACGATAAAAAAAATTTATTTTGAAATCATAAATATAACTTATTTCATAATTGATCAGTGTACAGTAGCTAGCATTGAAGTTAGGTTAGGTGAAGGGAGGTTAGGATTTACATTTCTATTTGTTAAGTCGTGAATATAACGACGTTTTCCCCCAATTGTGCAGTGTACAGTTGGAGGTAGTCTAGCATTGAAGTTAGGTTAGGTTAGGGTTTACATTTCTATTTGTTAAGTCGTGAATATAACGACGTTTTCCCCCCAATTGTGCAGTGTACAGTTGGAGGTAGTCTAGCATTGAAGTTAGGTTAGGTTAGGGTTTACATTTCTATTTGTTAAGTCGTGAATATAACGACGTTTTCCCCCCAATTGTGCAGTGTACAGTTGGAGGTAGTCTAGCATTGAAGTTAGGTTAGGTTAGGGTTTACATTTCTATTTGTTAAGTCGTGAATATAACGACGTTTTCCCCCCCAATTGTGCAGTGTACAGTTGGAGGTAGTCTAGCATTGAAGTTAGGTTAGGTTAGGGTTTACATTTCTATTTGTTGCCCCCCCAATTATGCAGTGTACAGTTGGAGGTAGTCTAGCATTGAAGTTGGGATAGGTTAGCGTTAGGTGGTTGAGTGAGGTTGAGAGCAGGGTTGGTGTTGCAGGTGTGGCGGTGGTGATGACCGACCTGCTGCCGCAGCTGGGCTGCTGGCTGGCGTCACAGGTGTTCCACAACATGCTGTTGCGCGGCGTGCTGCGGGCGCCGCTCTCCTTCACCGACACCACGCCTGTCGGCCGCGTACTGTCGCGATTCTCCAAAGACGTCGACGTCTTGGACAACTCGTTGCCGCAAGAAATATCAGACACCATTTACTGTTCGTTTGAAGTACGTCACCAAACTGTGTCTCTGAATCCCTAAGTCCACGCTTGGTCGATGTTTATGTGCTGCACTGCTTGCGGCCAATGCTTGAGCATATGCAGTCGCACATCAATTTATCAATCAATTTATTTATTCACAACAATAATACAATACAATATTCATCAATACAAATAATAATGAAGATCATTCTTAAGAACTATATTACATTAGGCTACCAAAAATCAACCAAGCGTTACATAAAATCAACCAAGTGAGGACATAGGGAATCTCCACTCCAGTCAAGTGCGCGTTCAGACTACGCTGTAAAACTACTGCTAATTCAGCACGTTCTAGTTGAATCGATTCCAAAATTGTACGTAGTTCCTATTTATTTATATTCGGTTTTAGCACAGTTCCGATCCTATTTTGTAGTTATTTCAACTTAACTTTAACTAGGAAGACTATATTAAATAAGAAAATCTGAAATCAGCACGTTCTAGTTGAATTGATTCCAAAATTGTACCTAGTTCCTATTTATTTATATTCGGTTTAGAACAGTTCCGAGTCCTATTTTGTAATCAATTCAACTTAACTTTAAATAGGAAAACTATATCAAATAAGAAAATCTGATCAGGTTGTTCGCACCTAGACGTGCTGTAAGATTTTGTTGGCAGTTGGAATGTGAAAGAATTGTTCTGCTAAATAGTTGGGATTTTTCATCTATTGCATCTGGCAACGCTGGGTCGGGCTCCGCTGCGGCACTCGGTCGCAGTAACAAAAACCCACCTTTAGCGGTTCCTGGTATGTAGTTCCTGATCTCGCCCCCAAGTGTAGCTATTACCATACCACATAATATATAAATGTTTGTAAATAGGTTTCATTCGAAATAGTTCGTGATATTTCTGTTGTGTGGGCAAATTAGCGTAAAAACTAGCGTAAAACAGCGACATTATAAACGAAAAAGACCAAGATGTTGTCGAACCACTTTTTATCAACAAATTGAAAAATAATGGTTGATTTTTGGTTTATCAACAGTATTATGACTGCCAACATACATTGACTGTAACATATTATGACTGTAACATAACTTGCCAAATCCTCAACTGTACTGATAACTACTAACCAAAGTGATTTTCCTTCACACACAGCACATTTCTAGCGACATTTTAAGAGGGCGAGATCAGGAACTACATAGAGATGCGTCAATACTAACGCCGCCTTTACACCTTGACGCTTTTAATGCTGCTTTAGCCTCATTTATCACTTGCACCAAGTACGCAACTCAATTCATTCTCTCCATCAAAACTTGAATTGCGTAAGAATGGAGAAATTTTTATTTCAGATTCGGATTTAAATCAATAGAATGCTTTGCTGGTACTAGAAATGAATCAAAATTGAGATTGAAATTTTGTTTTATTAGCTATGAATCAAATGTACATTATTTCAACGTGTTTATTCAGTAACAATCCACTTCCTCTATTCAGGTTTTTTTTGTCCTCTATCACTTATTTTATAAATTTGAGCGCTCTTATTTCGAAGCTGTAATCAGAATTTCTATATCTATTCTTTTACACGATTAAATTGCATAGGGTGATTTTTTTTGTAAACGGATGCAGGATTCAAGCACATAGTCTGAACGTTCTTCCTTATCTTCAAATGTCCTCTTTCTTATCTTGATGCAGATTTTACGGATAGTCTGAACGCAGCGCAACTCCTATTAGTTTTTTTCTTTGGTTTACATAGAGCGAGCTAGCATTGTTTTTAGTATCATTTTATTCTATCACTAAAGTAGACTTTTTACAGTTTCTCCATTCAAGGAGCTCCATTCTCATAAAAAATTCACATACAGTATTTAGTAATAGGGAATCACAGTCTTTAATGAGCTATTTTTTAATTGACTCTTTGAAACTTTTTTAATTTATTGATTTTTTATTGGTTTATAATCTCTCGCTCTGTGTAAACTTAGTTAATGTGAAATCTTTGTACGATCATTTAGTCTGATAAACATGCAGTTGCTGCCCATTATTGGGTTGAAATTTTCCTGTCGGACAAAACTGTATTTTACGTATCGGTGAAGTATGACACATTACCAACCAAAACTAGATTAAATTTGAATACAAAATTTAATGTTTTCTGCATGGTCACTATCTTTCGTAAATTGGTAATACTACTTCTCAATACGTTGAAGTTTTTTCATATTTTTTAGATTTCACTAGTATGAAACGATAATGTTTTAGTGAGCAAACATGAGTTCATTTCCATATATAAAAGCTATTTTGGAATACTAGAAAGTTCTGTAGTGGACATAATATATGAATATAATCACTTCTAAAATAACCAAGACAAATGAATGTGCTATAAGAACATAAGATAAGCAAACATCTCGAAGTTTCTATTAATTTTTTTACTGTATTACTTTGTTTAATAATTTTTGTAGAGACTTCAGTACTGTACTACTTTATTTAAAAAAAATATTATTGGTGCAAAATAATTTGCCACGATCTTGTATAATATTTCCCTCTAAGAAGTCTCTCTCTTTCCAATCTCTCTATCAGCTTCAAATCAAGTCACCGAAATAATATCAAATGCTGGTAATTTCTTCACAACTCAGAAAGACATCTGTATAAATTGTTAACCCACTTTCACACCGAAGTATGCATAAATATTGGTTTCATTTGCTTCTATACATTCGGAATGTTTGGAACATTATCATGGATTCTCAAGAAACATCTAACAACTGGTATAAACTAGAAAACACAATTAATTCAATTATACTTCAATAGATGTAACTCCCGTATCGAAGTACATTGTACTCCCTACCTTATACGTGCTGCGTAAATACAGAAGTTACATCTATTCAAGTATAGAATATTTTTGTTCAGATTCCTTCTAAATGAGTTACATTACAAGCTATCAATTACAAAATTGTATTGAAATAAGTTGTCGGACATATTGTGAGGGCTTCGATTTAATTTGGTTTTCTATTATTAGTGGAACACATTTTCCATCACAGCTCCTTTTATGTTGGTATTTTGTCTGGTATCAAAACTCTGGGTTGGATGGTTGATTTTGTTTTTTTGTGTTAATTGTGCTGTTCATGTCTGACATTGTTTATTTATTTTATTTCTCGCATCTTATAAGTAAGCAAGTGGGGTTGAATTTATTTGCTTTTCACATTAAAATGATGAATCATGATCCTCCTGTCAATCGAAACAATATTCTAGCTCTTTGATCTGTTTTTATCTTCTGTCCAGCTAGGAAGATTCTGATAAAGAAGAGGAATTGATATTCATCCTCAACTAATATTTGGACTATTTTGGTGACTAAAACCAGGAATTGGAGACGTTTTGGGCGATTTTCTGTGTCTCTTTCTCAAAAATTGATTTGTTCAAAAAGTGTTCCAATTAAGATTTATAATCTGTATGTGCATGCAAGTTTGATTACAGTATTGTTTTCTGATATAAAAGCCATGTTCGGTTGGTAGCATTCAACAATAGTTATTATCATAACACTTGATTGAATAGTTATTGTTTGTTTCTCTTGTTGAATGAGATTTTGAGGGCTTTGAAGTGCGATAATATTAGCATTGATGGAATTAACTATGTTATTGACTCAATTATCACTATCAAGAACTTGATTTCATTGATGTTACCTAATTGATAGGTAATTAGGTACACATATTTCGTTGTTCTTATGGCGTTCATTTAAATTCTGCATTACCGTACTCAAAATATCAAGTTATAATTAAATGCAATATTGAACAATAATGGAATAAAAATGCATCAAGTTTGAATTAATGCCAATAAAAAATCATAGAAAATAACAGACTGATAAAAATATAATCTTTTATGCCGAACAGCATCAATAAATGAGATTTTTCTTGATATTTATGATTTAAATTTGTACTTGATATCGGAATTTCCTCTTTAAGTTTTCAAGCTTAGACAAAGTATAACTTTACGCATTGTACTTTAGAAATAACTTGATACCGGTACTCTTAAGTTTCAATTTATAATATCACTTCATACGAAGATTCAGCCATGAAGATTTCATTCTGGTTTGATTTTTTAGTTGAGCAAAATTGAAGATAGGAAATCGAATAATCTACTTGATTTTGTCATTAAATTTGTGTACTGTTAACAAATCATCTCATGAATACGTACTGTTTTTGATAGTTATTTTCGATACAAAGTAGATGATTAATCGATTTTTCTATTATACATTCTGTATTCTTATAGAGAATCAAGTTTCAAAAATATAATTTTGTTTGTGAATTTCGTATTTAATGCAATATGTAAAACATATTTACCACATTTTCACAGGTATTAGCCACTTTGGTGGTTATAAGTTACACAACACCTCTGTTCGTATTTGTGATACTACCAGTTGGAATCATCTACTATTTTATCCAGGTCAGTACTTTTTATTCTATTAAATACTGTGCACTTTTGTATCCATACACTAAAACGTTTTATCTTAAAATAGGGTATTTCTAACTATTACAAAATCTCATTGAAATTGCAAAAACAACTTGAATTGGGCTCCTAATTTTTTAATTATTTTTAAGATTTAATCATTTACATATAGAATCAATATTCATACACTACTGGGAGCAGCAACTAACAACTATCAAAGTGGATACAAAGGAGAAGATCATTAGTATAATACGGTAAATTTGAAATAGGGTTTGAAAACCATATTGAATAAATATTTTAGAATCTTCCAATCTACAACTATACAACACTGTAATACTTTTAAGATAATAATCTCATAACGATTGTATCTATACAATTTCTGAGATTTTATCTCATTCATAACATGTATTTGATACAGATATTGTTCGAAAACGTACTAAGGCTTACGTCTCGTGGAAGCCTAATAATGAATTTGATTCAATTGCTTATTTCAACATTTGATTCTCTTTCAATTACAGAGATTTTATGTGGCGACTTCAAGACAGTTGAAACGACTTGAATCTGTTTCAAGATCTCCCATCTACTCGCATTTTGGTGAAAGTGTTACAGGTGAACTATTATTTTTATATTGATATTCTGTTCTGTATTTATTCAGATAAATTTTCAATAAATTCTTGTTCAGAGTAATTTTCCAAGATACTTTGAGCATAACAAGTCAAACTGGATAAATGATTATGAAATAATAGTATTGTTGCAAATATCAATGTATTAAAATTCATTTTTACATCAAAGTTTTCAATGAAAGTTTAGGAATGTTGATAGAATCATTCTAATTTAGAAGTAGAATGGTTGTAGACTACATTATGTGAAAATATGGTATTAGTAAATACAGAAGACCTAAAACTTTAATCAATATTCAACTTAACATGTTCAAAGTTTGCCAGATATCTTTGCACTTGTGAAACCTTGAATAGTTGAATTTTCTATCAATTTTCATGTTTAATCTTATAAACAGCAGAAATCCAAGTTATAATCTTTCAAGCACCATAACCGCATCTTCCCATTCCTCACTTCAATGGAAAATGTTATTGTGAATTGATTTATTACTGAACAATTTCTATTTTTGTTATCACTAATATGGTTTGAATTTACAGGAGCACAAATGATCCGAGCTTACGGTGTCCAGAAGAGGTTCATTAGAGAGTCTGAGGATAAGGTTGATATGAATCAAGTGTGCTACTATCCAAGTCTTATCGCTAACAGGTTAGTGTTATGTGAATTATAAATTAAATAATTAAAAACTGATAATATATATTATTCATAGTGGTTTCAGTTGAGTGGACAGTAAGTTATAAAGTTACAGTAGCATATTAAAAATGTTTGTTAAAATGATGAATCCTTTTACTCAATAAATATAGCAGGATCCATTTAACTTGTCATAAAACATATGATCGACAAGCATATGATCACAATACTTAACCTACAAATGCTGAATCTCACAGATTATTGAAAAGTTATTCTTTGAAAGGTCTCCTTTAAAAAGGTCTTTAAGACTTTGAAGGTTTTTAAGACTTTCAAGCCTTTTGATTATTGTGTCGAAATCACTGTTTAATTATTACTGGATCAGCTGATCTATGACAAGTTAATTGGATCCTGCTAAATACAACATTATGACTGATATCATATGTCAAAAATCATATCTCATAGATATTTTCTTCAAAAATTGGTTAGCTTTAGCATTCCGTTTCTATCATTTTGAATTTCTGGCGCCATTGGCATTGTGATTTGGCATGCCTGCGTTGTGAAGCGTTTGATCGCATCAGGGTCCACTCATTTAGTATGGGAGTGTCGCGACTGTGTATTTATTAGACTGTGCTTTTACTAAGTACAATGAGACAAAACTTATCATTTCTCAAGAAAAGCTTCAATATTAATAGTCATTTTGTCTTGCAAACCAATTATCATCCATAGAGCTAATTAGGTCTACAGCCCAATGTGGATTTTAGCTTCCTCCACAACAATGTTCCAAGTCCTTCCTCTATAACTCATCCTCCTCTATATTCATCTTCTGAATAACATCTTTGATCTATCTCTAATCAATCTTCTCTATCCTCTATAACTCATACTCCTCTATATTCATCTTCTGAATATCATATTTGACCTTGCCATCTCAGCCTCGGTCTGGCATGTTTCATCTCGAGTGAAGTTTCTCTTTGAATACTATTTTTGGCATTCTGTTTTCATTCATCCCGTAGACATGTCCAAACCATAAGAGTTTTTGCTTACAATGCGCCTTCTATCAATGTTTCCAGTTCCGCATTACTTCATCTTCTTCACTCTGCACGGGTGACACTTTAACGGGACCATTAATTTGTCCAATTAACTTTCATTCAAATTTCGAATACGTTTAGTATTCATTTCTAGTTATTAAAAAAAAGGCGAAAGTAAAGGAAATCAAAATAAGGATCTTTTTATCAATGAAATCATTAATAATTACTTATATTTGCTATACAGTATTAGAATATCCGCAAATTCATAATGCTATTCTTGATAATTATTAGTATGGTCAAAGGAAAGCTACTTGAAAACAACAACACATTTTTATAGTGTTAACGTTTATACTTTCATAAGCAATGAATTGAAAATCATTCCTCAATGTTTTTAAATGTATTGTTTGATATTGCCCATTTCTAACATGTGACGAGATATATTTCTATGTTTCATTAAATGCTCAGTTTGGTCATTAAATTATAATTAAGTTATATTTTCTGTAGAATTTGAGATTAGAATACTGTATTGCTACTATTCGAATGAAAATAGCTCTTTTTTGCAAATTTATAGTAGGCTATTATTAGTGACTGTTACTATAACTATTATTACAACTGTTATTTCTAGTTTTACTATTTTTAACTTTCTGATTTCTACAGGTGGTTGGCTATCAGATTGGAAACAGTTGGAAATCTCATTATATTTTTCTCGGCACTTTTTGCTGTTATCGAACGTAACTCAATGAATTCAGGCTTAGTTGGTCTTTCAGTCAGCTATGCTTTGCAGGTATGTAGAAGATGCTTTCTAAAGTATTGGTTTAGTTTTTTTTTGCAGTGCAGATTGGTTGGGAAAATCCTTTTAATAGTATAGCCTTAGTATAGTATAGTAATAGTATAGCCTTATCATCCATTTTCCAGTGATACATGAGAAGAAAGCCATAACAGGCTTAGCCCAAATCTGTTGCTTTCATAATTTATTCAAACCGTTCAAAACTAGTTTGTGTTTCATATTTTCAAATCACAGATTCACACTCAATTGATAGGCTGATGGAAATAGCTTCGTGGTTGATTGATGGGAAAGTAAGCAAGCAATTTGCTGTGATTGATTGATATAAATAGCCGTCTAGCTCTGTAATTGGCCAAGAGAACGTACTAGAAAGAAATTTTGTTTTTCCAGTGTTATAATAATTGTTTGGAAGCATATATTGTGTTATATATTCTTAGTGAAATTGCTCTGTTTGACTTATTGGAGCTTTATTATGCAATTCACACGAAGGGCTGAAAATTTAAAAAATATAGTTAATAATTGATCCTTTTATAAAATTTCATGCTTGTTTCCAGATCACCCAAACGCTTAATTGGCTTGTAAGAATGACATCAGATTTTGAAACAAACATTGTGGCAGTCGAAAGGATAAAAGAGTATGCCGAAACAACACAGGTGACGAAAAATAAATTTTATAATGTATTCATTTCCAGTTAGAATGTTATTAATTAAGTTGAATGTTTTCATGAAGCGTTTTAAACATTATGAATAATACTTTATATTGCCGTTAATATTACCATAGTCTGTGCCTATAACAGCAAGTTACATAAATAAATTTTTTTAATGTAACTATCGCCAACATAAGAAATAACTTTTCCTACTAATAATATTAGATCGCGTTACTTATGGAAAAGAAATGTTAATAACGAGTATTATTATTCTTTATCATAATATTTAAGATAGATTTTAACCTTTTTCTAACTCACTCACATATTTGCTCTGTTATAATTTTTCAATATTGATAATAAACTACGATGATTATTACAGCTGAATCTACTGATAAATTAGTGTTTCCTTGTATCAGTCTTGGTTCTTATGTTTTGAAAATTTGTAGCTCACACCTTTTTTTAGAGATCAAAATACAATTAAAACTTACTGATCGAAGATTGATTGATTATTTTCAGGAAGCTGCATGGGAGATAACTCCTTGTCCGGTGAGCGATAAATGGCCTGAAAAAGGAGAATTGGATTTCAATAACTTCCAACTCAGATATAGGGAAGGCCTCGACTTGGTTCTCAAAGGAATTACTTTCCACATTAACAGTGGCGAAAAGGTACACAAAATTCAGCCAATATAAATTAATAAATATCAGATTTATCCCGTAACTCACTCAGAATAATTATATTTATCCATTCACTCTAGTACTCTTCAAAACAGAGAAAAGTCCCTAAAAGAATTTCCCGGAAAGGTTTTGTTACGGAGAAAAAGAGCGCGGGAGATAACAAATTTTTCTACAAATTCATCAGATAATCTAATGAAATACAGTATAGCAATTTTTGGTTGATAATGTGGAAATAATCCAGTGCATTGAAGAATGGCGATCTATAGCTATATCTCAGTTATTTATGCTCCGATTCTGCAAAATCAGTTATCATTTCCTTCAGAATAAAAATATCTACTTTTTCCCAGCTTTACTTGCATGAAAATGTTGGTTGAACCAGAATTTCTTCAGTAAATAAAATAAAAAATTTCAGTTGGCCGCCATTTGAAAAAATAGGATATTGAACATTTTTTGTATTTTATTTTGTAGACTACACGTGTGTCAGTAAACCTACTAACACAATTCCATGAAAAAATGTTGATCCAATAAAAGATAGTTACTATGCAAAGCATTAATAAATGGCTAAAAATTAAGCGAAATTGACTCACCAAGGATAGGACTCTTTAACGATATTTTCTGTTTTCTATCTTCTTCTATATTAATAAAAGAGAGTTGGTGTCTGTACGCTCGCTTATAACTCGAGAACGGCTGAACCGATTTAGATGATTTTGGATTCGTTTGAATTTTTAAAGCACTGATTAACATAATATGTATTAAAATATAAGAAAATCTCTTTATAATTAATAAATGATTAGTAAATTAATGACCTAACCTATCAAACACGACATCCATTTTGATCCAGTCCAAACAATTATAATGCTCCTATGAAATCGATGTGTAGTTGAAGATGCTACTATATAGGTCTTCCCAAAGACGACCGCGGTGGTGTATTGGGTAGCGACTCTGCCTACCACGCAGACTTCTCGGGTTCGATTCCGAGACGGGTGGAATTTTTTTGGCAACTTTCAGCATTGATTAATATTGATTATTATCCACTCGCTTTATAAAAATTAGTATATTGCAGATTTATTTTAATTTTCCATCAATAAAGCGAGTGGATATAGGTATTTTTACTTCGTGACATTTTTTCCGTTGGGGGGTGGGTGATATGAAGGGGAGACATTTGGGGGGAAGAGGTGGGTGACATGATGGGGGTTATTTGAGGGTGACATGAAGGGGGTTATTTGAGGGTGACATGAAGGGGGACATTTGGGGGGTGACATTTTGGGGGGGTTACATGAAGGGGGCCAATTGGAGAAAGAGGGGGGTGAAATTTGGTGGGAAAGAGGGGGTTGACATGAAGGGGGATTTGTGGGGGAATGAAGGGGGACATTTGGGGGATGACATTTTTTGGGGGTGGCATGGAGGGGGAACATTTGTGGGGAGAAGAGGGGGGAACATTTGGGGGGGGAGAGGGTGATACGAAGTTCGCCGGGACAGCTAGTTATAGAATACTTGTAGAATACCGTGGTAGTTCAGGAGTCACTAGTATTTGTGATACTAAATCTTCAAAACTAATCTACTTATTGATATTCTTCTCTCAATTTTCATTCAATACACTGGTATTTTCTTTAGCCTATATTTCTCAGCTTGTATACGCTTTTATTATAAGTTTATGAGTAAGGTTTGTTATAAGTTTATTATTATTATGTTTTATTTTTACTCTTACATTTTCCATCAATTAATTTAAAAAATTGTAACTTGTGTTAAGGAGGCAATATTCTGTATGCTTCCACGTATTTGTATAAATAAATAAATTCTGAAAAGAATAAATTGCATGTTTTATGGAAGGATAGAGGTTTCAATGACTGTATCGCATCTTGTCTTGCAGATTGGAATAGTGGGCAGAACGGGCGCCGGAAAGTCGTCTTTGACACTAGCGCTGTTCCGTATCCTGGAGTCGGCGGGAGGCTGCATCTACATAGACGGCGTGGACATCTCCAAGATGGGCCTGCACACGCTACGCTCGCGCCTCACCATCATCCCACAGGACCCGGTTCTGTTTTCGGGCACTCTGCGCATGAACCTCGATCCGTTCGCCAAGTACAACGACGAGCAGGTGTGGCGCGCACTCGAGCACGCGCATCTCAAACAGTTCGTCAAGGGCCTCAACGCCGGGCTACAGCATCAGGTCACTGAGGGCGGCGAAAACCTCAGGTGAACTATAACAAACTATAGAAAATAATTTATTTTGATAAAGATTTGGAGCTCTGTGTCTACGATAAAATTTTTCATCAAATACAATAACCTCTCAAAAAATTCTCCAAAAAAGAATTCGTCACCCGTCCCCTACCCCCGACCCTATTGAAAACGCTGGTGTGGAAACTAAAATTTGTGTACCAAAGAAAAAATCCAAAATTTTTTATAAGCTTTCAGTAAGAAAATGTTTTGATATAGCCTAAATAAGAAACCCGTCTCCCTCTGCAATATACATTTATACATACAATATAATAATTATGTGTAGCCAACCCAAACAAAAATGAAAACTCTGTTCTGGAAGCCATTGACATTGAAGAAAAAATTTGGAAGAAATTTTGGGGGAGGGCGAGGGCGCTCAATCTCACCCACTTAAAATCACGAATTAGAAATATGCTAAACTTTCAGGAATCATACTCTCAGTGTTTGAGCTAACAAGTTTTTATGAACTTCCTCTTTTATTGAGCGCCCTCGCCCTCCCCCAAATTTTCTTCCAAATTTTTTCTTCAATGTCAATGGCTTCCAGAACAGAGTTTTCATTTTTGTTTGGGTTGGCCACACATAATTATTATATTGTATGTATAAATGTATATTGCAGAGGGAGACGGGTTTCTTATTTAGGCTATATCAAAACATTTTCTTACTGAAAGCTTATAAAAAATTTTGGATTTTTCTTGGGTATACAAATTTTAGTTTCCACACCAGCGTTTTCAATAGGGTCGGGGGTAGGGGACGGGTGACGAATTCTTTTTTGGAGAATTTTTTGAGAGGATATCAGTTTTTTTTAATCACCTTCTTGTTATAGAGGTATAACACTGCAAACACAATGGATGGGGAGAGAGTTAATTTTTTTTAAACAGTGAAATGCCATGTTATTTGATAAAAGATATTTTATCCTCACTATTTGGGTGCTTACAAAATTATTCTAGCTATAAGTGAGCCGGTTATGGTTAATACTGGATGAACAAACAAGACGTTGTGACTGTGTCTGTTGCATCACACCTTATCATTTACTATCCAGACTTTAACGACATATCATTGTAGCAACATTAATTCATGTATAAGCAGTTATCCACAAAGTTTGTTAAATAAGATTGAGATTTTGAATTTAGATTGAAATTTTGACCCATTACGATAGGTCACATGACCACTTTTGATGAAAAAAATATTTTGTAATTGAAAAATGAAATCCTTGTAAAAATTTGCCTAACACCATTATTATACATTCCAGGAACAAAATTCTCAAATTTTCCCCATTAATGATTCTAAAATGAACTATTCAATTTTTCTATTTCCTGTCAGAGTTTTATTTCTTTTAATTGCTGAAATTGTTGAATTGACGCGACATTTACATTCTTTAAAACTTCAAATTCCAAATATTGCAACTTTAATTATTATTCGGGCAGAGCTACAGAGCTTAATCGGACATTGAATGATTTGAAATTTTAAATCTGAATAGACTTCTACTAATCTACTTGAAGGCCTATATCTTCCAAACTATTAGGCCCTCAATGACCAATTAATTCTCAAATTGTAGGTATTTTAATATACTTTAAGAAATATGTTGGATGTCATATATGAGAAAGTGATACTTCACGGTCAAAATTCAAAAAACAAATGAAAAATTACGATAATTCAATGAACTTTGAAGAGCTGTATTTCGCAAACGGTTGAGCCTACAATAACAAATTTGGTCTCAAATTGTAGGTAATTGAATCAGCTTCCAAAACTATGTTGAATGTTCTATATGGAAAAATGATTCTTCAGGATCATAATTGAAGAAAGTAGAAAAAGTGGAAAAATTCAACAATTTGATAAACTTTGAAGGCCTACATCTCGCAAACTATTGGGTCTACAATAATCTATTTGGTCTCAAATTGTAGATTCTTAAATTATCTTTCAAAACTTTGCTGGAAGTCACATTCGAAAAAGTGATGCTTCACGGTCAAAATTGACCAAATGTAAAAACAAGTGAAAAATTACGATAATTTTATGAACTTTGAAGAGCTGTATTTCGCAAACGGTTGGGCCTACAATAACCAATCAGGTATCAAATTGTAGGTATTTAAATTTACTTTCAACCCTATGTTGAATGTCCTATATGAAAAAGTGATTCTTCAGGGTCAAAATTGAAAAAAAGGGTAAATTCTCGTTAATTTTATGAACTTTGAAGAGCTGTATCTCGCAAACGGTTGGGCATACAATGATAAATTTGGTCTCAAATTGAAGGTAATTTGATATACGTTAAGAAATATGCACAATGTCCTCTATGAAAAACAGATTCTTCAGGGTGAAAATTAGCCAAACATAAGAAAAGTGCAAAATTCCGCCATTTTGTACGATTTTTGGAGATGAACCGGTAGTTTTCCTAGGTCTAAAACTTGGATTAAGCATCCCAGGACTACCATAAACATTACTAAAAAAAAACCGACTATCCCATTTCATACAAGGTAGACCCTATTTTTGATGACAATTTTACTGGGCTATTATTGAAAAGGTCGAATTTGGCGGTGGCAACAGTGTGAAACTTTTAGTTTTTAACCGCTAGGATCGCGACATTTACATCAGGGCCACCTAGGAACATGGTCTAGCTAGACACTGAATTTAAACGTGCAGCTGACGTCATCACATCGTGTCCATAACAACTCATGTTTACAACTCATCCCTGCATTAAAATTGGAATTCGTGTTTGGTTTTTCTCGTCTCGAGTTTATTTCAACAATTACCTTTTGGTGGGTAAGTAGGTCTATTTATTTATTTTTAAATAATAAAAATTTAAATATTCAAACTTGGTTGTGATCAGTGGCTGTTTATGAACAGTATAGTGGAGTGGTAGGCCTCTTAGCCGTGACGTCACATTTCGAGTGCCTAGGCCATGTTCCTGGGTGGCCCTGTTTACATTCGATAAAAAGCTTCAAATTCTAACTTCAAATTGCAACTTTAATTTTCATTCGGACAGAGCTACAGAGCTTAATCGGGCATTAAATGATTTGAAATTTTAAATGTAAATAGTTTAAACATGTCTTCAATCGCTTTTGGTAGTCCGAAATCTCAACTCATTACAGATTTTTCACATCAAGTGCTCAAAGTTGAAAAAAATTGAAAAATCCCAAAATTAGTAAAATGACAAAATACCCGTATATAGTATCTTTGCGAATTTATATCGTAGAAAGTTCGTTCTGATCTTAAATGAAAGCGCTCAAAAATCTAAGAAAATAATGTCATTACAACATTTTAAAATTTTCACTACCTTCCGCGTAAATTGAGATGGTGGCATGCGAACATCAAAGGGAAGTTCGTTACAGAATATATAGTGGTCCCGGTCTTTCATTCGTATCACGGGGGGGACGGGTGGTGGAACGACCGTTCCACTAGATGGTGGTGGTTATAACCTTGTATAGAATAGACACGGCCTATGCTATAAATGTTGAAGCAAACATGAATTGGCTGATTAGGGGCAAATCATTATAGTCGAAACTATACGAGCGTTCTTGGGGCAAGACCACAAGTTACAACTATACGAGCGTTCTTTGCTTTCGTATTATAGGCTACACTAACAGTAGCGCTGACTTTGGCGGGGCAAGGCACTTTAAACCATATTCCGGGCACCAATAAACCATGCGACGGCCCTGGAATTTAGTGTAGTCTTCTTCTTCCATCCACGGTATAGGCATAATTGCCTGTTCCGGTCTTATAGCCTCCATTCAAAAACATTATTAATTAATACATTACTGTTAATTAATACAATAATTCAATCAAAAATATTACAATACAATTAGTAGTATTCGTGTAGTAGTGTATTTAGTGTAGTCGTGCATTAAAGTATCTCAACAGCTGATATAATTTTGTCTCTCTCGCACAGTTCACTCGCTCTCACTCTCTCTTAGTGGCAAGAACAGTAGAGATGTTTGCTACAAAGACTTCTGATGTGAAGATAGGGAAGACCGTGTCTATTCTATACATGGTCTAAGGTTATAACAGTTGATTAGGTAAGGTACATGGCAGGCGATACATGGAAAAATTCCATTATACTGGTTCTGTAGTTAGATAGAAAACTTATCATCACCATCATCTTCTGCCTCTATTGCTTCCCGTTGATTTTCGATCAAATGTGTTGAAGTTTAAGTGGTTGTGTTTGCAGCGTTGGCCAGCGTCAGCTGATCTGCCTGGCGCGAGCGCTGCTGCGCAAGACCAAAGTGCTGGTGCTGGATGAGGCGACCGCCGCCATCGACCTCGAGACCGACGAACTCATTCAGCGCACAATTCGCTCCGAATTCATCAACTGCACCGTGCTCACAATCGCGCACCGGCTCAACACTATCATGGACTCTGACAGGTGAGCTCAACAAATACTCCAATTCCAACCTACATTAGATAGATTTCAGATTGAATAGCATCCACTACCCACCTAATCAGGGGGATCTGCAACTTGTCAAAATTCTAATAGATCAAGAAATGAGGCGGTAAACGAACAAGGCATTTAATGTCATCTATTAGACATCTTGTCTAATTTAGACAAGATAATAAATAAAGAAAAACACGTCTGCACATTTATGTGGAATAGTGATCCATGTACAAATACCCTTGAATAATATGCATTTTCAGAAAAATAATTTTCAATCTATTTCTAAATTCGCCTTCATTCATATTCTTAATGGAGTCAGGTAGAACATTATACAATTGGATACCTGAACCTCGCTTGTAGAAAGTGGAACGATGGATCTCATCTCTCAGCATGTGTTTATTCCTAGTATTATGAGAGTTTATCTTTTCACCACGTCTAAAAAAACATTGATTCCTCTTAACAAAACAAAGGGCCTCCAGAATATACACACTGAGTAAAGGAAGGATTCTCAGACTTTTAAAATGAGGTCAACAGCTATTCCTTAGTGACTCACCAACCATTACTCTGATTGCCCATTTTTGAACTCATTAGTTTCTAAATTTATAATTATTCCTTTCTATTACATGAATTGTCTATCACTTTTGTATAACAAATCAAAAACCGCCAAATGTGTTTAATTTTTTTATAAGCGAATTCCTTTAAAAATTGAATATTTTTTATTTTATTTTAATTAGCCATATTATATAGTACCCAAGCACAAAAACACTACTCCAAAATATTCATTCTGTATTTATATATTGAGAACTACTGCTCCAGTGATTTGTACAGCGACTAAATTTTGAGACCTACGAAATAAGGAAACCTTCTCTTGACAGAACTCATTATTTTGAAACCTCAAAAATAAGGGAATAATTTTGAAAATAAAATGTTAATCATTGATTCAGTTCAACTTTTGTAAGAACTAATTCTTGGAAAATCTACTAGTTTATTTTTTGATTTAATCGTTGGTGGTACATGATCATAAAATGGTTGAAAACCACTGCTCTAGAATATTCATTTCACTGTGAACATCGACGAAATTTCTAACCCATTGTTATTTATACCATTTTAAACCCTCAGGGAAGAGCGAATACTTTCTAAAAAATATTACTATAAAAAATCATAGTGGATCCAACATGCTGATACCTACTTGAAATCTTTATTCCAAATAATAGAGAAAATTGATGAAATCCATCTATTCACCTATTCATTAATAGTGTTGGCTGAAAGTCAGTGACTCAGCACTGATATTCAACACGTAGTTGGTACCTTATACTCGATAAAAAATATTTTTCGAGAATTATGATTTTTTTGATTGACCTTTAAAGTTTATTGCAATTTCCAGGTAAAAATAGATGGGTTATGTAAGATATTTCTTTTAAATGAGATATTGAGTGTAATTTTCTGATGAAATAGAATTAATTATGATAATCGGATGAATTTAATATTATTAAAATTGTGCTTGAGGGGATGAAAATCCAATATAGACACATTCCAGGCGATCCTCTTGAGTGATCGTGACCATCTTATGTCTGTTTTTTTCACAGTCAGTAGGACTTTGGCAGTAATACATTTGATAAATTGATGTGATTCTGACTCCTTTCCTTACACTGAAACTCAGTATGTTATTGAGGTAGTTTTGTATCAAATTGAGGTAGTAGATTGGTCTTCAACCAATCGCTTTGCCTTGAAGAAATAGATGATTATGTATTATTGAATAAATTTTATTAATTGTATTTTCCAGAGTACTCGTGCTTGACAGGGGCCAGATTGTTGAGTATTCATCACCAGCCGAATTGTTGAAATCAAAAACGTCGTTATTCTATTCAATGGTACACGACGCGGGCCTTGTATGACAGTAATTGATCAATTTAGAAAAGTATCATCCAACTGCCTTGAACGATCTTTTGTAATAAATTAATAATTCTAGTGTAGTCGAATTCTGTCTAGAGTATAAGCTCCCGCCTTTTTTGTATTGCAAGTCGCACCCACATTCACACACACAAGAACATCTTTGGTTTAAGGTTATTGTTATTCTTATCGTTTGTATAAGAATTAAATTCATTTGATTTTTTATTGAGTTGTTAGTTTTGAGAAATGAAATGGTTTCAAAAATGTTTCAGTTTATTTTATATTAAGTTTACAATGGTTATAAAAATCATGATAGTGATCTGCATTTCTTTTCTACAATTAAGAAATGTTATATTTAAGTCGTGCTTGCGCTCAGTCAATTATCACCACTCACAATTCATTATTCCAGATGGAATAAAATTCAATAAATTATTGAGAATTGTTGTATTTCGTGTAATTATTATATCGAAAGATTTCAAGTAAATGAAAATGTGAGTATTTTTCACTAATGAGCAGCATCAAACAGTAATTATTAGGCCTATCCGCCAATGATTGATTTTTGGCGTGTTTTCGCCTCTTACGTCTTTTTGTGATTTCAAGGCATGATTAAGGTGATTGTATGCAACACTGTCCTCAAAAATAGTTGTTTTTTGAAATGTATCCATCATGATCCAAATAAATTCCAGCCACGATTATTCGTATTCACGAAGACAATCTGTTTTGATCAGTGGTTTCCAAACAGTGAGCTAGTTTTATTTATATATATATATATATATCTATATATCTATATTTTTATTGTATTCCTATTCATGCCTTGAAATTTATTTGTGGATATTATTTTTTTATTGCCTTGAATATTATTCAACTTAGAATTCTTATTGAAAAGTTTCTGTCATTGCCATTTTCAATTGAAAATCAAATTATGTAGTTTCATTTTAGAGGCTCATTTTTATTTTATCCAACATTTATTTTAGATTTTTAAACTGAAATCGGATGTATTCAATTTTTTATATTGACTTTCAAGTACAACTATATTTCTGTAAATGTAAGTTATGTTTATTACTTGAGTTGCCAAAATTCAACTTGCCATTGAAACATCATATGTATACGTTTACTGTGTAAGTTATATTGTATCCTAATAATTGTTTAATGTTTGTTTTTCTGGAAATTCGTCTACCCATTTTAAGTCCAGTGCCTTTACAACATTTTTAACTACCGATCCATCGGTTGATTGATGCATTGCTCTCACTTAATGTATAGTAAAAATAATGAGCAATATTATCTGAAACTTTATCGATTGTACATGAAGTATGTTAGCTCAACATAATATTCCGAAATTCATCTAACAATATGCTACGGTTCGGTCTGTGTTATTCTGTTGAATCATTCAACATGTATTTAAGAACATGCGCAAGATTAGGCTTGAATTATTTATGAAAAAATATTGTACCTTGAGAAAAGTTATTGAGCTCAAAGAACGTACCGTTTGAATATTTCTTATATCGATGTATAATAGAAAGATCATAACTGTCAAGATGTACTTAGATAAAAGATAGAGAGATATTATTTTTTGCCATCGGACTCTACGGTCATCAGTAAGAAATAATATCTCTCTATCTATCTAATGGCATCCGCCAAATTAAATTAATACTAACATACTCCTCAATGTGAGATGTTTTCCAACTTATTCCCATTTATCTAGATGCTGCTCTCCTCTTTTTATGAATAATTTGTTTCAAATAAGTGCCAAATTGCAAGTAAAGTACTTATGAGAGTATGTTGAAATTGTTAAAATTATAATATGTTTTGTTTTTGTTTTTGCTCACTAGTAAATTCCATTCAGATAGCCAAAATGAATTTTAATGCGCTCTAGACCTATTACTTAAACTACAATATGTAGGTACTTGAAAACTAATTTATTATGAATGTTCAAAAAATTGTACTTATTTTTTGAGATAATTCCTTATCTTGTTTTATGTTCCTTAACTAGTTGGTTCCATTAATCGAAATATTGTAGAATTATTGAAAAAGGTATATAATATAATGTATATTAATGACCACAAATTTATAGTGTCAATCTTGAATTATTTTTGAAAGTACAAAATGAAATTATTTGTAAATAAAGTTACAAATGTTCATTAAAATCTTATTAAATTATCGTAATGAATAGTTAATCAACCTGATTTCCAGTTGAGTCTGCTCGTGTATTTGTAATAATTCATCAATACAGTTGATCCTCTTTATAACGTAGTCGATTAATCTTTGACACTTTCATCATGGTTTTCCATTCCAAGATACCATTCAATGCCCTTCTTGACAGGTCTATTATCAAATATATATTTTCCCCTCGGTCTAGGGGGTAACCCCTCAGCACTGTTTTCATCATTCCCCTCCCCTAGATTCACCCCTTAATCCGCCTCTGCAGTTTAGTATGATTGCAATGACGTTCATATTGAAGTTTAAACAGTTTAATCTAAATAATTATTGTGCAATGTGCACTCCCCCCCCCCGCAGTTACGTTACACAGGATCTAGTAGCTCCGAGGATGTTTCTAGTTGTTGTACCCATCAAAACAAAAATGGAAACGTAGGTTCCAAGATAATGATGATGGAAAAATCTTGAAATAATTGACTCTCTACTAATTAACAATTAATTTATAGCTTTCCTGTAATTTATTCATGAAAGCATTGTTGGGTTTCATCCTAAATTTGATGAGAAAACTAATGAAACCATTTGGAATTATTTAAGATTGGGTCATTTTTGTCATGGCATGACATATTTACATATTAATAATACAGTAGGCCTACTAGTACTTACAGAACTGTAGTTATGGAAGACATTGTATAAATTATGAGCATATTTCAAAACCAGATATTGTATTATGATAATATGCCTACAGTAGGCCTCCAGGCCAACAGGGACTGTAAACTTGTGATTGAGAACATACAGTAAAGAAACTGAGCTTGTTGCATTGAACGCATTGGAAAAAAATGAACTTTTTATTGAGATCGGTATTTGAAAAATTCTAAATGCCATTTTGTAGTGCTTTTCTAGCTGGATTTATAATTTTTGTACGATTGATAGTTACAGAGTGAGATGGAAAAAAACGAGGCAAAAATGTCTTTTATAACATTCTTTATAA
This sequence comes from Laodelphax striatellus, assembly GCA_017141395.1. NCBI lineage: Eukaryota > Metazoa > Arthropoda > Insecta > Hemiptera > Delphacidae > Laodelphax > Laodelphax striatellus. Next base: position 17,753,560 of record CM029533.1, read on the forward strand.
ACCCTGATTATGAGAAATTTCAAGTTTATTAAATCACAAGTTTCTTAATTTTACGAGTATTTATGAAATAAATAAATACTTTATTGTCGTAGAACACAGTTTTACAAGTGTTAATGACAACGTCAAAAGTTGTTACAATACATTAGTCGTTACATTAAACATTAAAATTAAAATAATTACAATACATAAAAACTGTATGTACACTGCAAGTAAATAAAAGATGTAGCCAGGAACTGGATACAGTCAGGTACACACGACATAAAAATATCAACATTTTTAGATGAGGATGCACTCATTTTTATACATAAAGTTTCCAATCTATTTAAAAATATTCACTAACTTGGTAAATGGCCTATTTTATTCCAGGGCTTTGTGAGAGCCAAAAATCCATCAAAGTATTTTTAATAATTGGAGAAATTGGTGTCATCAAAGAAACTGGACGGATAAAAGTTATATGAGAATAGAGTAATAGCTGGATTTCATGATTCAGTGGACGTTCAGGTTACTGCAGGCAGGTGGATCATATGATCGTCAACTCTATACAAACAAGTAGTCCAATGCACACCAGTCAGTAAGCATTTGTTCAGGTTACTGGAGGCAGGTGAATCATAAGATCGTCAACTCTATACAAACAAGTAGTCCAATACGCACCAGTCAGTGTGCATTTGTTTGTATAGAGTTGACGATCATATTATGATACACCTGCCTCCAGTAACCTGAACGTCTACTGGAAACGTGAAATCCAACCATAATGGCGCGGTTTCACGATACCAGTAGTAGACGTGTAGGTTACTGGCATGCAGGTTAGCCATATAATCTTCCACTTTATACAAACAAATAGCCTAGTGTGCATTGCCCAATTTGTTTGTATAGAGTGGAAGATCATATGACCAACCTGCATGCCAGTAACCTACACGTCTACTAATATCGTGAAACCGCGCCATAACTCAAGTAGAACAACACTGTTCTAGAGACAGGTAAGGGGTAGCGACAAAGTGGACCATACTCCTGACCTGAGTCACTCAGCCCATCGGGGATGTGTCTGAAATTGACTCAGTTTGTCGTCGACTCACTTTGTCTCTAGTTTACGGTTGAAGCTAAAAATTGATGGATAATTCAGTGAATAGATATAAATTACAGAATAATAATACTTGAGTGTAACTTATAAGATTTATTTATAGGAATGAATGAGCGTTCCCACGCCTCTAGTTTCAAAAATCGAAAACAAAAATTTAGCACCAAAGAGGTTATATACTATTCAACGGCAACGGCTAGACGACAGTGGCCTAACAACAACAAGCAAAAGTCAACAAACAACTACACTTTTGTCTACTGTTTTATTTTTGGTTTGAGTTTCAATATTTATAACAATTGAATCAAGAGAAAAGACTGATGGCAAGAATTAAGGTAAGTCGCAACCGCTTTCCTCCTACTGATGCCTTGACCAATTTATTTTGAAGCTGATAATAGATACAAAAGTCTGCGATGCAAGCCAAGTACACAGATTTCATAATTATTTTCTGCTATCTGCAACTAAGTTAAATAATAGGCCTTCAATTTATACAATTAATAATGTTCTTAAACTACCTAGCCTACGTGCTAAACTTAGAAGACCGAGAAATTAACTTTACTGCGCCTTTCCAGACAGTAAAAATTAAAATGTACCTGGCGGGAGTGACCTAATTTTACCAGACCATGTTATTTTGTCAATTTGCCTTCAGGTTGTAACTTCTATCTCCTATGGCTAATTATGCATAGGCCTAGGTGTCAATAGTGAATTGTCAACTAAATAACAAACTTATGAATAATTTATGTATTGAAGCGGGAAGCGGTTGGATTTATGTTTTGGCCGGCATCTCAAATTTAATTTTATTATTTCCAAAACATACATAATACAGGGTGATTCAGAAAGTATTGGCCTACCATAACTTTATAAATGTGTAGTTAATGAAAGAACATAATAGAACGTTTGATCTTAGATGTTCGATTTTTGGACAGAAAATTACGTTTGAAGTGTCATTGGAAAGAGAATAAAATTCTTCAGGGTTTCTTCTTTTTACTTTTTTAATGAGAAAATTACTGCAATGATAAACATTTTTAGTTTGAACATTTTTAGAGGTTTTTTGTTAGAAATATTAAAATTTGAAAAAGACATGCCTCTGTTACATTTAATAATTTATCAAATTAAATTTTTATTAAGAAGATCCGACGTTAACTGTAGACGTGATGTGTTACAGAAAAATGCATGTTTTAGCTTCAGGTTACATTAATCTTGTGGCACATCAATCCAATATGGGTGACTACTACCGCCCACTCTTAAAGAAGTTATTTTCACTCACAAACTAGTTCAGAGATTTTCAATATGACCTCCTCCAGACACTCGAGTAAAATCAACCCAAAACCTCCCTCAAACTCGTTCCACACTCTTTGTTGCAAATCAGACATAACAGTTTGGTAAGCTGCTGTTATTACTTGTTTCTGAGGACATGCTGAGGACATTCTTCTCCTGCAGAAGAGGGCCTTGAGAGTTTTAACTTTCAGTGACTTCCGGGCACACTGTAGGCCAATCTTCCAACGCCTGGGCCTGCTTACAGTGCATGGGCAGTACATCTTGGCTTCCCTCCTGTATGTGAAGCGTCACCATGTGTCCTACACTGCAAGGGGGCAGATCCACGAGCACAACACTAGGAGGGGTTTTCGAACCTAGACATTCCTCGCTGTAGGTTGTCTAGAGTTCGTGACAGCTTCCCAACCCTCGCTCTAAGGATGTTCAACCACCTGCCAACAACTTTGAGGAGTGCCTCGTACAGTGCCTTCAGGAGTGGTCTGTCTCAGTGGCTGGTGAAACGGAGTTATTATAGGCTGGATGAATTCTTTTTGGACGACCTGTTGGAGGTGCTGCCGGTCGCCTCTTAATAGTTTCAAGTGGCCACATGTATATATTTGTTTTATTTTTGTGACAAAGCCCATAAGGGGCTTAATGTTATCACTAAAGTGTTAGTGTCTTGACGCGATCCCACCAGGACTACTGGGCGTAGATCAAAAAATGGAAATTACTGGAAATTTCAAATCATCAATATTCATCCACCATTAATGATTTGAAACATCTTTAAAGAGAATCTATAAATACCCTAAGTACTTCCCTTCTTCAGCTCTATTCAATTCTTGTCACACATTTCATTTAGGTCATCATTGCAGTCTGAGATGGATTTTGATTGGGTTAAAGTTTAAGGGCTAGGTTCTTGCTGTTGGACTGGAAGTTAAAAAAATACTTTGTAATTCAGAGTTCATCTAGTCAAGATTTGATGTAAATCAAACCCTGATTGGCCGAAATAACTGCTTCCTCTCAAGAAGAATCAGTAAAAAATTAGAGTTCTGTCATCAGCAAAATAAATAATTTGACAATCTTTCAAATTAATTTTTATAAGGCTATTAATGTAAATGGAAAAAAGTACCGTTAACTGGTGCAAACTCCTGGATAGCAAAACTTGAGTTCTTCTGGACGCATAAAAGTTTAGTTTTAAAAGCGATTCGGATAGTGGAGATCTACTTTGTATCCTAATTATAATGTACTGTACCGTAATTAGTAAATCATCTACCTTTCACCTTCTCATCTAGGAATGAGTCTGGAGAATTAGCTTTCGCAAAAGAATTGAATTGTGAAAATCTATGCTTTTCTGAATCTTACAGTAATAATATTGTTCAGCTTTGATGGATATCGTTGAAAATTTCTTGTAATGATCAATTGTTAGTATTTTCCTTTCATGCAGCGTATTTGGATTTCCGTGATTGATTAGTGTATGAAGAACTGGTAAATCGATACTCCATTTCTATTAGAAATATATACTACTGTATTATTCACCCTAATGGTAATTTTGAATTTGATTTACTGATTGCAGGTTGATAGCAAGTCTCGAAAATCATCCCAATCCTTCAAAAAAGCTGAAGAAAGTGAGGATGATAATCGAATTGATTCAGAAGAAGAAGAAGAAGAAGATGAAGATGAAGAAGAAGAAAAAGTAGAAGACGATTCAGAAGAAAAAGGAGAAGTAGAAGAAGAAGATGATAATGATGATGATGAAGAAGAAGTAGAAGACCATACAGCTAAGAATAAGAAAGTCAAGGTACAGAGAACACTATTGTCTCTTGTATTATCTGTTACTAATAATAATAATTATTATTGATAACTGGAATATCGAATTTCGCTTTCCGATTGAAGAGGAGTACAAGTTTTTTCAGTTCTGATTTTGATTGGAGGTTATTAGTTTTGGATATTTTGTGGCACATTAGAAATAGTATGATAATGAGGTGAATTGTCATTTTAACATTGTTAAATTTGATTTTTAAATTAGATTTCTAATGGTCATAGATTTCAATGGTCTAAAGGGCATGGTCGGATTGCAAAGATATCGGATTATCCAAAAAAAAAAACGATACAGTACTGTATTTAATAAACATTATTAAAAGTATTATGTATTAATGTATTATTAAACATTTATTAACAGTACATGTATTTAATAAACATTAAACGTACAAAGATACATGAAATAAGTGATTACTGAAATAAGTGATTTTTCAAGTTAACAAAAGGTTTTTAAATGCATTGTTTTGACGATGAAAAAAATAAACAAATTCACCTACCGGTTCCGTAGCGACAGTCTGTCTAACCGGAGCGACGGACCACCCGAGGGCTGATTAAAGGGGTTCTACTGTATTTTAAATGTTCCTCACCCATAGCCCATGTAGGGAAATTTATTTCATGACAATTGCATATAGTTTTGTGATTATTTGATGAAATAAAGTTACTTTCAATTGCAGGCCAACAATTCTCCTCAGAAATCACCTCAAAAATCGAAAAAATCTGATGAAAAAGATAGTGAATCCGAGGAAGAAGATGATGCAGAAGAGGAGAAGAAAGCCAAGGTAAAAATGTCTTATTTTGAAAGTGCTTCTTTTGGATTTTAATCGATTAATAATATTCTTTTCAAAGCATCAGCTTTTACATTTAAGAATCGCGTGAACTTATCATTTCAAAAATCACTACAACAACAATAAATTTGTAATAATCACAACTCTGATACGACAAACAATGGTCTAAGTCATTGGTCTTATAGCACTTATTCATTTTCTTTTGCATTTATTTTTAGTCCTCGATTCCTGGTATTCCCAAAATCCAGGATAACAACCATCTTCAATTTCATTTCTTGTCACAAACATAATTTTTTAATAGATTACTTACATGTTATTTACAACATTATTTACATTTTGTACATAAGATAATAAAATAAATCTCAATTGCAGGTCAATAAGACTCCTCGAAAATCAGTTCAAAAATCGAAAAAAGCTGATGAAAATCATAGTGAATCTGAGGAAGAAGATGATGCAGAAGAGAAAAAGAAAGCCAAGGTATAAATATCTTATTTTTGATGTAGCCTATGCTTGCGCCTGCAAAGCGCCGCTTGCTTGCTCAGTACTGTATCGTTCGGGAATACAGCATCATTGCAACAGATTTGTATCTAGAGTTTCATCTAGATTTCACTTCATATCTCGCAGTGGTGGAAGCTTAGGAGAAAGGAATGCGCCAAAGTTTTTTAATATAATAGATAGATTTGAAGGCCAACATCTTCTCATAAATCAGTTCAATAATGGAAAAAGCTGATGAGAAACGTAGTGATTCAGAGGAAAATGATAATGTAGATGATGCAGAAAAGAAAAGGATGTCCAAGTTGAAAATTAGGAATTTCTCATGAGATTTGATTGTTCAGCATTCAATGAATAATGTGAATCAAAGAATAAAAGTTAACAAAAACATTTTTATCCACAGCGGTAGGATGCGAACAACTTCTCTGCAGTCCAATTTTTCAAGTAATTGGATAATCTCTTACTTTGAAACCTAAATTAATAATAATAAATTGTCTGTTGGTTGCAGGTAACCAGAAATCTACCCCGAAAATCAGCTCAATCACCGAAAAAAGTTGACGTAAAAAGTGATGATGATGATGATGATGATGATGATGATAAAGAGGAAGAAGAAAGCGATGTAGAAAAGAAAAAAAAGACCAAGGTGAATAATATTTTTCTTTATTTTTATCCAATATAAGCTGTCCCGGCGAATTTCGTATCGCACTCCCAAATGTCCCCTATCCCCTCTACTCCCCACAAATGTCTCCCCTTCATGCCACCCCTCAAAAAAATGTCATCCCCCAAAATGCCCCCCGTTCATTCTACACCTCCCCAAATGTCACCCCCAAATATCCCTCTTCATGTCAACCCCCTCTTTCCCATCAAATGTCACCCCTCTCTTCCCACCAATTAATTTTTTTTAATTTCTTCTATTTTGTATTTTTTTTCATTTATTTATTTCTTTTTTTAAAATATATATATTTTCTAATTTTATTTCCGTTCTCCAATTTTATTATTTGAAACAATAGAACATGTATGATGCGAACGATAACTCATGATTACAACGATGATTACAGCGTAAAAAATAATTAGAGCAGAAAACCTAGTACAAAAAGAAAAGGTTTGGAGCGGGGATCGAACCCCCAACATCTAGGTCGTAGGCCGAAGCTCTATCAACTGAGCCACTGCAGCTTGAGATATCACTGCTATTTTTTCTGGTCTTGAATCACGATCATCTTTCCGTTCTTCGTTAGCGGGCAATGTCCAAACGTACGTCTGTGAAATGTTTGATAGGTTGGGTCATTAATGTACTAATTATTTATTAATTATAAAGGGATTTTCTTATATTTTAATACATATTATGTTAACCAGTGCTTTAACAATTCAAACTAATCCAAAATTATCTAAATCGGTTCAGCCGTTCTCGAGTTATAAGCGAGCGTACAGACATCAACTCTCTTATATTAATATAGATGTAAAATTATCATTCGAAGAAGTTCATGATTTGCAATAAAATAAATCAGTGTGATATAGAAGCGCAGTTTTTAGAAGGTGATGTTTGTTTCCAAATAGCCTATTGTGAATTTTATTTTGTGATCTATTGGAACTTCAAGGCGGTTGCTCATGATTATTGTGACTCTTATAGAATTCAAATTAATATAAGCATTTACAGCATATATTTCCTGTAGGCTGATCAATTTATAAATAATTTATTTTATCTGTAGGTCCTGATACAAATGAATAATTTATTACAATATCTGTTATTAAATATCATTTATTATATACTATACAAGCTGTCCCGGCGAACTTCGTATCACCCTCTCCCTGAAATGTCCCCTCTTCTCCCGCAAATGTTCCTCCATGCCACCCCAAAAATGTCATCCCCAAATGTCCCCTTCATTCCCATACAAATACCCCTTCATGTCAACCCCCTCTTTCCCACCAAATTTCACCCCCTCTTCCTCCAATTGGCCCCCTTCATGTAATCCCCCCCCAAAAAATGTCACCCCCAAATGTCCCCCTCAAATAACCCCCTTCATGTCACCCTCAAATCACCCCCTTCATGTCACCCCCCTCTTCCCCCAAATGTCTCCCTTCATATCACCCCCCACGAAAAAAATGTCACGAAGTAAAAATACCTATATCCACTCGCTTTATTGATGGAAAATTAAAAGAAATCTGCAATATACTAATTTTTATAAAGCGAGTGGATAATAATCAAATTCCACCCGTCTCGGAATCGAACCCGAGAAGTCTGCGTGGAAGGCAGAGTCGCTATCCAATACACCACCGAGGTTATTAGTTTTGGATATTTTGTGGCACATTAGAAATAGTATGATAATGAGGTGAATTGTCATTTTAACATTGTTAAATTTGATTTTTAAATTAGATTTCTAATGGTCATGGATTTCAATGGTCTAAAGGGCATGGTCGGATTGCAAAGATATCGGATTATCCAAAAAAAAAAAAACGATACAGTACTGTATTTATTAAACATTATTAAAAGTATTATGTATTAATGTATTATTAAACATTTATTAACAGTACATGTATTTAATAAACATTAAACGTACAAAGATACATGAAATAAGTGATTACTGAAATAAGTGATTTTTCAAGTTAACAAAAGGTTTTTAAATTCATTGTTTTGACGATGAAAAAAATAAACAAATTCACCTACCGGTTCCGTAGCGACAGTCTGTCTAACCGGAGCGACGGACCACCCGAGGGCTGATTAAAGGGGTTCTACTGTATTTTAAATGTTCCTCACCCATAGCCCATATAGGGAAATTTATTTCATGACAATTGCATATAGTTTTGTGATTATTTGATGAAATAAAGTTACTTTCAATTGCAGGCCAACAATTCTCCTCAGAAATCACCTCAAAAATCGAAAAAATCTGATGAAAAAGATAGTGAATCCGAGGAAGAAGATGATGCAGAAGAGGAGAAGAAAGCCAAGGTAAAAATGTCTTATTTTGAAAGTGCTTCTTTTGGATTTTAATCGATTAATAATATTCTTTTCAAAGCATCAGCTTTTACATTTAAGAATCGCGTGAACTTATCATTTCAAAAATCACTACAACAACAATAAATTTGTAATAATCACAACTCTGATACGACAAACAATGGTCTAAGTCATTGGTCTGATAGCACTTATTCATTTTCTTTTGCATTTATTTTTAGTCCTCGATTCCTGGTATTCCCAAAATCCAGGATAACAACCATCTTCAATTTCATTTCTTGTCATTCACATAATATTTTAATAGATTATTTACATGTTATTTACAACATTATTTACATTTTGTACATGAGATAATAAAATAAATCTCAATTGCAGGTCAATAAGACTCCTCGAAAATCAGTTCAAAAATCGAAAAAAGCTGATGAAAATCATAGTGAATCTGAGGAAGAAGATGATGCAGAAGAGAAAAAGAAAGCCAAGGTATAAATATCTTATTTTTGATGTAGCCTATTTGATTGTTATGCATTTTAATCAATGAATTTTCAGTCAAAATATCAGTTTGCGAAAATAGGAGTTGCGATAACTCATCATTCTAACATTCACAACAATATGAACAATGATTGAACGAACAATAATATCATTAAAAAAAAATAATAATAATAATTACTGATCTGATATTATAACTTTCTCTTTTTGGTTTGTATTTTATTTTTATCCATTCCTAAAGTCCAGGAGAAGAACCATTTTTAATTCTTTCCTTTCAATTATTGCACAATATTTGTTTCGGATTTTTTCTAAGATAATAAAATCAATCTCAATTGCAGGTCAACAGGTCTTCTCGAAAATCAGCTCAAAAGGTGAAAAAAGCTGAAAGTGATTCAGAGGAAGAGGATAATGAAGATGATGAAAAACAAGAGAAGAAAGCCAAGGTCAGAAATATCTCATTTGAATGTGCTGCATTTGATTGTTTTGTATTTTAATCAATGAATTTTTTTGAAAATATCAGCTTGTGCAAATAGAAGTTACGATAACTTATCATTTCCACAATCAAAACAAAAATAATAGTTATGATAATTACACCAATGATGAGGAGAAGGCCTAAAGGCTAATCACTAATCTAATATCACAATTTCTCGTTTTCAGTAGGGTATTTATTTTCATCCATGATCCCTGCACCTCAGGTGAAGAATCTTCACATTTCAATCCTTGTCAACTACATAATTCTTAATTACTACAAAGCATTTTAACCAGAATGTTTTTCTTCAGATAAAATTAATGAAAACTAGTTTACCCCATGCAGCGCAAAGCGCCGCTTGATTGCTCAGTACTGTATCGTTCGGGAATACAGCATCATTGCAACAGATTTGTATCTAGAGTTTCATCTAGATTTCACTTCATATCTCGCAGTGGTGGAAGCTTAGGAGAAAGGAATACGCCAAAGTTTTTTAATATAATAGATAGATTTGAAGGCCAACATCTTCTCTTAAATCAGTTCAATAATGGAAAAAGCTGATGAGAAACGTAGTGATTCAGAGGAAAATAATGATGTAGATGACGAAGAAGACAAAAAGATGTCCAAGTTGAAAATAAGGAATTTCCAATGAGATTTGATTGTTCAGCATTCAATGAATAATGTGAATCAAAGAATAAAAGTTTGTTAACAAAAACATATTTATCCACAGCGGAATGATGCGAACAACTCCTCTGCAGTCTAATTTTTTAAGTAATTGAATAATCTCTTACTTTGAAACCCAAATTAATAAAAATAAATTGTCCATTGGTTGCAGGTAACCAGAAATCTACCCCGAAAATCAGCTCAATCACCGAAAAAAGTTGACGTAAAAAGTGATGATGATGATGATGATAAAGAGGAAGAAGAAAGCGATGCAGAAGAGAAAAAGAAGACCAAGGTGAATAATATTTTTCTTTATTTTTATCCAATATGTAAAATTATCATTCGAAGAAGTTCATGATTTGCAATAAAATAAATCAGTGTGATATAGAAGCGCAGTTTTTAGAAGGTGATGTTTGTTTCCAAATAGCCTATTGTGAATTTTATTTTGTGATCTATCGGAACTTCAAGGCGGTTGCTCATAATTATTGTAACTTATATAGAATTCAAATTAATATAAGCATTTACAACAGATATTTCCTGTATTTTCCTGTATGTTGTAAATTCATAAATAATTTATTTTATCTGTAGGTCCTGATACAAATGAATAATCTATTACAATATCTGTTATTAAATATCATTTATTATATACTGTATAAATAATTTATAACAATATCTTGGCAAATTTTAAGAAAGATGAAATTTTGGTCTCAAATTATGGGTAATTTAATCAATAATTAAAAATGATAAGGACAGTTTTTCATGAAAAAGTTATGCTTCAGGGTAAAAATTGGCTGAACGTGAAAAAAGTACAACATTTCTTCATTTTTTACGGATGTGGCAGTGATCCGGAAGGTTGCCGAGGTCGAAAACTTGGATTCAAAATCACAGAACTATCATATACAGCGTGAAAAAAGAAACCGACTTTCACATTCCATGCAAGTTAGACCCTACTTATGTTGACAATTTTACTGGGCTATTACGATATGTAGGAAATTAAATATATTGAATATCATACTCATAGTAAATTGTACATCTATCTTAATCTCAAGTTTTGGCTTAGTTTAATAGAGTATTACTGTTTTGATTGCAGGTAAACAAGAAGTCTCCTGCTCCTCGAAAAGTATTAAAAAGAGCGAGAAATGAGAATGAGAGTTATTCGGAGGAAAAAGATGAAGAAGAAAAAGAAGAAGAAGATGATGATGATGATGATGATGATAACATGAAAGAAAACAAGAACGCCAAGAAGGTAATAATGCAATAAATAAGGCAATAATTTTCTGTGTAAAAACTCTTCATAGAAGTGAAGAAAGTCCTGTCCAATATTTATTTATTCATTCAGTAATTTAGAAATAATACTTGATGGTGAGGAATTAATATTCTAATTTCTCTGTTATTTTGATTATATCTTTATACTAATAATCATTAGTATGACTTTTTAATGATAATTCTCGCCAACCAATTAATGGATTTACTTGTTTTTTAAATGTCTTCGTGTTTCGGAGGACACGCTAAGCCGTCGGTCCCGGCTGCTTAAAAACAGTCGTTAAGTCACGTCAGTGCGTCTGTGACCCTGAAATGATCATGAGTGACCTGAAAACTCTGACACCAGACCTGAGCCAGCCAGGTTACACGGAATTATTATTTTATTCAAAATTCAATTGATAACGAATTGAAATTCAGTGAATGCCAATCTCGATAACTAGAAACTCCTTCGCAGTAGACTTGTAGAAGAATTCAAATGGTGTAGAGAATGCTAGTTATCCTCAGAATAGTTCACTCATAGACTGTATAATCACAGTGTGGCCATTGAATGTCACACTTTGATTGGTTAGTTCGGTCGAATCCACCATACCTTTGCCAATAGTGAGACGTAGTTGGCTTCTTGGTCGTGTCGATGTCTAATCTCAAGATTAGATAAGAGACTCGCAAATGTTACTCCCATTTTAAGGCCTTTTTCCGCTGAATGTCATTCATTCATGCTGAGAATCAAAATCGCTTCCCGGTGGTTCGGAACCCACCTTAATTTGTAGGGCCACTCATCTCTCATCATCCTTCCCATCACCCAAGCACAAGAGCGTATGTGGGCACCACAACAGCAAAAAATTCCATAAGATTTACATTGAGAAGATGCGTTTATCATTCTAACCTTCAATTTCCTTCTACCAGTGTTAGTTTTTGTTATTCTAAGCTTTAAAAACAATAGAGTATAGAGAGACTTATTTTATGTCCTTCCTCTTGAAGGAATGTAGTGGAGTGGTTCGTAGTTCGTGGTTCGAGTCCTTCCTCTTGGAGTGGTTCGTAGCCGAGGCGGCTAAGGCGTCAGACTGATTAAGTTATCAGCAGTCAGATAAAATCCATTAGGCCAGGGTTCGAGCCTGGTTGACGGAAGGATTTTTGACAAATACGGCCACTCCCGTCTTTCGGAGGAGACTTTAAGCCGTCGGTCCCGACTGCCTAAAAAGTAGTCGTCATACTCATCATCACCCCACTCATTACCCACGCACAAGCCTAGAGCTCATGTGGGCATCATCCTCGGAAAAAAAATGTTAGACAAATTAGTTGATGGGTTCAAGTTTGCCTGTATAGGAATTCAGAGTATTGGTAAAAGTTTTGCGAAGGCGGAAAAAAACGTTCCAACACACTGTTATGGACCCTTTCACACGACTTCATTGTGATTATATACTTTCTCTGTCATTTATGTTGAACAAAATTGTCTTTGCTCTCTACGGAACACCTATTTCTAAATTTAATTTTTCAGGGAAAAGTGTCCAAGTCTTCGAAAAAACAGAAAACTGTTGGAAAGAAAGGTGGTAAAGGAAAAATTGAGAAAGAAAACGAACCCGATGAAGACGAGGAGGAGGAATATGAGGTGAAACTGAATACTTTTGTTTGTTATACATACAGAGTGTTTCAAAAAGAACTTTACAACTTTGAAATTGCATATAATTCTTTTAAATAAAGTTATAGAACTGAATTTGGTGTTGTTTCAAAGGAAAACACATCAAGTTTTGACTAGTATATTATGGAAGCGCTCTGTGATTGCGTTATCGACGCAAAAATGCAGAAAAATTGACTCCCGCGTCAACAATATGGATCTTGGAGTTTTTGGTTCAATGTTTAGGAGAGAGACAAAAAACAGCTGGCATAATATTGTCTCTCCCCCACACATGGAATCGCTGGTAACCACCCAAAAACCGATCGTGTGAACCTAGACGTATGATTTCTTGAGCACCCTGTTTATATAAAAATCTATGCCAATCATAAATTGTAGGTCTAGTATGAGTATAATTTTTCGTACTTGGTACAAAAATTACGTTGAAAGTTTCTTGCCTACTTTTATTCTTCAAGCCAGCTAGCACGCTCGAGTCCAGTGAAAACAATCGTAATTAACATGTTAGCCGCTAGCGCTTGCTAGGGCGAGATTCTGCACTTTCATAACATGCCAATCAAAACTTGAAGTTTTTTCCTTTAAAACAAAACCAAATCCAGCTCTATATCTATTTTTAAAAAAATTGTATGCATTTTCAAAGTTGTAAAGTCCTTTTTGAAACACTGTATTATAGTTTTGTCTTTTTTCTAGCTGTTGCGAATATAATGTTGGTTAATTCAACATTGTCTTTCCACAGCATTAATTTCTTCAATAAGAAATAATTGATTAACGATTTGAATTATAATAGAAACAGTGCCTTAGGCATTCTTCAACAGTATTTATGTATTTTTATTTTATACTGGTGTTCACAAAGAAGATGAAATCTAATTTAATTTTCAAATAAATAGTATTTCAATTGATTGATTATTCAAATAAGAAGAGCTTTCAAAACAAATCTGTTTTTCAAAACTCGCTTTTTATTTCTTTAAATGAATGTTCAAATGCCTATAATAGGCAAAATAATTTTTGGCACAGTTATAAATTCGATTATGCGGAATCTAGTACGGGTTTTACAATGTTGTTTTTAATTGAATGTGATTTTTCATGGCTTTTGACAGGTGGACAGCATAGTCAGTATGAGAAAGACGAAAAATGGCGTAACCCAATATCTGGTACACTGGAAAGGCTGGAGTTCAAGTGCTGATACTTGGGAAAAGGAAGACAACTTAAAATGCAAGAAACTCATTGACGAATTTCTGAAGAATCAAGAGCCAGTAAGTGCATCAAGATTTTTAAAAATATTTTATTATTTAAAAATTCCACACAAAATATCTATCTATTTATTTATAATATTACTAGCTGTCCCGGCGAACTTCGTATCACCCTCTCCCCCCCCCCAAAATGTCCGCCCCTCTTCTCCCCACAAATGTTCCCCCTTCATGCCACCCCCAAAAAATGTCATCCCCCAAATGCCCCCCTTCATTCCCCCGCAAATCCCCCTTCATGTCAACCCCCTCTTTCCCACCAAATTTCACCCCCTTCTTCCTCCAATTGGCGTCCTTCATGTTGCCCCCCAAAAATGTCCACCTTCATGTCACCCTCAAATAACCCCCTTCATGTCACCTACCTCTTCCCCCCAAATGTCTTCCCTTCACATCACCACCCTCGAAAAATGTCACGAAGTAAAAATATCTATATCCACTCGCTTTATTGATGGAAAATTAAAAGAAATCTGCAATATACTAATTTTTATAAAGTGAGTGGATAATAATCAATATTAATCAATGCTGAAAGTTGCCAAAAAAATTTCACCCGTCTCGGAATCGAACCCGAGAATTCTGCGTGGTAGGCAGAGTCGCTATCCAACAGACCACCGAAGTTGTATTTGGGAAGACCTATATTGTAGCATCTTCAACTACACATCGATTTCATAGGAGCATTATTGTTTGGACTGGATCAAAATGGATGTCATGTTTGATAGGTTAGGTCATTAATTTACTAATTATTTATTAATTATTTAAAGAGATTTTCTTATATTTTAATACATATTATGTTAACCAGTGCTTTAAAAATTGAAACGAATCCAAAATCATCTAAATCGGTTCAGCCGTTCTCGAGTTATAAGCGAGCGTACAGACACCAACTCTCTTTTATTAATATAGATAGGTAATATTAATGTTCAAATAATGGAAGGTTCAATAGGCATACGCCCAAAACTTTCCCTTTTCCAATGTAGAAAACAGTCCAAATCTAGGCTATGTTGTATATCCTTCACAGTCAAAAATTTTCACTCCAAACTCTTGAAAATGTTTAAATATTGTAGTGATAATAAATATTAAATTGGTAATTATTTAGTGTCGCTACTTTTGGATTTTCATGGAATTTTAAAAATTGTCATAGTTTTTTTGTAGCTTTGTTCAGTTGTCATGAATGTTGGTGCAAAGTTTCAGTTCCATATGTTTTACCATTATTAAGATAAAAAATAATGAGTGAAAAAAACAAAATGGCAGGCTGTGTGAGTAACTAAGGACTTCTGGACAATTTAAATATGATATTTTGATATGGTTTTTACCCAGGAACAATGCCCTAGAATATTGGTAGGGAGTTCTGAAACATTCTGTATATGGTTAAAATATTATATTATTGTTCTAGAATAATAAGAGAATCTGTAGTTGATTAATATTTTGCAGGATACCACCAAAAGAACTAAAGATGATAAAGGAAAGAAAAAAAAGAATGAAGAGGAAAACGAACTAGCAGACCAGAAGAAAAATGAAGAACATAAGAAAAAGAATGGAGAGAAAAAGAAAGAAGAAAAGAGAAAGAATGGAGAGGAAAAAGAGGAAGAAGAGAGCAGTGGGAGTGGTTCTGAAGATGATAGTGAGTACGAGGTGGAATCCGTCGTCGATGGCAGAGTGAAAAGAAATGGATTAATGGAGTATCTGGTGAAGTGGAAAGGATGGAATTCAAGCCACAATTCCTGGGTTGCCGAAGAAGATATCTACTGCAAGAACCTCATAGAAGACTACCTTAAAAATCACAAAGCGGTAAGTTACTATAATTTTCAAAATTCAGACTTGCTTTACGATTTGCTCAATTCCGGAAAATTAAAAATCCTTCCATTATTTTTCCATTATTTTTTCGTGCTCCTTTCCCTAGTTTCCACTTGAAACAAAATCTAATAACTTCCGTGAAATGCTTTTAGGCAACATCATTTACGACCGTTTAATTCAATTGGTAGTACGAGTATATTACTAATAAGATATAGGTTTATTAATTCCATTTGGCGGATGACGAATAACTTTCATTAAACAAGAGGCAAGAGGAGCCTACTAATGAAAGAGGGGAGAAGCTGATGGAATTTGCACTAAGTAACAACCTCGAAATAATGAACAAGTTATGCCATGGAAATCTTGAGGAAAGGTGGACATAGAAATCTCCATTAGACACACTGCTTGAAATTGAAAAGTACAATGATATGTTCAGAAAATTAGAAGTAAATGGAAGTTTTAAATACGAATCGGACCACAGATTACTGATGAGTGTTGTGCTTATACACAAAAGAAGATTCTACATAAAGCAGAAACAGTTAATGATAAACCAGACGAATGCTGAAAGTTTTGTTGAAAATTTATATGAGGAAATATGGAGAAGAAATCTACTGGAATGAATGGTATTGAAGAAATATATACAAATTTGGTACAATCCATTCGGGCAGCGTCTATCAAATCTGAAAGAGAGGCACAAAGAAATGGAAGAAGAAGTAATAGAATTTCAGCTAGTACAAAGGAACTTATCGAAATGCGCGAAAGTATGAATAGAATTGTACATAAGACAGAAGAACAAAAGGAAGAACATAGAGGACTGAGAAGAGAAGTCAGAAGAAGAATAAGGAAGGAGATAAAAGAATATGAAGAAAACGTAATCAATACAATCATGTCAACAACAGGATCAACCAAGAAAATAAATCAACAGCTGAGTACTAACAAAAGAAAATGGATTCCAAAACTGAACAGCGAAGAAGGAATGGCAACGGCAAGGTGGCAGATAGTAGAAGAGATATCCAAATTCTTTGAAGACCTATATGGAATGAAAAATTCCAATTGCAATGAGAGATAGGAGGAAGGGGCAAACTATCAGTTTGTAGAGTTTTGCGAGCCAGAGATTTTAGAATCAGAAATAAGAACTGTTGTCCGCATTCTGAAAAAAGAGAAAGCTCCAGGAGAGGACGGCATCACAAATGAAATATTGATAATAGGTTTGGAAAAGATGATTAAATTGCTAAAACTTCTATTCAATGGAATCTTGAAGGAAAAGGTGATACCCAAGGATTGGAAAAACAGCAAAGTGATTATACTCTTCAAGAAGGGGTCGAGATTTGATATTAGAATGTGGCAGGCACTGGAAGAAACAGGTATCAGTGCAAATGTGGCAGGCACTGGAAGAAACAGGTATCAGTGCAGAATACATAGAGGTTATAAAGAGCATCTACAAGGACACAGAAATATACATTGAGTTGGAGAGAAGAGGGAGGAAAATCAAAATAGAAAGAGGTGTGAAACAGGGGTGTCCGTTGTCCCCGGTTATCTTCAATTGTTGCGTGGAGTACATATTTCGAAGGCTTGAGTGGGAAGACAGGGGTTTGCGCATCAATGGCCGCAATCTCACAAACCTTAGGTTCGCTGATGATGTAATGATTGTAGCAGGAAGCGCCGAGGAGATGAAAAGTATGTTGAACGAGCTCATAGGGGCTAGCCGGGAGATGGGCCTAAGCCTTAATGCTCAAAAAACAAGAATAATGACCAACTCAGTAAGAACAAATATACAAGTGAACTGTGGCATTATTGAATGCGTGGATGAGTATGAGTGTTTGGGCCAGATTCTCTCCTTCACAAATCGAACGGCTAAAGAAGTGAAACATAGAATCGACAGTGGGTGGAAAAAGTACTGGGTTCTGAAGAGAATATTCAAGGGAAACTTCTCCAATAATTTGGAGTCAAAACTACTGTCGATGTGCATATATCCTGCAGTGCTATATGGATCTCAAACTTGGGCGCTCACGGGAAAATTGGACAAGAAGCTGGAGACCACACAAACGAAAATTCTGCGTAGTCTTCTAGGCATCAAACTCTCACAGAAGATAAGGAACAGAGAAATATTGAGAGCGGTTCGCGTGAACTACCTGCAGAGAGAGGCGCATCTTTCAAAATGGAAGTGGGCCGGCCACGTCGCAAGAATGCCTGCAGACCGCTGGGCCAAAGTGTGCACAGAGTGGGCACCTAGAGACCTGAGCAGAAGAAGAGGCCGACCGTCGACAAGAGGAGAGATGAGATCAGCCAAAGAGTGGGCTATGCATGGGAGACGACTTTCAGAAACAATGATCTATGGGCGAAAATAGTGCATAAATTGAATGTATAAATAGTGTGTAAAGTGAATGTAAATAATTTATTAGCGGTTGCTAACCCCAAAATATTATCTCGTTCAGAGAGGCTTTTGTTCTGTAAAGAATGTTGATAAAGCTTTTATTATTAATAATAAGAGAATCTGTAGTTGATTAATATTTTGCAGGATACCACCAAAAAAACTAAAGATGATAAAGGAAAGAAAAAAAAGAATGAAGAGGAAAACGAACTAGAAGACCAGAAGAAAAAGAATGAAGAGAAAAAGGAAGAACATAAGAAAAAGAATGGAGAGAAAAAGAAAGAAGAAAAGAGAAAGAATGGAGAGGAAAAAGAGGAAGAAGAGAGCAGTGGGAGTGGTTCTGAAGATGATAGTGAGTACGAGGTGGAATCCGTCGTCGATGGCAGAGTGAAAAGAAATGGATTAATGGAGTATCTGGTGAAGTGGAAAGGATGGAATTCAAGCCACAATTCCTGGGTTGCCGAAGAAGATATCTACTGCAAGAACCTCATAGAAGACTACCTTAAAAATCACAAAGCGGTAAGTTACTATAATTTTCAAAATTCAGACTTGCTTTACGATTTGCTCAATTCCGCAAAATTAAAAATCCTTCCATTATTTTTTCGTGCTCCATTCCCTAGTTTCCAGATGAAACAAAATCTAATAACCTCCGGGAAATGCTTTTAGGCAACATCATTTTACGACCGTTTAATTTAATTGGTAGTACGAGTATATTACTAATAAGATATAGGTATATTAATTCCATTTGGCGGATGACGAATAACTTTCATTAAACATTTCTATGGTAACGAGTGATGTTCTGTTGATTTCTTTTTAAAATATGTTTCCTACATGTTATATACAGTATTTATGTGAAAAAAGTCAACAGAACATCACCCGTTACCATAGAAATGTTAAATAAAAGTTATTCGCCATCCGCTAAATTGAACGAATATTACTAAACATATGTTTTTGAAATCGAGGGAGACAGGCAAGCGTGTGGATGCGTATGTGCGCGTAATCAACAAACATGACTCAGTTTCCCTTCACTTTGCATGTTTGATTCATCCGCCTTCTTAAAAAATTTTACTATACAGTTTGAATAAAACAAGTTGTCACTTGACCTGGTGCTCAAGAACCGTTTTTGTCAGAAAGCGTCCGATGTCCGAACAGCTGACCATTTGATTCGATGTTAGCATTTCAGATGATCGGTCGTTTTCTGACAAAAACGGTTCTATAGTCCGATTCACGTCAAGAAGTCAGCATTGTTTATATGAGGAGCATTGATGCCAAGTTTCATTGATAGAGAAAGAGAAAACTGCACCAAACGTGTTTGTTGGGACTGTGTGCGACAACAATGCACAGTGCGGCAACTATGCACAGTGCGAATAGGATAGAGACATCAGCAACTGCCTTGTGCTGAACAAGGATAGCAAACTCCCATCTAAGCAATGCTGATTTCTTGACGTGAATCGCACTATAGTGAGTGACCAGGCCAAGTGACAACTTGTTTTATTCAAACTATTTGTCTACCCGCGTTGTTGTTGAAATATTTCATCCCAGTGAGATAGGGTTAGATGTTTCGTTTTCAAATAGAATTACATAGTTTCAGACGGCTGGAAATTTTTGCTGAGATTAGTCGAAATCTTAGATAAAGAATGATAATACAATATTAATTATTAATTTATATATACTTCACAGGAAATACGCCCAAAGAGAGCACTGCGAGAGCAGCCTGATGAAAGAACCAAAATTCAGTTGTCAATCAAGAGAAGCAGGACAAGTCGGAGAAATACAAACAGGTATTTTTTTAATTTTATTACATTCTCTTAACTCATGTTACCTACTCCAACAAATCATAATGTTGCTTATTTATGTAGGTTATTGCTTAATTTAAAAGTAAAGTTCATCTACACTGACCATTTCTCTGAGAGACTGGGCTTCAGAATAATATTTCGAATCTTGAGATTATGATATTCCCTTCAGTTGTTCTTTATCTTCTTTCTTTATATTTTACGCCAGAAGAGTATCTTTCAGTCCAAATCATTACGTGCAGCTCCACACTCCATTTTGATCCAATTCCACAATTTTCCGTTTCTACGGGAAGGGGGGTGGATTAAAAGAACATAATATTGTTGTCGATTGGCAAGGCTACATTATGTGGTTTACTGGATATCCACAGCACAGTGGTCTGTATTGCAACACAGTACAACTACACACCGTGTCTGTATTATTTCATTCTAATGGTTTTATCCAGGAATCTTATTGGTAATAATTATACGGTCAAATGCTTGAAAGCAAATTCATTTTAACCGCCGAATGTCAAAATTACTCTTGACGGCTAATCATTTTACGGAGTAGATTCCAATTCATTTTATGTAAATTCAATAGGCTCCTTGCAATCGGCCGATAGTGTTCTCAGTGTTAAAGTAAGAATTAATAGTTAGTTTTTGAAGTTTTTGTAATTTGTTACTATATTTAACGTTCTTATGTTTCTCTCTATGAATTGAGCCAATTTTAATTAATTTTATCAATTCTATTCTTCCACAGAGTCACCTACTATGATCAAGACTGAAGAGCCATTGGAAGAATTACAGGTTGTCAACTGCGTGAACCACTTCAATTATTTTATTGAATTATTACTTTTTCAATTGTAAACTTCATTACTCCAATGGATTTTTAAAAGTATTTTTACAATTGAACATTACTAGAGAATATCAATACTTCTACTAGAACTAGATTATCGATTATTATTTAAATATTAGTAGAAAATAAGTAAGAATTTATTAGTAAGTTATTATTCTATAGATTCCATCCTACTGATACAACTTGAAAAATTGTTTATGGTATGGTAATATGATATTGTTATAAGGGATGAGTTTCTCAACATCAATTTTGTATCGTTTGTTGACTAAAATTGATTAATTGGAGAATTAAAGAATCAAGTTTCTCTACTCTGTGAATTGAATTGATAATGATTTCAAGTATTGTCGTGTTTACCATACTATTCACTCTTCTAACAGTGAATTTCAGTGACATAATAACGTTCTGCTAGTCGAAAAACGTATAACCTTTCTAACCTCAGTTATAGGGAGAGCGCAAGTGACATAGGCGGCTGAAAGTCACTGTGCTCAATCATTGCTAATATAACAAAAACAAATGTACCTCACGGTTATGCTATGCTCATTCTCCCAGATTCAAAAAGTAGGGAAACTTGCTTTCCGAATAGCCTACCTCTCGTTCTCCTGGCATTCACATGAATTTAAATTAAAATGTAATTTAATATTTTCTACAGTATGTATTACTCATAAAATTTGAATAACTTTTCAAGATAAATATTGTGTCATTAGGCCTACATTAAATTCCTTCAAAACGTGTGAATGATGCATTTCTTTAAAAAAATTGGAATTCGCGAGGTTTTGAATGAAATTTTATTGTAATATCATTTCCACCTTCCGTAATGAAAATATTGTTGATAAATAATTATCCTTATTCTCAAGTACTTTGTGTATAGTTGTTATCAAATCCCAATTGTTGTTTAAATCGTTTTGCTGATTAATTAAATTTCCAAGAAGCAAACTGATCACATCGAATTATTCCGATTCATTGGTCAATGTCCATTGACTGACGTAGCGTTTTGAGAAGTTCATTGTTCATATTTTCCCAGTGGATGAGTCTATTGTGTGCCATCCAACTACTATGTTATGAGTGTTGTGTTTTGTATGAAGTGAAAAAAGCAGTGCCGCTGAAAATGATTTGCAGAATAGTTATCTTATCAGTGTCAAGTTTCAGTTGCAATTAGAAGTTTAGTATGAATGAATCCATTGGAACTAAAAAACGTTTCCATGGCAGGGATGAATTGGAAATTATCGAGTAAGATTCCGACTTTTTACCTAATAGCTGTTACAAAGCTTAATGAACTTTGATCTATGATGCCCATTATCTTTCCAATTCAGCAACATTAAACTGATTTAGCATGATTATTTTTTAAAGGTGTAACAATTAAGACAGTTTGATAGTTCCGGGTTTTATGTCATGAAATAAGATTGATCTATCTCTATTTATTCAGGTCTTCTATTTATTATTTATATACGAGAAACTCCAACCTTGATATTGATCAAGAATTCATTTGAAAGTTATTTTACCACTAAGTATCAGCTTAGTCTATCGAATTGAGTGCAATGAATGTCTATGTCGATTATTAAGTGTATCTTGCATTATTAAAATTCTTTTTCATATTGTGGTATTTGTTGTTACATTGCATGTATTTCATACCTGATTGGCATTGAATTTAAAATTTGATATCGCAACTGTTGAAGTTTCCCATTATTACACTATGATTACGCGTAATCAGTATGTTATGTTAGATAATTTATTTAGAATTGAAATTTCTGGTTTTTCCTATTTAATCTCTGCATGGGACTCAATTATCATTTATGGAATACTAATTTTGTAATATTTCTTTCATTTTCACCATTATTGGAAAAATAAGAACTAATTATTATTGAATTTTAATATTTTACATTTCCTAGATATTATTCATTGACATTCATTGAATAGCAACATTGTATGAATAATATTTTTCTGATCTGAATCTAATTGAAGTCTATCTTGAATCCTGTGATAAAAAAGTTAAACTTGAAAAATAGAAGGATAACTTTGACCAATATCATTACTGTAAAACAGTTTGTTTACTTACCAAAGTCAGTTGCAGTGAGTGGAGAAAGTGGGTGAAATTTAGACCTCTCACTACGCTAAAATAGCATGCTATATCTATGTTATTATAACATTTTAATTAGCATAACTAATATTTATCCAATGTCGGAAGTATAGAACAAGAAAGAATAGCTTTATTATTTTCTGCTGCGTATGATTCCTACGGGTATTTGGCTACGGGAAAAATGCCAGACGGAACAGGAATTGAACCTGTGCAGCGATAGTAGAAATTTCCTCTTTCCTGAATAGTCTTGAATAATATATATTTTTTAATATTAAGTTTTTAATGAAATTTTTTAAAATTTTGTTAGCAGTGTTTCAAAATGTAGTGCTCCATCACCCTCATGAAGATATTTAGGGAAATGCATTTGCAAAATGCTCAGTTAACGTTTTTACAACTTTCGTCTTTATTACTATTATGATTAGTATCAAAGCATAATATTAATCCATCCTATGATATCAATGAAAAACTATATTAAAATGATAAATCCGAATTTCTGCTTCACTTTTCATAGCGATTGACAACCTCCTTGGAGTTGGATAGGCCTACATTATTTTACAAAGACAAAAATCAATATTATTAACATACTTTATTGAAATTGGTAGAAATACATTAGTTTCAAGTTCATAATAACATAGTGATAATCTCTATAATAATAAGTAGTGCTCTTCACATTGTGAATGAAGAGTCAAGCTCCACACGTCTTGATCAAACTTTTATTATAAAAAATGAAAAATCATAGGTTTTTTTTAAGAACAATTCCTTTAACTTCAAGAGTTGAAGTAACTTGATATAAAATTACATTTTCGAAATGATTATAATTTTGATTGGGGGCTGAGATACGATACCGGTATTCAAAACTTAGATTAAAACTGTCAGGTATTCCAGGGGGAAATCGATAGGGGTAGGGTTCAGGAGACTTTTCTGAATGATAGTAAGTTTTACCTATTAAACGAGAAATAAATTAAAGATATTGCGGTTTTCTCACTCTAAAAACTCATTGACTGGACTTGTAATTAGATGGTGTGGGCAACAGTCGACGAAGCAAAAGTCTTTTCAGAGAAAATAAACAATGATCTACTCAATTTGATCCTTATTTCATCGAGGAGAGAAACATCGAATCTTACTAGAAACTTCTCAAAATATAACAAATATGATTATTTTGATTAAAATACTTTCAATTTTATCAATACAGTCAAGAAAACGCCTGAGGACAAGTAAATGATTAATAGCAACATTATAATATGATGCTATATTTTGGATAAATTTTATTGACATCTTGAATCTTTGGACCCACATCATCTATAGGCAGAAATCACCAAAGCTTGTAATTCCGCCGCTTTGCGCGCCTCAATCGTCGAATCTGGTCCGACCCAAGCATATTGGGTCTCCCACCATTAGCGACTCTATTAATCTACTCAACTGTTATGGAATCAGTTTTCTCAAACTCAAATCAGCTGGAAGCAAAGCTGTAGGCAGTTGTAGGCATGCGGTCGAGGCTCCACTTTCAGTACTGTCACCGTTTTTCGCTTTCATTTTTGTGTATCTTCTATTCTGTCTTTGTGATATCTTTGCTGTCAGTGGTGTGGTTACAGTGAACTGTGATTAGAATATAACTACTTTTGAAAGTGCTAAAATGACGAATATATGTTCGTGGTCTGTAGTTTTGTGACGGATAATAAATTGTTAGTCATACTTGAATAAATAGTACAAAGTTCAATTCAATATACTTGATATCTTGTTGGTTTTGTTCTAATCATCATATTGAAACATGATTTAGAATAAATTGGTGATAAGTTTAATTCTTGTCGTTTTTTTTTTCAACGCGTTAGACTCATCCAGAGACAGACTTTCCACTAGATAGGTAAGAATGCAAGTTTTTACATGGGGATGTAGGTCTAATGTGAATTTCTGTTTTGTGAGTTTTGTCAACATTCAAGATTAGTTCAGATCAGAACGTTGCAAATATCCAATTCAAGTGATAGAATGTTGATTTGTTGATGTTGTTTCAAAAGATAGGTTAGAGTCAAAGCAATATTTCAAAGCATTATTTAAAATATTAGAATAGGTGTAATGAAGTTAAAATTGTGCTAGCGCGCTTTATTTTTGTCTCTAGTTTCATTTAAAAAAATTTTGAGTCAATATCTTCAAAAATTGTGCCAATACACTGCACTTTAGCCCAAAAGGATACGGCTGACTTGACTAAGCTTACCTACCTGCCCAGTTAGCAGTTAGTTATCCAGTGCCCGAAACCCTCTGTTTAACTTGATTTTTGTCCAATTAAAGAGTTATCACTCTGGGTGTAAAGTGAGCCTTTTTAGTTTGTATAAAAGAAGTTGGTAATTATTTTAATTTTTATTAATGGGAATTGGGCTTGACAGGTTATTTGAGCTTACTAAAATTGTAGTTGTAGAATAAGCATTGCTTAATCTTTCACAGAAAATTATTATCCTCTTATTTGATTTGATGGATATGAACCTTTTTAAGATCAATTCTTACAGGTTCTCTAGATTATAGATAATATACAGTACATTAAGGGCCTGGTCACATACGATTGGGGTTTGATTTACTCCACTTTACTTGTATAGGGCTACGTATATACCATACGATTTATATAAATATACTATGCGAGTAAGTGAAGTCAAGCAAAGGAGGAGTGCGGCCAGGCCCTACGTGAAGTGATGTCGTATGTGATATGTGACCAGGCCCTCATACTGTATTATTGCTGTGTTCCTAGAAGACAGTAGGGATTGAACAGAAGCCATCTAGATTCTAGATTCAGATAGCAGTTGCTCCGTGGGCGCACGGCCACGGTTGAACACAGAGAAATAATAAATATAGAACGTCGTACTTTTGTGACAATTGCTTTGCTGCTTCCTATTTTCATTTGCCTGCTCTGCTGCAAGTCGAATGCAATATTTCTTACATTAAAATAGTTTTTGATCATGAAATAACTAACTTGAGATAAATATAAGTTTTTTCATAGTAGGTATTTAATGATTATTTGTCTTTTCAAATTAAGTTGTAGACAACTCATTTCTGTATTGTTTCAGACAACAAAAAACAATTCACAAGATGACGCTGTACATTTGCGTGCAAAAGACTATTTTCTTTGGAATTGGTGGTGTGTTATTTGTCGTCGGACTAATGATGGCATGTCTGTGGCCCGTCATCTACAACAATGTCTTACGAACGGTAAGTTTTTACTCTGTTTAGTAAAAAAAGCATGATACACCTGAAATTAGTATCAGATTCCTGTTTCATAAAAATGTAGGTGACCTGAAATACGGCGGATACACACTAGACCTCTAATTTTAGGTTTCACCAACTGAGATCAACTAATATGAATCAGCTGTACCCAGATTGTTCATTCATTGCTACCTCCAGTTAGATAATTTAGCTCAGTGATTGTACCGATCTTGCTTGGTGCCAAAGAGTAAACATAAATTATAACCATAGAGTAACTATAAAATAATATAGTATATTTTTATAGTTACTGTATGGTGCAACCCAACATAACTTTATTAGATAATACGTTGTGCTGCCCATATAATTAGGCCTACGTGTTTCCTCTTCCCTGTATTGAAGTTCGTCTACATTTTCATTATAGGCCTATAGGCCCCTGAAGAAAATAGGTGTTATGAAAAATCGGGAAAAAGGCGTCAATAACGAAAATGAAAAATTATTAGTGCGTGGTATCTAAACCTATGCATATTGGGAAGCGTGAGTGTTGTAGCCTAGTTGAAAAGCCTCAACTATTACCAACAAAATTGAAAATAACAATCTATATCGGCCCCGTTGAGATTCTCTTGAATTTTCTCAAATGTAAATAAAGTCAAGGTCGCCAGTCTTGGCTTTTTGTTGAACAATTAAAAATACAATTATTAGTTTTCTTATTCATTCCATTGCCACATTGTTACATTCACAATATGCGGTTGTGAACTCACACAAGCACTTGCTGAGAATAGCGTAAGAGAATTTTTCTATTTGTGAAGATCAGTGTTTGAACAGACTGATACAGGAAATTTTCCTTTGATGATCATTCTTTCTGCAACATTCGTTAGTGCATTTGATAAGAAGAAAATTGAGTATTAATACTTGATTTATTACATTTTAATTCACATTCGGGTTCTATTAGGGTACTCTTAGGCGAAGATAGATAAGTTACATCAATAATTCACTTGACTTTTCCACAAAACAAACGTGCTGTGTAACAATAGTAGTTAAGGCATAATAGCCCTCTCCTCCACTTAACCCACATTATAAAAAAACTATATTAATAAAGGTGGTACTAGAGAAAAAAGTAGTAATCTCCTACCTACCACAGTAGAAATCTCTAATTAATAATAATGATAATAATTATTATTATAACAAATACTGGTGTAAGACGTTGATAGTATAACAACCGAATCTAGTCTCTCGTTTTCATAAAAAATTTGTTTGTGACAACATCCAATGTTGTAAAAATGAGCAATCATTTAATCCTTTGATTAATGAACTACTAAACCTTAAAACTGAAATCAGTTTGTGTTGTCCCTTTTAATCGGCGGATCCGAAAGTAAATCATGAATCATTAGGATGACTCATTTATTCAATCACTTCGGCCTCACTGCTTCAGACTCAAAGTTCATTCATCATGCGAGTGGTCAATGAAATATTGATAATTTCCTATTGTTCAATTTTGTAACAACCAAAGCAACTTTCCTACAAAGCGTTTTTAATACTGATTCTGCCATTTGCATTCAATAATGAATGAAGTCTCAATGGCACTTTTTAGCGGATGGCACTTTTTATTCCACGTTTTATTGTATCCGAATTTATAATAATATAAATTGTTGATGAAAGAAGAAACTTTTAATAGAGTTTAAAACTAGACATAATTTTTCATATGATCTAATATGCTATTATGTTATCCATTAATACTTGAATAAGTCATTGAACTAATGATACTGTGATATTAATATTTTGTGATATTTGAATCTTATCTCTTTGCACTTATCATTCCAATTCAATAACTTAGCTCACTGTTGCTTGCTATTTCATTCTCGACAAATTCCAATAGCAAAGTTATTTCTGATATCTATTTTCATACATTCAATTCCCTATATCATCAGATTCCATTTCCAGCTCCATTTTGTTTTTCAAATTATTCAACCACATTATTTATATTGTGATAACTAAGAAATTTTTAATTTGAAACTCGTGTATTTTATTATCTATTTATTTATTATTTTTTCTTATGAATAATAAATTAGCAACAAAGTAAGCTTAATAGCTATTGTACTACATTATAACTTATACTTGAGATTGAATTGAGACAATATTGGTTTTCTCTTCTGTTATAGAGGGCTATATCTTAGTGTAATACATTATACAGGATGAGCCAATAAAACAAATTTGAATTGGTTACTAATTGTTCAAGAAATTTAATTTTTTCAATCTGACTGTAGAAAGTAGAAAGTACCGTTCAAATTTAGATATTTAGTGTTCAAAAATTGAGACATAAGTTTTTGAATATAACATCTGCCAAATGTCATACATAAAATTTGTGCATTTCTGTAGCCATGGAAGATCCCATGATATTCTGAAGCATACTGATTGGTATTTATTGTTTATGGCTGAGATTGTCCTGGGTGGACTGCTCTGAAAAACTATTGTTTTCAAGTAGTTACCCCTTGAAAGAAATTTGCAGGTTGTCAAATCTGGTGATCGAGGTGATTCACTCTCGAAATGGGAATGAAACACAATTGGATATCCCTTGGCCCCCTCGCTTTTCAGATTTGACAACCTGCTATGTTTTC
Source organism: Laodelphax striatellus (assembly GCA_017141395.1). Taxonomy (NCBI): domain Eukaryota; kingdom Metazoa; phylum Arthropoda; class Insecta; order Hemiptera; family Delphacidae; genus Laodelphax; species Laodelphax striatellus. The sequence goes on from CM029533.1 coordinate 17,782,330, forward strand.
TATGGGGTTACTAGCCTACTAGAAAGCAAGAGTTTTTCAGAACCATCCGAGCTTGGAAACAAATAATTCGGGACACTGAATTATTACACATGAAATGGATAAATTTGTACTTCCTATTTATAACCATAAAATTGATCTTTAAAAACAATTATTTACTTATTCAATTGGGTGCGTTTCACTTTCTCATCCTGTATTATTCAATAGATTCATCTAAACTTATGTACTGTTGAGGCGTTGGGAATTATGAACTCATTACTGTGTTGCAGTGATATGTCTGATTGTCTGAATTGTTTTACCTGAAGTGTCTAGCTTTGGTCAGCTTATCTTAAGCTTGCTATTTATTTTCTTATCAACTTCATAACAAGTTCAAAATTATTCTAGTTTACTCTCAGTCCTGCATTGCTTTGCTGGACCTATCAAATAACTGCTTGTTCCTCGTAACCAAAAATGAACCATCAATTGAATAATTATTACAGCAGAATAAATTTCTTATTTTTTTCTTATTTCTAATTTGATTGTTAAGGAAACCTGTCCAAGAGTTGTTTGTTACAGAATCAAATGTTCTTTGTTCATTGTTCTACACGTGCAAAAATATTCCTTATGTGAAGACGTTTATTGTTGAGTACTTTGCTAGTGTAAACTATCAACAAGATTGTGGACTGGCTTGTTGAGGCCATTTAAAACCAATTTTTAAATACTTGAAGATTCTGAATCATGTAATCTTTCATGGAAAAAATGAACAACAATAATATTTTTATCTATCGTTGAAGAAATACATAAAAGTGAACGTGACACATGACTTCAGATCTCAGCTTCCTCATCTTTGGTTCTTGTAATCAAATATTGTACATATCTCAAAAAGTATGTTGAATAAGGCGAGTAGTGCTGTAGTTGAATGCACTAACTGTACGTCTGTACTGTAATCAACTGTAGTCAATGCTGTAGGCCTACTTAGTAAAATCGATACATTTAAATAAGTTGGAAATAATAAAGAAACTGTATGAACTTGTAGATGGAATAAACCGGGATATTGGAGTACGGTAGCATATTCTCAACAACCTGTTATAAATTATTATTATTCAATCCGAAGCGTAGAAAATAATCAACTTCACACGGTTTGATTTATTTCTTTTCATATTACAGTAATAAGATTCAGTCTTTAAAATCTGACAACACGGCTTTTATTTCAAGTCCGACAAATTGTTATATGCATGGTTAAATTGAGTATTTGAGTTTTAAAAAATCTCGTTCTCAGCGAAGTTTCAATTCAATTTTATTTATTCAAATGATTATTCCTTTCCACCCATCATAAGCATTGCCACTAGTTTTCCAAAACTAATCGCAGTTTATAAGAAACATTAGAATTTATCTTGAACTTCTTTTTAGGCACAATTATAATAATTGAAAATTTAAATAATGAAGCATGCTTGAGAGATAATGAGCATGATCTATTGCTTTAAAGTGCTCGAAAAATGAATTATCACGCTTGTCAATCAATCATTAAGCAATAAAGATCGAATTTCAAGTAGTACTGTATATAAATTAGTCATGGAATGTTTGGTAGCTATTTCCAATGAACAATGACTATGATTCTGTGTTATATCAGTACGTTATTATAAAAGTCTACCAAGGTCAAGAGGCCATCCAGATAACAGTTTCGCTTGAGAGTTTGTTAGATTAGATGTAAAATTTATAAATGAATATCTTACTAATAATTAATTGGTTTTGCCCAATTCTAGAAATGTTTTTATTTGTTTGAATTTCAATTTTTGTGAACTCATGATTAGAATTTTGATGAAATTTATCTTGATTACTTAATAAAATTATTTGTGATTTTGGATTCATTTTCATAGTCTTTCTCTCTCTCCAAGAATCTCCCCATATCGTTCTCCAAGAATGGACATCTCACATCTATATGTTCAAACTCCGCTGTTTCATATGGACACAAGACGATCATTTCACTGTTAGCTTATTGAATCTCATCTATATTGTTTAATACAGCTATAGAGCATATTAATGAGGTTCCATAGTTCTCTTCTGCTCTGTTTATTGTAACTTAATTGTAACTTTATTGCTTTTAGTTTCAATGAAGTTCACTATACAACCATCGTCATGCTTTAGAACCCAAGCCATATATTTGATGAATAAAATAGCTGTATGAAATTATGTAGAAGTTAAGCTCTTATTCATATTATTTGATTAGCTTCCAAATTATATGCTTTGTTAAGTGAATTATTGAAGATTGTGATTATGGTACTTTTATTTTTTACGAGATTCATTGCTAAACTACAGTATAAAGTCTAGAATTTAAGTTAACATTGTAATGTACATGAATAAAGTGATAAATATAAAATCTAAATCTCTCTTTCTTTGTCATAAATTTGATGGCACTGTATGATTTGAATACAATTTCACTTTTATATCTAAAACCGATGCAAAAATCCAAAACTCTACTGGAAGAAAATTAGTTTTGAAAGTCTTCAGTGTAGGCTGCTGTTTCGTTATCAAGTCTATTTTAATTCTTTTATTTTTTAATGAAACTCTGATGCAATTCTACTTATTCCACATGTAGCATTTAACCATGTAGACCTTACCTAAACACCTGAACTTGAAAACATTTGCAAGCAATTCTACTGAAATTTAAAAGAAGTTTTAATTCTAAAAATATGTAATAATTATACATCAATCTCAAGGTTTCTTATTACTCAATGTTTTCAGGATTTTCCCAAAACATTAACAGTTCTTCAATAGTAATACAGTAGTAACATCTTCAATAGGAACTCCAAATTCCTCAATTGAATATAGGATTACTGTAAATACAATATTGAATGCCAATAAAATCTATTCGTTTATTTTTATTTATCCATAGATACCGTATTCAAAAGGAATTTGAAGTATACGTTATCACTTTAATAGATTGAACAAATACTTATACATTACTCTTCTTTGAATGTCGAAGTATTTACCCAACGAATATGAAAGTTTGATAGATGAATGCTAATAGCGTGTAGTAATCATGTATTGTTCCAACTTGCTTTCAATTGGCGGCGATAATAGATAATAGGCCGAGTTCACTGCAGCTTATCAAGGAAGCTGAATCACTTTGGTTCTAGTCCATCGTCAAGTTAATCCCAAGAGAAAGTGATGATAGTTCAAGAAGAGAATGATGGAGTGGGAGAGAGAACGTAATAGAACTGCATTACATTTTAGAGAATGGCTGAGTGAGAGAAAGAATACGATACGATTATATAAATAAATCTCTACTTTGATTTCCTTGATTGATTATGGTTCTTGTATGCTAGTGCGAAACCACCTGTTGACATAGATTTTAAAAAACCGTCATTCAAGATTAGAGATATGTTTTACACAAATGAAATAATCTAATTGATGAACTGCTTCAATATTAAAATCATTCATGAAAATCAACAACAAATAAAAAGCTTTTACAATTATGCTATAGTATTAATACTTATAGAAGTCTGAATTTAATGGCAAGCCTGTATTCACTACTAAGCCTAAACGTTCGGTGAAACTGATAAAATAAATTTTAATCACTTCAACCCTATTCTATCCAATGACAGTTGATAAGTTTTGGTTACAGCCAATCTCTACCTCACAATATCATGCTCATTTACTTTTTGTAAAATTTATATATTATTGTCTTGACCTTAATTTGTAGTATTTTTGAACAAGATTGAAATTCAAAATTGAAATGTGATTTGAAATTCAATCGCATTTTGAGCTATCGTTCTATACAGTTTCGATTGTCTTTAGATTCTGTTTCTAGTCCAATTTCATAATAAAATTTAGTGGTCTAGTGGGATATAGTGTGGAAATTTCACATTTAGTCCTGATGTTGACATCATCAGCGGTAAAAATGATTTTATTCGTTTCTCCACAAATTCAAGAAAGCACTATTTTCAAAACATTTTACTCGAGTAATATTAAGTTAGTGTTAACTCCAGTTTCATTGTTCTCTATAAATATTGTTTTTTTCTGTTTCAGCAACTAGCCGTATCAGAAAAATCAAAAACTTATGAAATGTGGAGAGAAACTCCAATACCGATGTACATAGACATTTATTTGTTCAATTGGACGAATTATGAGCGTACGCTCAAATACAAAGAAAAGCCCATTTTGCAAGAGGTTGGCCCTTATGTCTTCAGGTACCTTTGATCTCATTTTTTTCAGTATTATAATTTGTCTTGAGCTAGTATGAATAGATTGAGAGTTATTTTCCTCATTCAATCTATGTTGATTTTGTATGGGAGAACTAGCTCAACTTCACTTTCCCAGGACAACTTGAAATCAGTTATCTTATTAATTCTCCAGTTTGAGTGGTCATCCAATATTTTACTACGTACTCTGAACACTACTGTGTACTGTTCACTTGACAAACACCTATTTTATATTCTCTCTTTGTGGGTGAATATGTAATTAATGTTGTTTACATAATGTATGAACTTGGAGGGCATCTTTAACCAATGCTCACATTTATAAGGTTTCCATATTTCATTTGAATACATAACTTGCATGCCAGTGTTTTTCCTCATAATAAACGAACAAAAGATCGTTGAAATAGCTTAAAGGTGGGTTTTTGTTACTGCGACCGAGTGCCGCAGCGGAGCCCGACCCAGCGTTGCCAGATGCAATTGATGAAAGATCCCCACTATAAATAGTTGGAATTTTTCATCAATTGCATCTGGCAACGCTGGGTCGGGCTCCGCTGCGGCACTCAGTCGCAGTAACGAAAACTCACCTTAATAGTTTTTTACTTATACAGAATTATGATTATACATTCCTGGATTCTGGTTTCTATAATTATATTCTTTATCCTTGAGTAATTTGATTTTTTTTTCCAGTGAGCACAGATCTAAAGTGGACATCAAATGGAATGATGATGACACTCTCTTTTATCACAATAGACATAGATGGAACTATCATCCCGAGCTTTCAAAGGGAAAGTTGACCGACAATATCACCAACTTGAATGTTGTTCTCATGGTTAGTTGAAAAAAATACCAGCACTATGCAAAAAGCAGGAAAGAATTTAGCATCTGGAAGCTATTTTTTACATATTATTCACTATTTTATTAATTTATCAAATCTCCGTGATACATTGCATTGTGACTTATAATTTTTGACATTTTCAAATATAATTAATAATACATCTCCGAAGTCTATTACAAGATGTTTGGCATTATTCTATTAAAATATCCCTAAAATGATTATTATCTTTTGATGAATAATTTATTCAAAACAAAACATGATAAAAGAAGTTTATTCCGTTATTAGTGCTAATTATCCACCTTATTTCATAGTACTTTTATCTACGACCGTGTTATAACGCAATTATTACAGTTTCATAATTGAAACCGAAACAGTAGCTTTTTCGAAATGGAATTTGAAACTAGTATCGTAATGGCCTCATTACGATTCATTTTCTACATTATAAAACGTTTCTAGTTCAATCTGTTCCAGTTTTAAAACACTGGAACGGAACAGTTCCTAACTTTTACGGTAAACATTGAAATAGTACATGGTAGTTTGAATCAAGTTTAGATTGATAATGTAGATATTATTGTTTTTTTTTGTCGTGGATAAAATGGTGTATGCAATGGTTGTATTTTAGCCTTTAAACGACTCGTGAGATACCTTAAAATAACTCGCGGCTTTGCCGCTTGTATTTTAACCTCGGTATCTCACTCATTGTTTCAAGGCCCTCATAATACAACCATTGCATAAACTACTATTTTAGGTGTCCATTGATGCTTATCTATGTTTTTCTTGTTTTTTTTCTTGTATGTTTCTTTGTATGTTTTCTTTTCTTTTATGTTTTTTATTGTCTTGCTAGTGTGCTAACTAGATTAGACTATACATGCCTTTAATGTAGCTTAAATCACAGATAAAGGAAAGGATAGTCAATATTTTTGTGTAAAGTCCTTTATCTGTGCTTAGATCTACCTGTCACGGAATTAGCTTTACCGCAGTAAGCTTCAATTATCTCAGAGTCTTCAGTAAAGGATAGATACAGTAAGTCAATCAATTGTCTAGAGTAAATAATTAGTTGAATTAGTTCTAGATGTATCAATATACAGTTCTGTATTGAGTGGAGAATTGAAATAATTTAATCATAACTAAATCGTGTACTCAAATGCTTGATTCTTTCCAGACTATAGGCCAAATGTGCTCAAAACTTTCACCGTTCCAGAAGAAATTAGCAAACTCGCTTTTAAAAATGGAAGACGAAATTGTGATTACAAAAACCGTTGATGAATTTTTATTCACTGGATTCGACGACCCGTTGTTGAAAATATTGAACACCCTGCATAAATATTTTCCAAATCTTTTCCCCGCTTCTCTTGACAAATTTGGATGGTTCTATCAGGTAAGGTCCTTGTAATTTTTCCAAATGTCTTTTCAAACAAAAAACATATCTTGTATTATTCGATATTGTATTGTATCTTAGCAGTTTTAACATTTTACTGACATCCTCAACTAATACGATATGTATAAAAGCTCCATCAGACGAAAGTCTTGTGTAATTTTGTGTAAAATGATGGTAATTTTACAAGAAATAAAGAAATTTGAATTGAATAAACATTCCCTACTTAATTGAAAATGTCTGAACTTACCGCAGAAAAAGAATTCTTCTATTATTATTAAGCTTATGGCTTTTTTGGCGGAGAGACCCTTTCGGGTGTTCCGCCTCGCCGAATTATCCAGTTTTCCCTAAAGGTGGGATTTCGTTACTGCGGCTCCGCAGCCGAACCCGACACGACCAGCCAAGATGGCGGACAAATTCGCAGTCTGGGCACCCCACTGCCTTCGATGGTGCAACAGATCTCGTTCAAAACTTATTCAGATATTGTAATTCGCCGGTTTAAAGCCCTTTAATATCTCATTATTGTTCAATTCGATGTTATCAATTTGATTTGATAACGGCCTTTGAAGGCAGTGGGGTGCCCAGACTGCGAATTTGTCCGCCATCTTGGCTGGTCGTGTCGGGATCGGCTGCGGAGCCGCAGTAATGAAATCCCACCTTAATGAGAAATATGGAAAAACATTATAGGTTAAGTCCAACACTGAATTTTCAACTTATAAGTCCCGAAAAATCGTTGAAATCAAATTCTTTCACTTCATAGATTAACAGCACTAATACGATACTCACGAAAGCACATTTCAAATTAAATATTGGATTATACAAAAAACTTAAACGAGAAATTTAGAACCAAAAATTTTCAACACGTTATTCATTAAGAATTCATTAATGATTGAACATTCATCTGTTTGGGTTACCTATTAAAAGTGTTTCATATCTGGAAATTTAAACACATTTTGATTAGTGGCGAAGCGTGGTATACTTATTTGGTCATCGCCGCGTATATTTCCTATAGGAAATATACCCGGCGATGACCAAATAACTATACCACGCTTCGCTACGGATTTTGATGTAACTTACATTTTTTATTCTTTTGTTTGAGAATCTCAAAATAAAAATATTTTAATGGCGGATTTTTTAGTGGGAAGGCTCGAAAACGTTATTCATGTTATTATAATTAAGATATGCAAATTTTACAATTCATTCAACTGCCATTTAAAAGGACAATCATGCTATTGATTGTGAAATCAGTGAATAACATTTTTAAGTCTTCCCACTAAAAAATCCGCCATTAAAATATTTTTATTTTGAGATTTTCGGTGTGATTTTCACTATTAAGTTTTATTTTTTCTAGAGAAACATGTCGAGCACTGCTGATGGACTATTCCAAATGAATACTGGAGTGGATGATTTGTCACAACTTGGCAACGTTGTAACTTGGAATAGGCGTAACAAATTGAACTTCTACAGTGGACATTGTCAAGAAATAAAGGGTTCACTGGGAGAGCTGTGGGCTCCACCCTCTGAGGATCAGATCTCTCTCTTCGCTACAGATATTTGCAGGTGATTTGAACAGATTTTCAATATTTTTCTCTAAAAGAGAGTTTTATAACAACAAGGAGCATTTGTACCAAATATTTTTTTATGAAAACGATAGCTTTCAAATATCGTAATACTCTTTTCTTGTAATGAGCTCTTTATAGATCATGAGTAGTAATGAGCTCTTTAAAGATCATGAGTAGGCTGGAATACTGAATAAGATGCATCCCTTGCTGCAGATTTTTTTGTGTTTATCACTTTGTATAACACTGTCAAAAATAAGTCCTCAAAACTCCATATATTTTGCATAGAATTAATTTATTTTTATGTTTTTAACTATAGTCTAGTAAAATTGTACAATAAAGGGCTCCATGCTCCACTTTCAAAGAGAGATTAGTGCTCACCGTATTCCTTATTTGACACCTACAGAATTTTCGACTGGCATATTTCTATGATAACGTGTTTGTTTTTGTTTGATGAAAGATCTTCCCTATACTGGCGGCCACGAAATAAGTCGGCTGAGACACTTTGAGCTGTTGTCAAGTCTTGCCAGCTGAGTACTCAAATCATGCAGGGAAATCGACTCCGACGTCAAAATAGGCAGCACTGAAAGTACAGCATTGCCAATTGTTGAAATGTAGCTAGCAATTTTCTACATTTCTTCGCTTTACCGATTACGTATCTGATAACAGCGCAAATCTCTCAGCCGCCTAATTTCGTGGCCCTTTTTTTTCTTTCTTTGAGGGTGATGCCCACATGAGCTCTAGGCTTGTGCGTGGGTAATGAGAGGGGTGATGATGAGAGATGGCGACTGTTTTTAGGCAGTCGGGACCGACGGCTTTTCGTCTCCTCCGAAAGACGGGAGTGGCCGTTTCTGTCAAAATCCGTTCCGGCAACTGTACTCGATCTTGGAACCTTTGGATTATCAGACAGGCGCTTATCGCCCGTCTACTACTTTGGAGTAGGCTGAGTCATATAAATACTTTGTCAAAAACGAATTCCAGTACCGAACAATGTAATTAAACTTTTCAATTTCACATTTCAAATCACAATTGACATGAAAGTGAAGTAGGTGTTTTTTATCTTGGTGTCCCATGATATCATGGAATTACAGTATTATAGCCTAAATTATATCATTCAAATTAAATTATATAAATTATAGAATTTTTTCTCGGTTTCAGTATGTTGAAGTCTAGACTTATGAGAATATTTCCATCCATTTGAAAGCTCAGCACTAAATTATTCTTTTTCTTTTCAGTGCAATAAACATGAAAGTGAAGTAGGTGTACTCTATTTCAGTGCCCTGTAATATACAGTAATTGAACTGTTTGTGTTTCAGCGCAATAAACATGCAGTACTCGGGTGACGTGCACATGCACAATCTGACGGGAAAAGTGTTTGCGGGAGGAGAGGACGTGTTCGACAATGGCACCCTGTACCCGCAGTCGGCCTGCTACTGCGTCAGGAAAGGCGTTTGTCCGCGGTCGGGCGTGCGGGACGTGTCCGGCTGTCGCGACGGCGCGCCCGTCTTCATCTCATTTCCACACTTCTATCTGGCCGATCCTTACTACAGTTCGGCTGTTCAAGGCCTCAATCCAACCGCTGAAAACCACACGTTCAAGATCATTCTTGAAAAGGTTGGTTTGCTAACAAATATGATTGTTGTTGAATGATTGTTGATCATATTATCAATAGGGAAGAGTTGTTTTCACTTAGAAAACAGACACTAGCATTAAAAAAATTATTTTCTGATTTTAATAATCTTTGATTAACATTTTTAATTACTTATCTTCTTCTATATTAATAAAAGAGAGTTGGTGTCTGTACGCTCGCTTATAACTCGAGAACGGCTGAACCGATTTAGATGATTTTGGATTCGTTTGAATTTTTAAAGCACTGGTTAACATAATATGTATTAAAATATAAGAAAATCCTTTTATAATTAATAAATAGTTATTACATTAATGACATAACCTATCAAATATTTCACAAAGCTACGTTCAAACTTGCCGGCACGAACGTGTACCTACAACGGAAAGATGATCGCAATTTAAGATCAGATATATTAGCAAGAATATCCTAAGTCTCCGTGGCTCAGTGCAAGAGTCTCTGCGTGATAACCTAGAGGTTGCGGGTTCAAACCCCGCTCTGGACCGTTTTTTTTTGCTCTAGGTTTTCTACTCTAATTATTTTTTACGCTACGCTACAATCATCAATTATTATTAAGAATGAGTTATCGTTCGTATTATGCATTTTTTATTGTTTCTAATAATAAAATTGAAGAACGGGAATAAAAAATAAATAAATAAAATAAATTTAAATAAAAAAAATTAAAAAGAAAGTAATAAATATGAAAAAAAATTCTTTTAATTAGAATAGGACTGATAAAAAATTGAAGAACGGAAATAAAATTAAAAAAATATAAATTAAAAATAATAAATTAAAAAAACAATAAAATAAATTAAAATAAAAAAAATTAAAAAGAAATAAATAAATATGAAAAAAATAATTGGTGGGAGGAGGGGGGAGACATTTTATGAGAAAGAGGGGAGTGACATGAAGAGGGAAATGTGGGGGGGACATTTGGGGGGGAATGGAGGGGGACATTTGTGGGATGACATTTTTTTAGGGGTGGCATGAAGGGGGGACATTTGTGGGGAGAAGAGGGGGGACATTTGGGGGGGGGGGGTGAAGAGTGCGATACGAAGTTCGCCGGGACAGCTTGTGTATTATATTAGCAAATCTTACCTGCGCACAGGATATTTCCTTGCAGGTAAATAGATTTTGAACATTTATTCTGTAATTATTCTGTAAAGATCTAAATAAACGTTTTTGATTGAATTTTTTTCTGAGGGTGATGCCCACATGAGCTCTAGGGTTGTGCGTGGGTAATGAGAGGGGTAATGATGAGAGATTGTTTTTAGGCAGTCGGGACCGACGGCTTTTCGTCTCCGGAAGACGGGAGTGGCCGTTTTTGTCAAAATCTGTTCCGTCTTCCGTCAACTGTATTCGATCTTGGAACCTTTGGATTATCAGACCGGCGCTTATCGCCCTCGGCTACGGACCAATCCCGTATTGAATTGAATTGATATAAGCAGTACGAAAATTGAAAATAAAATACTACAGAAGTGCTATATTTTGATTTGGAGAACTATTTCTTTGGTCTACAAATATGTAATGAAACATTTAATTTGTAACTTATGCTTCTCTCTTGTCTTTTGTTCAGATTTCTCATCCTTCTTACCCTTCCTTATATGCCATTGATTGAAAGCCTTCCTATTACATATACAGAGAATAAGTATATGTTATACGCACAATCAGTTAGTATTCTAACAGAGTAAAAAGAAATAATTCTCTTCTAAAACTTAAATTTATCTTGCTCTTCTCCTTTTCTAATTATTCTTCTCTCTTACACTTCAATTCCTAATAGCCTCTTGTTTATTATTTTATTTTTCCTCTTGTTGTTGTATGTTCATGGTTGCTTTTGTATGAAAATAAAAATTTAGTTTCTCCATTTTAATAGAGAAAATTGAGAATTGCACAACGTCCATTTGGACAATCTATTAAAATCAGAAAGAAGAGAAGTTTCAGACTTGAGGTCTGTTGCTCGTTTTCCGTTGAGTCGACTGTACATGATTTCACAAAAAGTCTGTCTTGCCACAATGACAGTTGCCGTTACTATTTCTGAAATGTTCCTATTACAACAGTCAAGTTCAAATTAAGCAATAATTGAGTTCATAGCTATGATCAATTTTAGAAGAATATAATTTACCAACAACAAATTTAACTACTATTGTGTTTTTAGGTATTTGCTACTTTATTGAATCTATTTCTTTTGCAGTTCTCAGGCGTTCCTTTGATGGTGAATGCTCGGTTACAAATCAATATTTTGATGGAACCAGTGACTGATATGAAGTGAGTATTATCCTTTTACTTCTAGTTAAACCTACCCGTTACTTATGAATAGATTTTGATTTTTTTTGCATATTTTGGAGATAACTTGAAGAATACCAGTTTCACAGAACTCTTATTCAGAATATTTCACAGGAGTCATTCGGATCACAATTTTCTTTCCAATTTTCTGTCAGCTTAGTATTCATCCTTCTACGATTAAATTGAAGTCTTATTAGAGGGAGGGAATCGAGTGCAGTAAAAACTGCCGTACAATCAGTTATTCATAAGCTTGAATACACTTAGTTCTAATAATCTTGAGAGACATTCATTGTTCAAAATCAACTCAGCACTTGTATTCTATTCATGCTCTGAGTAAATAGAATAATTGTATTCAATGTCTTAGCAATAAAGTAATTTGAACTTTGTGTAGATATCTATTCTGCCTATCATTGTTGTTATTCTAGTAGAAATTACTCATACATACATTACATATTCATGGAAATCACATAATAATATTACATATTATTTCTATAATATATTAAAGAATCTGAATTAAACCCTTCCTTCATTCATTTCGTTCCCATCGCTCAGTAATTAAATTGTTAAACAATTATTGTTTCAATTTCTATTCAATTTTGTTTAAGATCTTTGCCGAATTATTGTACTCATTTTATTATTAATCTGATGTACAATCTCATTATCTCAAATTATTTATAAATAATGTGAATCATTGATTTATGTTAGTGTTGTATTCCAAGTTTCGTCAACCTTTGTAACCGTTTTCGTCCGAAAAAGTCCGACGTCCGATCAGCTGGCTATTAGATTCCATGTTAGCATTTCGGACGAAAACGGTTCCAGTGGACGAAAAAGCTAAGACAATCTGTTATATTACTGTTTGTTTTCTATGTATAAGTTTTATTTTTTTCCCCTTACAGCAGGTTTATACTTCAAGCTTTATTGTTCTGTATACAATCACTTCAGCAAAAAGTATTTATTTATGTAGGCTATTTCAGCAATGTACAATAATTTATACTTATTGGATGGTCAGAACAATAAAGCCTGAAGTATAAACCTGCTGTACGGGAATCAAAATAAAACTTATACATGTAACACAAACAAGAATACATCACTCGGCTCATGTTTTCATGGAATTTCTGTAATGTGAAAATGCATTTCTGTTTGCAGTGTGTTCAAGGACCTGCCGAAGTTGTACATGCCAATGATGTGGTTCCATCAACACGCCGAAATGACGCCAGAACTGGCTTCCAATCTGACACCCCTGGCCGAGCTGGGCGAGATGGGACTGTGGGCTTTGATGGCCCTCACCGCAGTCGGCTTGTCGCTCATCATAATCGGACTTGTGTTGAAGATCAAACGTAGCAAGCGGGAAGAAGATGCACTGCGTGAGACTTTGTTACCGAATCGTTCTTAGGAGATGGGGCTCTATTATTTTATTATTACTTTTTAGTTGATTGATTATTATTTATCACTTGCACGTTACAACATCGAAAATACTATATTTAGTTAATCTTTGGACGAATTTGGGAGGCGTAGAAAGTAGGACAATCGAGAATTTGTTTTTTTCACTAACTTATATTGCGAAAATACTGTGTTTACTTGATCTTTGGTCGAATCTGTTACCTGAACGGTGTAGGAAGTGGGAGGGTTGTTCAGTCGAGAATTTTTTGTTCTATCTTGAAAGACTCTCTTAAGTTGAAGCATCACAATTGTTTTGTTAATTATTGTAAAGAAAATCTACTAATCAACCACATATAGGAAAATTGTTTAGTCAATAATTTTGTTTTGTTCTTTCCTAGAGGACAACCTTCACATTGAAGCAACGCAATTTTCTTGTTGATTCTCAAGACCACATAGGCTTTCAATTGAGTTGTTATCATCTACATCATTATCCTTGAATGCTTTTCTTGTATAAACTTTGTACAATGTAGATTGACTAATTTATTGAACGCAGTTATGTGATTCAGTTTAGCTGATTCAATTTCCACCAAAAGAAGGTTTCACATTGAATCTCTCATTCACACTTCAATATATAGATTATTGTAGATGTATTGTGTAGTAAATATAGGTAAAGGTATTGCATTAATAGAGTAAGGATGCAAGTATACAAGGCGGCATTGACGCGGCGTCAATGACTCTGGACCAAAAATGACTCCACTTATTGGATGTTGAGCAACTCGATCAATCAAGTTGTTTTGGTTGATTTTCTCCAAAATATGTTACAAATAATATTGTGTCGCTTCAATTGAAGTAAGGGTAGCAGAACCAAAAATACGATACCAATTTCAAGCAAATAATAATCTGTTTAAATATGATCATAATTAATGAAAAATTATGCTATTGTGATGATGTTACTTACCCCATGTTATTCAGATTCTGCTATGTACTGGCACTGTTTTTCTTGATAGTCGATGATTTGTTTCATTTTCGAAAGGTATAGTGTATGTTTTATAGCAGACTTATCAACAATTCGCTTTAAAATGTAATTTTAATATGATGTACTGTATAAAAATTGAGATAAAAGTATGAAAGTTCAGTAAAATACAACGATAAATGCATTGAAGAAATTTACCAAACTAAAAAAAATCCTTGCAGTAGGCTAACTGAATATTATTTATTTTGGGACCAAGTTAGTCTTTTCTACTCATTTACAGATATCAATGATGTTAGTATTTCATTTAAAAATTGATTTTCCATCCATGATTACCATTTTGAGAAAACTCATTCTCAAGCAATTCGAAAGCTATCTCCTTTATAGTTTCACTCAGCTTACACAATATTCTTTCTCCAAACTTTTTATCGGTTCATATTTTTATGCTTTTTCTACTTCAATTGCATGTTTTTAATGGTGTTATCCATGCTTCTAATTGCAATAATACCTAATATCGCTCACTAACATCCAATAGCTTTATTACCTTATTTTTGATGTACTCTCTCATTTCTTCATAATTTGTAGACTGATCATAGCTTTTTAAATAATATATTAGTATTGGTTTTCAGTAGTTGTATGTGGGATTTCCTTCCACTTATTATGTACTGTAGTTATCTATCTCTAATTTTCTACTTGTGTGCTGTATCAATTGATATCTTTGCATTAAATTAATTGCAGTTTGAATCCTCGTAGTGATCAGATTGTTTTTATAGAAAATTATTTAAATTCTATCAAGCATGGAAAATTTAAAATTAATTGTTATATCTTTTATTACTCCCATTCCAATGCGTACAATAATCATTGTTCTTATATTTGGTTCAATATTTCAAATTCAGGTTACCAAAATTTTATTACACAATTATTTTAGACGGGATCTAATGATTAATGAATAATATTACAGAAACAGTACTATAAATATTATAAAATATCATGAATGATACTTGAATATCATAAAATATCATAGATGATACAGACTTGAACTCTCTCTTGGAAGAGAGGTATAAAAATAAATAGAATCTATTACAAATTGTTCTATACACATATTCATCTTGAACTGACATTTTGTAACATAATCAATAGAATAGTTTATTAATATTGAGATCAAAATAAAGAAAGTTGACTTGAAGTACTGATTAGTAATACTCATTAGTACAGTACCGTACTCATAAAAGTGATCCAACAAGACTGAATAAGATAGTATAATGGTGGCTCAATTATCAAAAATAGTTTTAATCGGTAGCAGTACTTTTTACGATTTAAAAAAATGATATTCTATTCCATAGTTTTCATAAATGAAGAATAATGATCTCAGATGTTGGACATATTAATTTATGGCTGACAGAAGTAGGTAGCCTACAAGGTTTATACGAAATAATGCTATTACCAAAGCTTTGGTCTGATTTGTTTTTAAAATTTTGCAAATAGCTGATTTAGTTGAATGCTTCATTGATTAATTAAGAATGCATTATTTTAAACTGCTTGATACAGGTTTCTTGAACACTTGACCCTCAACTTGCTGTATACTCTATTGACATCATCCCTCCCAATGTTTAAATTATTTATAAATCGCCTTATTTACATACTCATCCCTTAAATCACCTTAAACTAACAATATTTAACATATCTGATCCACTTTCCTTATAATGTGACAGACAATAACGTTGAACTAAATTTTATCAAGTTCTGTTTTGAAAAATGTACTTCTCATGTAAAAATACTGGAACGATTGTAGAAAATAGGATCTTCCATATCATTACGTATAATTTATATACAGTTATATATTCTTTATCCTCATAACATTTCTATTGCTCATTGATGTATTTACGTCATACCTGTTGAAATATGTAATGTGATGAAGTGTACTGTTTTTATCAATAAAGAGTTTTAGCCAAAAGAGATTCAATTATTTACCTAGTTCAGTCTTGAGCAGATTACTGCAATGGAGTATGCTTGTTCAGTAATGTTATTGAAATGATGTCCAATTATTGGAATTATTTTTAAATGCAGTCTTTTTTCAACTGAAATTGTTAAGTTATAACCCTTTTACAGCAAATTGAACAAAAACATATTTTTTGTTGATCATTAATTTTATTTTTCAATTCCACATTCTGGAGAATTATCTCCACCATTGCAATATTCTAAACCGTCAACATGCATGGTTTTACATGCATATTATTCTCCTGTCAACAGAACAAAAATTCATTCATAATTCAATTGATACTCTTGAATGCTATCTAATATATCTTTTAGGTTTCCAAATAACATGATACAAATTCTTACGCATTCAAATAGACATGAACTCTCAAAAACAACATGGTTGATTACAATAATTTGAAAGAATTTTGATACATTCTAGGGAAAATGATTTGTTGTCGATTTATGTCTATTCTGATTATGGTTAAATAATAAATTGAGAAGTGAATAAAAACGAACTGAATCATTAAGAGGATCTAAACTGTGGTATTTTGGTGCAAATTTGGGTTTAACACAGCTTTTGGAAGACATTGGAAGCTTTACACTAGAATGGTGGAAGGTGAGACGGTATAACAAACCAATATCGGGGTACCGAGCTCTGCTCGGGGGTAGGCCTACAAAGGCACAGGAATGGAAATTATAAAGGGAAAAATAAATGAAATTAAACAATTTTTCAAAGTACAGCCTTTTCAGTCTTAAGTATCAGTCTTATGCACTGAATCATCATTGCACTATAAAAAAATTAATCTTAGCTTTCGAAATATTATGAATAATCGAGTTTGAATGCATATCATTTGAAAAATCGCACTTGTGGTAAAATTAATAAAATAATTGTAATTATGGGTTGATAACTATTTTAGCTCATTGTTTTGATGAACTCTTGACGATTTTTCACAAATAAATAAAACAGATCACATATTATTTTCATGCCTCAAATTTAAAAATAACAATAAAATATGGAAGATTTTCAATTTTCAATTCTTTTTAATTTTCTATAGATAAATTAAAATCAGAAATATTATTTGAAAAATCGCAATTTGTGGTAAAGTTTTGCTTCGTAGAAATAATAATATGGTTGATAACTTTTTAGGTCAGCTGTTTTGATGAACTCTGACGATTTTTCTCAAATAAATAAAACAGATCACATGGCTAACTTCATGCACTCAAATTTAAAAATGACAATACAGTACAATATGAATATTGTTTCAAATTTCAAATTCCTTTTAATATTCATAGGATACAAATTAAAATCAGAAAAAAGGGGAATAGGAGCAGCTTGCTGTGTTTCGATATTTTTCAATTCTAGTAATGGAACCGCTGGTTTTACCAACAATATCAAGAACCGACGGAAAATTGTTTCTTCCTGTCAGCTGATTCTCTGTCACTGTCTCAGCAGCTGAAATAATAATCTTGTCTCACTCACACTCACCTGCTGCTCAATTTTTCTCATTATTTACAGCCGATAGAAATTTCTTTTTCTTCTGTCAGCCGATCTTTAAAGGATCAATTCTCCTTTTTAGGTCCTTTAGCGAGTTATCCCAGGGATGAGACCCGGCGCAAACTAATTTTTTGTATTCACAAACCTCCTATATTCCAAATTTCACAAAATCGTTAGAGCTGTTTCGAGATCCGTTGTTGACATACATACATAAATACATAAATACATAAATACATAAATACATAAATATAAACATACAGAAATTGCTCGCTTAATATAATAGGATTATTATATTTTAATCAAGTAGTAATATGAGCTTTGATTGTATGCTTTATTTGGTTCACAAGTTTTGATTGGTGTAGTTATGACTGGACTCAAATTCCTAGAGATAGAAATATTATTTTTGGGAGATTTGGTCCTAAATTTATATGTTGTATTTATTTTCAGTTCAGCTTTGAATTTAAGTGATTTATTATCTTATTTCTAATGGTTTTTTGTCTCTAAATCGATACGAAAGCGAATTATTTCATTACACAGTAATTTAATTAGGCTACTCATGTTGAAGGAGATAGAAAAGTTCTTTCTTGCCTATAGGTGACAATACATTATTATCGATATTTTTTTCTTTTTTTCTGAGGATGATGCCCACATGAGCTCTAGGCTTGTGCGTGGGTAATGAGTGGGGTGATGATAAGATATGACGACTACTTTTTAGGCAGTCGGGACCGACGGCTTAACGTCTCCTCCGAAAGACGGGAGTGGCCGTATTTGTCAAAAATCCTTCCGTCAACCAGGCTCGAACCCTGGCCCAATGGATTTTATCTGACTGCTGATAACTTAATCAGTCTGACGCCTTAGCCGCCTCGGCTACGAACCACTCCATATTGAAAGTAGATCCTGGCTAGATACATCTAAGCCGTTCCCATCTAATTATTACCTTTACATCTAATTCTACTGCACAGAACTCGACAGATTCGTGACTGTCGTTTTTGAAATTCATTAGGATTCTGATTGTAAAACTACAAGACTGCACTGCAGCATCTCAGCTTTCATGATAAATTCTGTAATGTCAAAATCATCCAACTGTCAATATTTCTAATGTCTTTTTGTACTAGCTAGAGACCTGACAATTTAGGATCATAACCTTCTTCAAAAATAACAGTAGGACATTACTATACTGCCTGCCTCTGTCTGTACAACACTTCACACAATCAAGATAAAACAATCTTAAAATTTGCAAGACTTTTGAAACATTACTCATTAAAATCGTTGAAAGGTTCGCACGCATTGGAGACAGCAATTCTATATAAACTTATTGGAGGCTTCTGTAGAATTTTCTCGAATGTTTTCATATCAATCTATTACAATGAATTGGTAAAATCATAGGAAGCTCTATTCATGTTCAATATCTTTCTATTATTTATTACATCAGTTATACAGTAATTTTGGGAAAAAGGCAATCGCCCAAAATTTCTGAATGATGAAATTAATTTTCTTCAATTTCTGATTGATTAAATTTCTGAAATTATTGAATGATATTTAGAATAATTAGAATTTAATCTTTCATTAGAATGATGTTTTCTTGGCAGCTACTACTCGTGTTCTGATATGATAATAATTTATGTTTCCTACAGCCTTCGTATAAAAAGCTAGTTCTAGATAACATTTTTTTATACTAAAGAAAGATTTTGGTTTGCATGGCCAATTTTGACTCTATGACTCGGCACACGCACAGTGCGTTAATTGGAGAGTGTCATTGCCTTGGCCTTGGTTTGTTGCTCTGGCGTGACACAATTATTTCGCAGTGGAGCGAAGCGCAGAATAAGTGAAGTTGTGCTGTTAAGTAGGCCTACTTGGACTTGCCATTGTGTTGTCATTGGTGAGGAAGTCGTTCGTCGCAATGGGAGGGGGTACTTGCCAAGGGGGGTGACTCGCCAAGGGTCCAAGGGCCTAGGGTCACGCAGCAGCAACTCCCGCCTTGGCGTTGAGAGGCGAGGGTTGCAAGTACCGTACTCTGTAGGCTACTCTTTTCTCGGCGTCTTTCGGCGCGCGGCACTCTTCCTTTGTTATTGCCCTGTCGCTTGGTGTGAAATTTATAATTTCTATTGCGCCCTCTTCTTTGCATGTCACTCGGCTCCTTGTTTAGGGGGGTTGGTCGATCATGAAATCTTTAGATGTCGGAAAGCTGAGATTTTTCTGTGAATCATATTATTGTCTGTCCAAAGTTATTGAGACATCTGAAAATGTTTGTTTTTTTTCTTCACTGGCTCAATACGATGGATGTAGATATTATTATAATATATTTTTTGTTATTAAGCTCTAATAAGTTTATGCCGTGTGTAATGGGCAATAAGATGTGAGAGATAAAAATAAAATATGGTACCTGACACAAGCAGAATGAAATGTAACCCATGAACTGTATTTGAAAGTATATTCATAAACTCTCTTGTTTTTGCTGATGAATTTCTGGATTTTTCATATATTATAAAAAGTGATTGATTAAGGAATATTATTCATCATTCAAGTTATACTGTAATTCCATCACATGGCTTGCATTTGTTAAAATTGTCTTACTTCCAATGCATTTCTTCGGTGTTACATGACAGTATTTAAGTAGATATATGCCATAATTATAGTAGCTACAACTGCACTTATAAAAACTGCATTTTCTGGACCTAAATTACCTAAAACTAGCTGAAATCCAGAAGAATTTGAACTCTGCCATTAAGTCTTACCACAGAGAAGGAAGAAGAATACACGTTAAGCCATCTATGCTTTTAGAAGGTTTTTGTTTAAAAAAATAAGGAAATGGAGGAATGTATCTCTTCCGATTTTTTTGTGAGTAGACTTATTTTAGATAGTAACTTACTTGAATTTCAGTGAAACTAAAGTCAAAATAAGGCTTTTGGACCCCTCTTTCACAATAATTTATCAAAGTTAACGTTCCAGCAATTGCGTATAGTGCTTGAAAACATTAGCACGGCTGCTTGGGTAATAGAAGTTGCTAAGCCAATCGAACGGAACAAGCAGAGGAGAAAAGCAAATAGAGAAGTGAAATTTATGGAAAAAGAAGCAAGAATGCAGAACCGAAAGTTGTGATTCTATTATTACAGAAGGGGAGAAACGCGAAAGGCTGTGGTTGGAAGACAAATTAGTGCGATGTCTATTTTTAAGACATCTGGTCGTTCTACAAATTGCTCCTCATCGTTATGAGCATGTTACCCTTATAACATGCTACCCTAACATAATATGCCAAACCACTATTAATGAGGTTTCCATAGACTGACACGTTTTAGGGACGCTTGGCGAATCAATGAGGGCTTCTATTTTCTAGAAAACTCGAATCTGGAAAAATTGATAGATCAGAAAAACTATGTAGGGCATCATCTACAATCTACATGATTGATTTTTATGATATTGGTTTAAGTTACATGATGTGTAAGTTGGCAAATCTAGGATAATATTGAATTTATTACGATATTTTAGTTCTTTAAATTATTAATTTCTTCAATAATAATTTAGCAATCTATACAAATTATCTGAATTATTGGCCCAACAAGTTCAGGCCAACACAGCAGGTACTATCATTGGTGATATGTGTATTACTATACATATTACTACACATTCCTTCCTACTTATAAATTTGTATTGAACCCCAATAGATTTTTCACATCTTAACTCTCCAGTATTAAATTGTTATAAATCACATTATGATTATAGAAGAATTATTAGTTTTAATAATTTTGGTCAGAGATAAACTACTGTTAGGGTATGTTGATTTACAAATATTCCTTATTCTTTAGTCTTGTATTTTTTTAGTATCTTTTCTTTTACAAATATTTCTCTTGAGACATTTTTGGTCCTAATAATTTGTATGGTTTCCTTGGAGAATGCGGTGTTTTATCTGACGCAATTCATTTCACTTTTTCTCGTGATATCTATTAATTACCTCACTTTAGATTCATAGGAAGTTTTCTTCTTCAGATCAGATCAGATGAAAGAATATATAGATCTCAAAATGAAGAAGTGAGAACTATAGATAAGCAAAACAGCTATAGATTAAGAAAGATTTATTTCTGTGATATTAGTTCCTACTCACCTTCCTACACAACGCATTGTATAACTTACAATATCTATGTGTATTTCAAATTCCACATATATTCAATTTACTAGTTTATGCATGAGCAAATGAGAATACGAATAATATTCTTTCTGTTTGTGATTTTCCATCATCACATTCCACATCTATTCAATTTACTGGAAAGTTTTTGCGTGGGTAATTGGGAATAATGAATGTTTTTCTGTAATACTTTTTCACCATCAATCCTTCTCGTCAAATGAAATCGAGACGCCCCGGAAGTAAAAGGTTTGGTGTTGCAGTCAATCGGCCACTCAACTCCCCATCCCTGTTCTAAAAATTAGTTTGTTTTATTTGTTGTTGTGCCATGTATCGGGTTGCCTTCAGCAGCGGCGGGAAGCCCTTTGAAGGGATAGGGAGTGTGCTGAGGGCAATGGGGCCATCATAGTTTAGTGCAGTGCAGAGAGCACCTAGGTGGCTTCCCGAACATATGTTTTTGTTGCTGTCAAGGGCCGCTTGACAAATTTGGACCAGGTATTAATCTTCATTTTCAACGCCCGTCTGCCGGAATCTGGAACGGCAGCAGCCACGAAATTGGCGTTCAAATACGGTCTGCTGCTTGCTTTCTTCCACGGCAGTTGTGCTGCTGCGAGTTGTCCCCAAAATGCCTGAGACAAATAGCCAAAGTTTTCTAGGTGCACTGAAATGGCAGATTCTATCAATTTGGATTAACAAAGAAAGATATGATTATTTTTCTACATACTGCACGCTCATACGTTTCTTTTCATCACATCTGTGTAAAGAATGAACTATTCTTGTAATTCAGTGTATTTTTTGCTTAGGTGGTGCCTACATAAGCTCTTGGCTTATCTCAAAATTTTTGTGTGTGCACTGACATGGAACATTCTATTAATTCGGATTAATAATGAAAGATGTGATTCTTTTCTACTCGCACTTACAATAAGCTCATACAATGAGTTGATTTTCATCATATACATGAAAAAAATGAACTAGGTATTTTTGTAAAGTAAATCTTTTTTTTTGCTGTGGTGATGCCCACATAAGCTTTTGGCTTGTGCGAGGGTAATGGGAAGGATCATGACGAGAAATGAATGGAGCCCCGTATACTAGAATACACGGTAGGATTTCAAAGTAGGTCTACGCAGTGGTGTAATCGTTATGAAGTATTAACAGAAAAATGGATCAATCAGTGATGGAAATCCTAAGAATACTTCGTATCTAAAATATAAAGTATCCAGTGTCGCCTTATAAAACTTTTAAAATAGATAACTAGAAAAAGGATGCGTTGGAATCTCAAAGTTACTTACCGATTATGAATAGGCTTTTTAAAGCAAATCACTTTATTTCAACAAATTTTACTTTTTTTGGGTAATCCAACTTTGAATTTAAATGAATATTTTTCAGTACAGGACGTTTTTACAGAATTCTACTATCTTCCTTGTTTTATTTTTCAATGCAATCCACCCAAACGAAGCATAATTATTATAATGGACAATGTTTTTCAAATAATACTTGAATTGCTAAACAAAAATCCATTAATCAAAATTATGTGTGTAATACCGTACTAATATTGTAATAGATTTTGAATATTGTATTGTGAGTGCGATCTCACCAGGTTTTCAAATCAGACACTAACTAGAAACCAATTCTCAATTGTAATGTATTTAAAAATTTGTCCCTCATTAAGTTCATGTCAAAAACCCTAGAAATTGAAAATCTTTAGAGTCCTGTCGTCCTGTCTTCTCGTTTCTCATGTTGCCTGTCAGCTGCCAGATTGGAATCCACACTAATTTAGCCACTTATAACTTGTTATGTATCGTAATATATCGTATAATGTACGGTAATTTATTTATTTATTCCTTGTTGGTATCAGTCGCTGCCTGGCTCTTGTTGATGGATGTACAAGTGAGAGTATACGAAATGAATGTTGAATGGAATGGAATGCTTACTGGTCAGGACAGATAATAAAAGAAACTGGAGGAAAAATAAAAGAGAAGAGTGGGTGATCGAAAAAGTAGATGAGAAGAAGAAGAAGAAGAAGAAGAAGAAGAAGAAGAAGAAGAAGAAGAAGAAGAAGAAGAAGAAGAAAAAGTAGACGAGCATTGTCCTGTCTTGTGAGTCTAAATTACTTCCAACCAGGACGCGTCATGATAGGTCTCCACTCTTGTGGCAGATTTTTAGTCGCCATGTCTTTTCCAGTAGAAAAACTCTCAAGACAGACGAACAGACAGCTCGACAGTCGCGCAAGACACATTTCTTTTCAGCTTTTTTGCTTACCGGTGCCCAAACGACCCCCTTCAACTGTTGACTTGCCTACCTCCTGTTTCCATCTTCAAAGATTTTACTGCAGTCATGTATCTTCCTTGTGTCCAGGAATGATTGATTTTTTATGCTCATTCCCAATTGTGTATCCATGAACAATTTCAAAGTCTTACGGCCAGTTGCACAAAATTTCAATAGAATTCAACCGCTGTAAACTTATGTCATCGAACGAAACCAGCATTGCAAGAAGAACCAATGAACGATTCGGACGTCAATTCAATCGTTGTCAATTCACAATGTACATGTAACTGGCAGATATACTTTTATTATTTGAGTGATCAAATGTAGGGCACTCCAAGCAGTGCAATTATACGAGCGAGCAGTGTAGTGAGGTGTACTTTTCAACTCGAGAAGATTTACTTTTCTATGTCTTTGATAGTTCAGTTTCATCAGGGTACTTTTTGTTAGATAACGATTGAGTCTCAATTTTATTTTATGATGAATTTTTTCCATAAAAATAGTTTCTCATGTACCGTATTACATATTATTCAATAATAATAACAAATAATACATATTATTTTGTTAGATAACGATTATACAATGTAACATATTATTCAATGATAGATTCATGTATTCAGTGTACGTAGAATACATGAATCTATTGGTTGGGTTGAGTTTAATTATTCTGTGTACACTGAAAACATGAATCTATCAGGAACTATTCTATCAGGAATAATGAATCTATTAGGAATAGAAAGATAGATTTATAAGGTAAACAAATGGAAAACCTTTGGTAGCCTATTCCAAAAAGTTTATTTTTGAAGAGCTGTAAAATAAGCAAGAAAATTCTGTTGAAACAGCAGAAATATTCATGGTTACTTCAATAAAATTTCGGTTACTCACTGATGCTTGGGAGTAGAAGATGCCATTCATCGAGATAGAATGAAGGATATCCATGGTTCCATGGGGCAAACAATTGAACTTGTTAGGTACTAGTAGCTGTTGACGACTGTAAAGTGGAATAAATACAAAATAATGACATTCAAAGGAAACAATGGATGAATGTAAGTGCCACCAAGTATTGACAGGTTCTGCCTTACTGTTGCTGGGCTGCAGCTTTAATGAGATGTCTGGTACTGGAGTAGCGGTGGCGGTAGGAAGACCTATGGCCAGATAGGTTCTGAATAATTCCTGGCTAGGACATTGCAGTAGTCCTATCAATGTCATTGTAAATAATAGGAGTATTGTTTGAAAGTGTAAATTGGCCAGTTGCTTGTCGTTAACTTGTCTTTATCCAAATACAGCAATAGTTGTTTGAAATCTTATAGGTGCTATACTTTCATGTCGTGCCTCTCACATTCCCTCTTTCTTTTTCTTCTCCTTTCTTTTGTTCTCTGTCGCCTTCTTTGTCCCTCTCATTATTTTCACGTTGGACAATATTTATCAAGTCAAGAGTAAGCGTCCATAAAGGAAAGCATAAAGCAAAGCGTAAAGCAAAGCGTCTATAGGTTTAAAACTTATAAGTATTATATTATTAAAAGATCATAAGTTGGGATATATTCACATACTTGTGTTCTCACTTTCTCTATTCTTGCTTGAGAGTTTGAATCCATACTGGATGTATAGGGGCTAGTTCATTCCCAAAATTCGCTTGAAAATTTTTTTTGTTGGTTGGAATTAATAGTTCATTATTCATTCACGTCTGATCTGTGTCGATGCATGCCATTGGATCGCCCATTAACAGAAAGGCAGGAGAAGAC
This sequence comes from Laodelphax striatellus, assembly GCA_017141395.1. Taxonomy (NCBI): domain Eukaryota; kingdom Metazoa; phylum Arthropoda; class Insecta; order Hemiptera; family Delphacidae; genus Laodelphax; species Laodelphax striatellus. The sequence continues at coordinate 17,808,127 of CM029533.1, forward strand.
TCATAAAGTCTGAGTTGCAATCAGTGTATGTGTTTCATCTCCCTTTATCAATATTATAAATATGGTTCTCCCTGAATCTGTATTCTGCTTCTATTTCTATGGAGCTAAATATTTAATTGAAGTAGAAATGCCTGTCACATTAATTTTTTATTTGATAAAAAGTGCGTATTGGAATAAGTAAATAATGAATTTATTATGTTTGTTTCAGATTCAAGGGACCCTGCACCATGGCAAACGTGACACTGAATCAACGAGTAGTTTTTGCTCTAAACAAGACTGAATTAGAGTAGCCAACATTTACGTGGGTCTACATGGATAAAATCCATAAATTCGTCTGAGTCCAGTTCCAGTATGACAATTTGAATGAAGTGAGAATGATATTCTTGCCAAAAATATAATCAAATTCCTACAATTCAAGGTACCTACAGTGTTATGTTACCAACTGTTGTAGAAAGTTTTTCGTGTAGAAGTTAGATTACATGTCAATTTTCCATACTTTGATGTTTGTGATTAATGTTTTGTTTTTTTGTAGCTGCTCAATTTAATTTTGACTCTTAGAAGCAGATTTTGACGTTCTAATTTTGTTTGTTTGTAGATTGTGAAAGTATGTTTTAAAAGCAAGTTGCTTCTTCCTCTTAATTTTCATGTTTAAAAAATTTGTGGGAAATTTTAACGTTTTCTAACTATTCTTCACAAACTAGTATGACCTACTTAATTTTCTCATCATGGATGCTATTTCTATGTCATACTTTGTTTTTCTTTCATGAGTGTTAACATTGTAATTAATCACATCAGAATTCCTATCACCATAAACTCTAAAATCTATGTACTTCATGTATGAGTCTTAATCATTTTGTTTTGTCATCATATTTTTGTAATAAATTTATTGTTGAAGCTTTTGTAGTTTTCTGATTTCATTCATATTTCTTTCATCTTGCTTGAATGCATGAGTAGATAGATTAGTAGATAGATTGAATGCATAGTAGTGTAGATCCTAGTAGTAAATGTAACTTGCAATCCTGGAATTAGTTGAAAATAATTCGGGTTTTAACATTTCTTATTCGAAATTTCTATGATAATATGTATATTGTTGATGATTATGGTATATTTTTTATCAAAGAATATTATATACAGGGAACGTCCAGAGAACTAATATGTACAGTATGATAAATTGTTGAAAAAATGTATTGGGAATAGTTTGGGAGTTGGAATATTTTAAATATAATTTAAAAATATTTTAATATCTCACCACAGAGAACAGACTTAGTAAGAGAGTATTGCTTCTCTATGGTATCACTATTATTATGAAATGTTGGAAAAAGCTGCGTTCATATAACAACACACAGCAGGTAACGCGATTTAAACTTTTCAATTTGTAGTTCTAAGGAATTTTGTAGAATATATTTCAAATCTATTATGAACACTAAGTTGAGGTTGAAATTATGAGAAGCTTTATAAATTATTTCGAAAGTGGTGGACTAAACATTATCGTCAGATCTTCCTCATTTTTCAATATTTGAGAGACGAGTCTTTTCGGAACGGTAGTGTTTTAGAGTGATATTCTGCGGCTTATCTGGACATGCGTTTCAAAACATCTTTCCACTTGAGTGACGAGCTTTTTGTGTCTTCCGCTGAAAAAAAAACATTGGAGAAGCAGAATCTTAGAATACAAGATGTAAGAGAACGATAGGAAATATACTGATGCAAAATATGCTTAGTTCATCTTCAGGAGAAGCTGTGGCTTATCTTCTCCATCCGTGGTTGTTGAAAAATGAAATTTATTAGATGTATTTTTTATTCTGTACATTCTTGGGAAGAAAGCTTCAGGAATGAGAAAGAATCAACATAGGAGCAGATAAATTTTGCTCATCCACCTCCTATGAATCATAAATAAGAAAGAGAATTGGAATTAATAATATTTTGAATTTGGATAACAAATTATTTGTTAGGACTGATGTACTTGAATTGGATATGAAATATATTTAACTACTTGATTGGCTTCTATTCTCTCTTTATTTTTTCACATATCCATATTGTTCTTATCTGCAATTTAAATAGCTATGAGAAAGATATACGAGTATCTCATTAAAATATACCAGGACCATTGCCAATTGATTTAATTTTATAGGATTTTTCTACGAATTTATAGAAAATCAAATATGTTATGAAGCTTTTTGGAGTGTGCTATATTGGATTTTTCTACAAGTTTATAGAAAATCAAATATGGTATGATGCTTTTTGAAGTGTGCCATTTTGAAGATTGATTGAAAACAAATATTCCGTACATAAGAAAATATCTCAGCTATTTAATATTGGTCTTCTATTGTAAAATTATCATGAAAACCTTACAAACACTTAACTTGCCTTTTGTGAGCTTCATCATAATCCATCACTTTCAAAAAACATATTTTAAACTTTAACTGCTACATCTACATTGATGATATGATTACACGAAAACACTTGAATCTTTAATAATTAATGTTGATTTGATAGTTGAAATATATTCATATTATACAATTTGAATATTTGAAGAGAATATTTTCTCAGGTGAGAGCTACCAAGTAGGCCTATATGATTCTTAATCATAATTCTCATACATCTCGAATTGCATCTGTATAAAAAACTCATGAGAAATAGTTATTTCACCTAATGTAAAAAGTTAATCAAATCGCACTATATATCTAATAAAATCCAATCGCACGCTCTCTGTCTTCTAATTAAGAAAACAATAAAAAAATTAAATCAATTTCACGGTTTACTGCTCTGAATAATTCCTCACAAAATTGTACTAGAAAATCAGATTCACTATATTTCCGACAACATGGAAACATATCATCTTACACATGAAAAAACTTGTATATTCTAGCGTATTACAAGCAATTAATTCGATATGCATGCGTTACTGTTATGAATGTTGTCAAAAATGACTTTTCCCCCAATTAATTTTATCTGGGCTAATATATCTTGAAAGGTGAGCTTGAGAACTTAGATAATCCATCATTGTGAGTTCAGACTTTCCGCGAATGTGATGGAAACATGGAAGAGCATGTTCAAAGGCTTCTTGTAACAGCTATATTAATTAGTGTACTGATCGAGATAAGGAGATCGGTTGCTTATTAAGTGGCGAAGAGAAGCGAGTAGAGCAGTGTGGAAGGTAAAGTAAAAGATATGCTCATCCTATTAGTCAAGTCAAACCTTTTGAAACAGGATTTCCTGAGAATGAGGCATCGGTTCAAATATTTGCATAAATTAACGACGAGATTCGCTGCTGTTGGATTATATCAATAAAATAACTCGTCTTTTTCACGATAGATGTCTGCTTGTTGGAATGAAAAATCTTGCAATTAAAACTTTCTAGATAGAATTATTGATGACGTATGCCCATATTTGACGCAAAGGTGAACCCTGTCAGGCTTCTGTTATCGATTACAGTGTTGAGATAATCTGTTGAGACTTTCATAAAAAATATGGCAGAAACTGAGACGAGAAATTGGTTTTGACAGAGAATTGGCTGATGCGTAGAATAAACAGATGCATTTGTATTCCAAATGAGCATGAGAAAGGTCAATTTTATCAATAATACCTAACGAGTTTGATTGTCAATTAATGAAATGCATTATTGATGTTGAAAAAAATATATAGCCCGACTCTACATCAGTTCCAAAATCTTGTAAAATGTAAAAAATAATATTGTTTTCTCAAAGACGGCCTACTATTCATGGTAAGTAAGAGTTCAATTTTGTTACAAGTTAGAATCATGTTGAGAAAGGTCATGTTGAAGAGACAGGCTCTTGCATTCAATTAGAAATTGTTGAGTAGACGATTCATTTGATTCACTGATTTGAATTTCAGTTTATGTTTATCTGGTGGGAGATTAGTTATGTTGTATCTCTATCAATAAATATAGTAAAATCATAATATTATAATTATTATACTGAGATGTATTATTTTCCATGTAAATTACAGAATTGTCCACATTCATAATGAGTTACAATATATTAAACAAATCGTAATATGTTGAACCACATAATTTGTGAAACCGCTAAAATTAATGAATGTGATAACTTTAAAGCTTATATTGATTTGTTCCTCAGCAATTTCATTTGGAAAATTCTTTATAGTTATTCTTTCAGTTGGCAAATCAACATAGTGCAACAAATTTTTCACACCAGTAGTTATTTCATCTTGATGACATCGAATAAATTGTGGAAGCTATGATTTTTTTCGTTGATTGAGATGAATGTTTGTTTGGATGGAGATGGAGGAATACCCAGGGACAAAATGTACTTAATATTATGCATCCAAAGAGAAAAACAATAATTTCAAGGAAGTGTAACTTACAATCCATCAGTTTCACCCCAAGCTTTTTCAACACTTCACTTGACATTCTCCAAGATTTCACATCATAACTTTCAAGCTCAGTTTAATCTTTGTGACCATCCTGTGGGAAATATACTTGAAATGTGTCAGGGGTTGGAGCCACGGGGGTTGATCGCTTTAAAAGCTTGCATCCCCTTTTTGACGCAAAAGCATTTAGGCCAAAATCCGAGTGTATTTAATTAGCATATATGTGAATGATTCCGGAAAAGAATGCCCAAGGGTTGAAAACACCATCAAGAAATTGCTGTATATGAGCAAGAATATTTTGTATTCTGGTCGACAATTTAAAAAAAATTCAAGTTCAAATTCAAATGAATATTTTTTATTAATATTGAATATTGAATTTATATTTCTGATAACGTACTGATTAGAAATTGAATGAATTGTTTTCAGAGTTAATATGATTATCATGAAATCTTTACTAGGTACAGCCTACAATAAGTTAGGAAGCTCAGCTTTTATACCACCCGGCAGTAAATCGATATTATGGATTTTATTATCAATATATTATTTTTATCAACTCCTCTATCACAAATTATTTTTGATCTATATCAGATTAGCAAAAATCTAATTTAATCTATGAGGTGATATTAAATAGTCCATTAGTATTAGAATAAAATTAAATTAAATTTGATATTTATATTTATATCTATAATGATCTGAATACTTTTCATTACTCTCTGGCTGCTAATCATCCACTTATAAATTTAATTGGTTCGGTTTTCAATCTGCAAAAGTCATATTCAATACAGTATGACATTTTTACTGGTTTTATTTTGTTTTTGTTCCCTCACTAAACGTTTGTAAATTTTTTATTAGTATTTTGTAATTTTTGTTGTTCTGTAGGAAATTGTCTTCAAAATTATGTACAATACTTTGATAAGATTATAATTGAAATTTCCATTACGCATCGATGTTCTTTCAGGGACTAAATAAATGTATCTAGTAATTTTGTAATAGGTACTGTATTGTATAACCAATGAAGGCTTAACTGATAATTATTTGTAAGTGACCAGCAGTTGAAAGCAAGGAAAAGTATCCAGATCAGCGGGTTCTTCGAGTCAATTCTCATTTTGTCTAGAACTCTTATTATCATCCCTCACCTTATACCCACTACTTACTCAGCAAAAAAATATGACATGACGTATAATATATACGTTGATAAATAAAATAAAAACAAAAAACCTTTTCTAACATAAGTAATTCTTTTCAATGTACAATTCAGAAAATAATTACTTTTCTAAAGTAATTCAAAAGGTGGATGTATACTGTTATGTATTCTGTGATAATACTGCTGTCCATAATTCGGGAATACCTATGCAGTTGCAAAAGACTGCAGGCGCATTATGCAATGTGCATAGCAGACAAGAAAGGCAAGAGTGTTTTTTAAAAACCAGGCGTGCATTGAAAATGCATAAAAGCAAGGGCCCCCTTCCCCTCTTCACCCGCGGCGGCGCGCACTTCTAATCAGCTGTTTCCCCCACCACTCACGCCAGACCCTCTTCAGTTCCCCTATTTTCATCGCACTCTCCCGCATGGAGAACTTTTGTCTTCTGTCTCAGTCGTCGATTCTGCACGCGTCCTTTCAAAGTTTGACTAGACGCGCGGGGACTTTTGAGTTTGAGAGCAGTCTGTGCTTCGACTGTTAGTCCATCGGTCACCCTCCGGTTCTCCAGTTCGGCAGCGGTGCTCTCGCCTCGTGGTGTGTCAATCGCAGTGATAGTTTGCGCGCGGTGTGTTTAGTTCGTGGAAAGTCCGATCTCTCAAGGTGTCGAATCTGTACAAAAAAAAAACTTGAAAGTATTCTACTTGTTTATGCGGGCGTCGGTGCTAAGTTAATTTCTTATCTCAAAATGATTCACATGGGGATTGTCTTGATCATTTAAACATCGCAAATATTGGAAGCTTAATTTTAAGGTACGGTACTGTAATCTATCTACTGTATTTCTTTTGGTAGTTAACAAATTCTTTATTACAAAATAATTATGTTACTTGGAATTTTCGGCAGCAGAAAGAATAACTATGGTACCGGTACACAAAAAAGTTCTTATCTTATTACTTATCACAATGATAGTACTTAAATTTCCATGAGCTGGAAGATTATCTACGCAAAAAAACTTTGTTCATTGATGGAAATTGTGAAAAAAATATTATAAATATTCACCAATATATACCAATTGGCAGAACATTTCTATACAATGTGGTATGAAAAAGAACCAAAGTGAGTTGTATTGAAAAAATTGTTTATTATTTTATAATTAAATTTTTTTCATTTGAAGTGTTGAAATTTCAATAATATAAATGAAGAAATTTATATAGATATTTATTTAAATAGGCTATGTATTGATATTTGAGAGATTGAAATTCAGGGTAAAAACCCTTTACATTCACTTAAAAACCAATTATACATTCCACTTGAAACGCCTGTGATGTACTAGCCAGTCCTAATAGAAATATTTGAATGCATAATTCTCAAAAAATTGAGTGTATTGAGTGATTACATGATTACATGTATTGAGTGTGATTAGTTGGTATTGAGTAAGGCAGGTATTAGTAAGTAAGATATTATGATATTAGGTGTATTGTAATACAGGCAGGTATTAGCAATACCTCCATTCCATGAAATGGAGAAGGTCTTGGTATTAGTAAGTAAGGTGGACGAATGCTTGGATTGGCAGGTGGACGAATGATTTTAAAGTTATACTTCAAAACCATTATAACAGATTAAGAATACAATATAAAAATATAATTAATCACGAATTCTTATCACGTATTGAATTAAATATTTCAGGAATGGAATTATTGCAGTATTCTCCACCAACAGTGCTCATCAGTATTCATCGAGAAAGATATCAATAAGCGGCCTAATGAAGATTACATAACTGGGAAGCTTCATTCGTAAGTTAAAATTTATGTACAATTTATTAATTCACTAAACATTCCATTCATCAATCCATAATTTTAATGATTCCTTCTCATTTTTCGACTAGTAGTCAAATCAAATTTTTGATAATTTGAAAAAATATTGTCCTAGTCTTTATAATAAATTACGAATTAGCTTACATAGCTAAAAATTGAGAAAACACGCATTTTCTATGCATGTTATATGTTTTAAAATTTGTTTTACCATGTTTTATGACTCTGAAGACATTTACTATTTTCAATTAACAGAAGGCTTGTACAATAACAAGTACATTACTCGCATTCACTGTGATAAAAGATTGCACAATGATGACAGTATCCAGTAATTCAACCCTTGCGATTTTATCTGAAGCGCGCATTTATACGAACTACGCTCATTAGTGGCTTGGGCTCAGTTCTATTGAACACATAGTATAGTTCGGTGTGATACCACTGTACCTTTTTATTCAAAAGGATTCTATTGTGGTATTTACTTGTCCGTGGGTTAAAAGCCAGAATGTTGTTAAAAAGATAGGATTTAAAAGATTATTTTATTTGATTACAATGAAATTTATTCAGCTACTTTAATGAGTTACCGTATTCCAGAATATATTTTTCCCCTTTGCTTAGTCTTAGGAAAGGGGGGTTTCTTTTCCTGAGCAGCAGTGAAGTTAGTTAAGTCCTGAGCAGTTAGTTATGCATAGTTTTAAACTATGAATTTCAAGCCAGAAGGTTACTGTAAAGATATGTTTTAAAAGATTATTATATTTGATTATAGATAATTAATTTATTCAGGTCTAAGGAATGAGGTACCGTATTGCAAAACTATACTCCTTTTTCTTGAGCAGTATTGGAGTTAATAAGCAGAGGCTAGTAGTTTAGTATCGTTGCTGTGTACCTACCACATTACATTTGTACTACCGAACTGAAACATTACCGAATTGCATTTAACTATCAAAGCACTGTTTTCCAGAAGAGCCATACCAACTCACAGCTTCTGGGACACCCTTGCTTCTGTTATCTTTTCAATTCTTGTCTGGTCCTCATTATCAATGTGCTTTTGACTAGGCTGCTTGAAATACCTGAACTTGCTGTTGCAATTCATCTTTTGAGTTTTCCTATCTTCTGGTAGCCTCAGTGTTGAGAAAGGCTGTGTTGAAAAGCTTCAAACGAATTTCTCGTTACAGTGCTCGGAGACTGTCAATAAGCTTTTGAAAAAGAGAAGATGAATGCAAGATAAGCGTATTTTTGAATGTTTGACCTGGAAGGTTCTATGATTGAAATGTATGGAACATGAATGAGTGATGAAACGACTCTGATAAGGATTCACGCAGTTTTTATTGATGAAGGGAAATACTTTCAGTGCTGTAGAATACCCGCTATTATTATTTTTTTGCATTAGCTAAATTTGATTAGACATTAGAGAATTGATTGCCGGGTAAACTGTCCTGAATCATAATCAATACATTATTGTGAAGTAGGTTGCAGGATCTTGTGTTTTTCGAGTGAAGATATTTCATAAAGTCAAAAACTTGTTGGCAATTGAAATTGAATCAGTGCATACATCCGTGATCCTCATAGAAAATGAAAGACTTGTTTGTATTATCTGTTAAACAGAAACAGTATATTGTTTGATATATTTATGGGAGTAAGATGTTTGTGAAAGATATAGGCCTATACGGCGCAAGTGGGCAATGGTCAACGTGCCTCCATTCAGATCTTTATCAATCAGTCAAAAAACTGAGTAATTAATGCTGCGTGTTCATTTCCTGATTCATGGCAACATTCTAGTAAACTCTTGCACTGGAACTAATGAAGATGTTAGAGCAGTAACAAATTATGTAGGCTTTCTGAGTTCATTGGACTGCTTGTAAACTAAAAGTCCATCAAACTTCATAAATTACTAAATTTTTTTATGAAATATTATTATTTACTTTTCAAACCTGTTGCTCCATAAATATGGTTGATAGAGGGATGACAGTCAATCACTTTATAATTTAAATAAATTATAATAAATTTGCTTCTAGATTTTTACTGATATCAGGACTTGAGTTTACGGAAGAAAAGTCACTTTTTCATAATTCCTTAGTATTTGGTCCAGATTCCAAAAAAAACTTCTTGACCATTTTTGAAAATACTATACCAATTTTTAATCATTAAAAATTGTTCAATATTTCAAGTTTTTTATTGCGCTTGATTTGTCTTTGATTCTTTATTATTTTTTTACTTTTTATGGGTTATACCTAAATTCTGTTTGAAAAGTTTTCATTTTTCCTGCGTCATTTTATCCTTCCCCCATTCATTTAAATATCATAATCAAATGCGAAATACTGGATTTCTGCTGGTATTTTATTTTGTTCATAATCTCCACCCTGTATTATGTCTTATGAACTAGAATGATTCTCTTCCAATTATATTGTAATATGTATGCATTCACAATATAATAAAAGCAGTGAAGGCAACTTGCTTTAACAATATTCTTGCAACTCACTTAAACATCACAAATTCGCTGCATGCAGTTGGTTCTTGTTTATCAATGATCGAAAGTCGATAAATTGATACTTATTTCAAATTAACAATACTAACAAATCATAAATATTAATAGGATGATATCAAACTTAAGTGGGCAACACAGTTGCAATAATCAGATCACTGTCAAATCATTTTGAAATCTATAACTTGATACCAGAAATAATATGGTTGATCGAAGTAGATTCGAATGGACTGCCACTCTTTTTTCTCTAATAAATTTCTCGATTTACGTCCCAATCTCGTGGAACAAAAGCGATAAAACTTTATTGAAGAAGCCACATTGAATCATCACATAAGCGGCTGTAATAAAATCACTTTACGGTCAAAGATAAAAGCTGAAAGCCAAGATCTGTTTGCTGAGATTGATGACTTCAATCTTCAATGCGTTGCTTGGCAACCTCTGTCCTTATTCCCTTCTTTTCGGTGCATTGTATTGCAGTACCGGTATATAAAATAAATTCAACAGCCTAATAATACTACTTTAGTTAGTTAGTACGGTAGTTATAAAGAGCTTTAGTTAGTTATTGAGGTCTTTCCAGTAAATTGCAGGGATATTGTCTAGCTGTAATGTATTCTATTAAAAATAAATCAATAATTTTCTAGTTGCTGAGCAATTTATGTAATATTGAAAGCTGATTGTCTTAACTCTGTTCTAATCAATAGAATGTACACAACTCTATTCTAATCAATAGAATGTACTCAACTGTTATATCTTAAAATAAGTGAATGTATCCATCCATATTCAATGTTCATTTAATACTCACAAACTCATAAATAAAATAATAGTATGTTGCCATGGTCACCATGGCAACCATATGTCCATATTGCATTTTACCTTATATAAAAGTTTACTTTCTCTTGAAATAATCTCTCAAAGCTCCACTTCAATCTTGGATTGGTATAATTCCCTTGTACGCTGTCTCCCACCTGAAATTCTCGCCTGGCTTTTCTATTTTCTTTGTCTGATGTTGTATTACACTGTGGCCACAGCCGTCCTAGATGTGTCCTAATGTTTCTTCCATACATTAAGCTGTAAGCATTCGATCCAGTTGCATTGGGTGACTGACGTTTATGTTCCAGTTTTCCTTTTTCATCTTCCATTGCCTTCAATGATTTTTTACAGTTTGGACAAATCTTTCAGCTTGCCCATTGGAAGAAGAGTGGTAAGGTGCCGTTGTCTTGTGTGTAACTCAAGAGTGTTTGATGTGAATTGACTTCCATTGTCTGAGACTAAACCCATCGGTAGGCCAAATGTGGCAAATAGTTTCTGTAGTTCCTTAACTTCTGAGGACGTAGTTCAATCCATTTAATGGATCCACTATGATGAAATACCACTGTCCTTGTGTTGGTCCTGCAAAGTCAATATGTACCCTTTCCCAAGGTCCTTGAGGAGCCAGCCATGGATGATTTGGCTCCTTTGAAGGTTGGTTCTGTTTCAAACAACATTGCTTACAATGTATTCTAATCAATAGAATTTACTTAACTCTATTCTAATCCATGGAATGTACTCAACTCTTTTCTGATCAATAGAGTTGAGACAATCAGCTTTCAATATTCCATAAATTGCAGTAAACTAGAAAATTATTGATTTCTTTTTGATAGAATACATTACAGCTAGACAGTATCCCAGAAAAATCATTGACTCTTCTTTTGTGACAGTCAATAGCCACTCAATATTCTACAAATTATTGTTCAGCAACTTGAAACAGGCACCTGCCTACCTAAAGTTTTGGTTGGATGGAATGGGTCATAAATAACATTAAAAGAAACATGAAATAACATTGACTTTTTAATTCTTCAAAAAAATGATGTAATCGGTGTACTACAATTTTTGATAATCTTCAATAGATAATAATCCTTTCAATATTCCTCAAGTTTCTTGGCAACTCTAAAGTAATTGATTTTCCCAATAGAACAAGATCACGATATTATAAATTGCGAAAGGCTCATTCACTAAATTATTAACCATCTACTAGTAATATTATCTATTTATTTTTAGTAAGAAACGATAGAATCAGTCAATAGCCATTCAATTATTCCACAAATTGCTCACAAAAATTATTGATTTTCTCCATGTGATAAATTTAGTAATTCTTCAATAATATACCATTATATTATTGACCAGCAAATAAAAATTATCCAGCTCTTTTCATTAGAAAGCGATAGGCTTGTATTATTCAATTGGCTATCAATAGCCCACAATCTATATATTTCAATATCAAATGATGGCGGGTGGGCTCTTTCAAACTTAAGAGTTAAAGGGGCAGCTGGGACCCGCATTATGTATTGAAGACGTATCAGTAAATGATTAGTTTATTGTTCTCATAAGGGCGTAAAATCACCCCTTCCAATAACTTTCCACCAATTTTGAATTTAATCGTTCGTCCCTCGAGTGAGGGAGCCAGACATGATAAATGTGGTGGTCTCTATTTTCTCTACGGTTACTAGATCCACACTTCCCAGTAGGTGTCTTTACTATGAATGATTTATACGACCACTGATAATAATAATTTGCGGTCACTTATAAAAGGTCGTATTGTGTAAACTTGATCGCTATTCAAGTGTCCTGTATAATTTTGTCAAAATTTATCAAATATATCTTGTCACTGCTCTATTTCATCATTGAAAAATGAGCCAAATTGGTTATGTGTGAACAAGAACGTATATATCGTGATTGTATTTATTGAAACTGAACTTATTTACTGTAATTGAGACATTGGGGATTTAGGGAGTGATCGGGGGATATACAATTGTATATAGTACAATAATTGGCCAAGTTTCACAATACATTATAGAAGTAGGGTACTGTAGTTGGGTGTAAGGAGAGTAGGGTGTATAACTATATTTTTACTCAATTTTTCAATAATAGTAATAAAACTGTAACTGTGGTTACAATATTTGATTCATAAGTATATTTTTCAGAGTATATATTTCCAGTATATCCTTAAAAATTCTTACATACTTGACACACTACAATTATTATGAAGTTGGTACAAAATTAAGCTACTGGGTCACCAACTCATAGCTGTATAAGAAACTATAAAGAAGTGAGCTTTCAGTTTTCTCCTAATCAAACGATAACGAAGCCTCATCCTTTCACATTGTGCTGAAAAGACAATAGTCAATTAATCTGAGTGAGAGGATTTTAATAGTCCTCTCCGTCACCATTTTAGGAAATCCTAGAAAAGAGAAACGACTCAGCAGTCAAGGAAAGTTTTAAGAGCAGAATTAAAGTGCCAACAGAGCTTGCTTATTTAAATTTGAACTATCCGGTATCCGTGTTCAAAATGAGTGATGAATCTTGGGAATTAAATAGGAGCTACTGAAATCTTTCGTAGGCTCATCTAAGTTATCAGAGAAGATCTCATTTTGCCATTGAAATCTATTTTGATCTTGACCAAAAATATTCATGAATCAAAGACTGTATGGTCAAATCTATAGTGCGTTTTCTAAACAAATACTTGAGTTGATTTCTTCTTTAAAGAAGCAATCTCGTTTTAATCTCTGCACTTGAGCATAAGAGAGCAAAAGCAAAGATCACAAACATCAATATACAGGCCACAGTGCAGCTAAAACACAAATAATCATAAAAGTATGGTTTGGGTCGGGTAGCAAGCGTGTTTTGGAGGATTTAATTAGACGTTTTACGATGTTGAAAGATGCTGACGGTTTCAGACCATTAAACATAATTAAATATAAAGCTGGGCTTTGCCTATGTATACAGATGCTATCCTGTTACTGCCCTTGTAGGCCTATCGTTGTGGATGTTTTATCAGGGCCCTCGCTGAATATGACCTACCGCTGTGTGATATTATAGCTCATTTCTAGCATTCGGTGTCTGGATTGTATTATGCACTTGTGTGCGCTTCTTCCTCTATAAGTTCTGTATGATTTTATATAGGCTAAAAATGATATCGTATAATTCACTTACCCAGTTCAAACTTGAAAATGTGGGGGACAATTAATTCCTGTTTGGAGGGAGAAATCCGGTTTGATGTTTTTTAAATGAAAATTTCATTTCCAACAGGGAGTGGAGGAAATGATAGGTATCGGTGGATAATTTTTTGAGGGTGAGATAACGACTGTTTTAGGCAGTCGGGACCTTTCGTCTCCTCCAGATCCGGCAACTGTATTCGATCTTGGAACCTTTGGATTATCAGACAAGCGCTTATCGCCCTCGGCTACGCACCACTCCAATTAATTATGTTATACTAGAGAGTTTCTTCATTACCATTTTCCACATTATTGTATTTTTTCAAAGTATAATTCAACTTTGCATTGCTCGTTTACAATAGAAAGCACAGAAAGCACGTTCTATTTGATTAGTAAGGATATTACAGTAGTTATGAGTTCGGATTTGACAGTTACTTACATGTCAGATTGTGTTGCTGGGGTTGGGGGATGAAAAACCACCTTTCAATCCGCGAATTCTCGTTTCTAACTCCTGTAATAATATTGTTTGTATATATTTTATTACTTATTTTGGTATACCGCGTTTTTAATATACAACACTAGAGAAATCATGATTGATATAATTTATATAATCTATGTTAGTAGATTGTTGATATCTTTCTCATCACTTGGAATATACAAGCTATTGGTACAAATCCTTATTAAACTGTTGTAGTTTATACTCTGATCAACAATGTTTATATAATTTAGTTTGCTTTAAGGTAACTGGCACGATTTTCATGTGATTATAGGACTAAATCTGTTGAAAATTTCAAAATTGTAGCAAATAAAATCCTAAATCTTTGTTCCTATATTGTATCTGTGAAAAAAATGCAAATCTTCTTTATTGAAATAAATTACTATCAAACTAAACCGAATAAATCAATTGAAGGCGATTTATCAAAATGTTGTTCAGTCGAATGACATCGATTACAATCACTACTATATTAGCTGCGGAAAGTGGGGCTCTCCTTCCACATGATTACCTCAATACATTGCAGTTTGTTTCATAATAGACCCGTGTAAAATAAACTGAATGAAGGGATCGGATCGATTGGAGTCTGCCTTGCAACTCATGCAGCACAGAGCATACGTTGCCTGAACCGAGTTTATGTGTGAGCGAGTCTTGTTTCCCCCGTGTTGAAGGGACCATAGAAAAGATTCAAACATCCGTATGCTATTGTCTTGCCTGGAGTCTGATTGTTGATGCTCCCTGTATTGTTGCCTTCAAATTATAAAAAGAGGAGTAGCTTGTGTCCCGCCCCGAATATAAGCTTAACGAGCCATTTTAATTCTTTCTAATGTGACGTTATGCGTTTTTCTCCCCTGGGTCGTCGGATAACTATGCAGCTACGACTACGAACCCTTGCCTTTACAGTGTGTGTTAGTATGTATGACTTATAATGGGGTGTATGTGTGAGTCAGCGACAGAGCATTTTACTACTCTTCGCAGACTCCCAATAGAAGCGAGAGCGAATCAGCGAGTCAGTCACGTTGGATTGAATACCGATTGCACGAATTATGGGAATTTTATCATGGATTGGAGAAATTTTGGTCCCTATAATAGTAGGGAAATCAGTAGAATCAGCAATAAGTGGAATAATGTGAGAATCTTAATTTAATTTTTAAGAATAATTTCAAATGAGATGGCCAAGAACTGCGATCCTAGTTCACATAACAATAAAGTAATAGTAGGCATTGCATCATTAAAAATTTCACACCAATAATAATGTCAAATTTGTATTTGTGGTCTGTAGACGATCTCATGACTGCTTCTAAAATCTCATGACTGCTTGTAGTATAAATATGTGTTTGAAAAGCTTGCATATTGATTATTATTGGTTTGTTTTTTGTGCTTAAAACGTTTAATTCTGAATCTAATGTGAATCTATCTTATTGTGAACCGCTAATTGTTGCTTCAAGTATCGCAATTTTTTAATTTATTAATTTTTTCAATTTATTTTTTATAATTATATTCCATAATGAATAAGCAATAATATCATAAGTTGAATTGATTGCAACTGCAGAGTGCAGAGTACCTATCTTATTCACAAACCACTTTTGAATGTGTTAAGTAATTGTTTCATGAGGACGACGAGTGATTGATTTTATTCCAAGCATTTGAGTCTCCATGGCTACTGCTCTAATTGTAAGGCTACTTATAGATCTTTCTATAAGCATCTCATTGATGAGCAAATCATTTATGAGAACCAAAACTCACTTCCCGGTGTTCGGAACCCACCTAAAGCTTTAGCTCCATTCATTTCTCATAGTCATCCTTCCCATTAGCCACGCACAAGTGTAAGGGAGTGATAGAAAGGACTTTCAGTACCTATTCCATTTCATAGGTCAAGAGCTTATGTAGGCATCACCACAGGAAACTAAATTTAGGTTTAAAACTTCCAAATCTCGAAGGAACTACGATTTACCACCAAAGTCTGATCGTAAACAATGCCAAAGGCTCAAACAATTTAAGGATTGCTAAAAAATACGTCACAATAGAGACAGACGGGGCAGAGACAGACCTATCACTTTCCCCCATTCTTCTCGGTGCGTTGTCAACCCTCCTTGAGGGGTCGGTGACACCCCATGTGTCGCCTTGCGTTATATAAGGGGATGCCAGCAGCAGCAGCAGCGTTTTAAGGGTGACAGAGAAGACGCCGTGTAGTGGTGGAAACGGGTTGTTTGTCAAAATGCTTAACCCAACCCCTCACTGTTTCATGACCGCCCAAGAAAGCACATCTGATTATGTCCAATTATTGCCCAGCTCACCACCTACTGTGAAGAAACACCAACATATACATATACATACAAGCACATATATACATGTATTAAATATATAAACATACCGCTGCATGGTCCACAATGCTGTGCTCTGTCTGGAAAACGATTTGTATCCCGGTCTGTGTCAAGATCTCGTCACATCTTCCGCTACTCTTCTTCTTTCTCTTCTTCTTCTTCTTCTTCTTCTTCTTCTTCTTCTTCTTCTTCTTCTTCTTCTTCTTGTTCTTGTTCTTGTTCTTGTTCTTGTTCTTGTTCTCTTCTTCTTCTTCTTCTTCTTCTCCTCCTTTTCTTCTTCTACTTCCTCTTCCTCCTCCTCCTCCTCCTCCTCCTCCTCCTCCTCCTCCTCCTCCTTTTTCTCTCTTGTTCTTCTTTCTTTTCTCATTCTCTGCAAAGTCTCAGACTCCAATGATGGATGGAAATTGACTTGGTGTTGTAATAATGTTACATGGCATATACTGCACATCACTACATCTGGTCTCCTTGTCCGGTGGGGAGTGTACAAGATGAGGAGAAGGGGAGGAGGCATTAGTAAAATATGAGTTGTTTTAATATTTGTTTGTATTGGAGAAGAAGATTTCTTCCATAAGAAGGCTCCGGAAGTGTGAATAGACGTTTACGTTTATGAACAATTTTAGATGATCGAAAAATGTAGATAACAGATAAATAACTGGAATTCTGGAACATGTTGAATGTTTGAGGCATGATTCAATTCTTACACATTCGAGTGGAAAGCTCTCTTTATTTGGCAAAACATGGGAATCCTCACGATATTGTAAATGTCGCAGTTGCAAATACAACAGATTCATTGTTTTTAATTATTGAATAGCTATTCAAATCTTTTGTCAATTTATGAAACTGTAAAACTCCTCATGACAGTTTGTAGTATTAAAAGGACTTTAAATTCTCAATGATTTATTATGAATATACAAGAGTTGTATGCAAGAATACGTGTATCATTATATGCTAATGGTGATTATAAGTAGGCCCTTTCAATTTTGATAATACAGTATTGTTTTCTGAAATCAACTGCTTTCAAAAGATGTACGAAATACGTACATTTTCAATTTTTGCAGTAGGTTCAATGATTTGCAGTTACTAAAGAATTTCTAACAATAATCTCTTTCGATAGTTAGTTTATATCTAAAAGTTGAGGATGCATTTTGCAATTTGCAACTCCAGTTGAACGGGTTATGTAGATGAGCTATAAGCACTGCTCACCATCTAGTGATATTATACTTCATACTTAAAACCGACATAAATAATAACAAGTGCTTACAAATGTTGCTGATTTCTGTAGAAATCTCACATTTGCTGTCGTAGCGCGAGTATGTAATCTAATGAAGTAGATCGTTCGCTACAAATAAAAAAATGTAATGACCTTTTCACATTCCAACCCTTGTAATCCTTTGTAATCTTATCATCGACCAGTCAACTTTGAAATTCCTGTTCTTCCACATGATTACATGGCGTAATATCTTGAAATAGTCTAATTACAAGTGATACACTTGTTTTTTGTGAAGTTGTTTAGCATGAATTATTTAAATTGAAATTATAAGGACGGTACTTTTCTGTGAAAAGTGTTTTCGACATGCAAGTCCTGGAACTGCAAGTCACTGGAATTGGGTTATCATTTTTGCAATTCTTTAATAAATACACAAATCATCGTAATAATAAGGTATAGAGGCAACAGGCTCAGCCCAAACTGTTCCTCTCCTGAATTTTGATAAATTAATGGAGATCAATTATTAATTTGATCATTTTGTTTTGCTTTCTTGAATAATTTCAGTGATGAATTTAATAACTTTCAAGTGTTTTTGAAAGAATACATTTTCCCGTTAGTTAATTATTGTGATGAATATGAATTGAATAAATGGATGACACTATAAATACTTTCCTACCCGAATTATAAAAATAGGGAACAAATTAAAATTGATATTGATTGAAAAACAGAAAAGAGCAAATAAATAAACTTGAAATCCTTCAAGAATTTTCCAGTTTCATAAATTATTGCAGTAACAATGATAAGATATGAAAGAATATTCTCGAAACCAAGAATTAGAATAATATCACTTGAAACCAGCAAGAGTGTAGGATTTTGATCAACCAATAGGAGTATTGGTGTGAAGTTGATGATTTACTGTATGGCGGAATGGGCGTTGCTCGCTCCTGATTGGCCGACTTGAATGTTGTGTACGATTTGGTTAGAAACCAATAGGATTTTAGAGGCGTAGCCAATTGGCGCGTCATTACGATACTGGTTTATGATTGGTCAGTTCCCACTGTGTTGGAAGAGCATGCTTTGTAATGGCGTTAATCAATGTGAAAAAACTCACGATATTACTTGTTGATTCATTGAAAGTGTAAATGACAGCTATATCTCAGTTCTTGCTTCTTGGGTTTTTCATTCAATACAGTCTACTCTTGTAAATCTCTACACAAATTAACTCGACATCACATCAAACTACTCTGAATTTCTGTTTTTGGAATAATAAATTTTTTCCATTATAATTCAAAAACTAAAAATTAATGCATTTTCCTGATGTCTTCTGAAAAAAGTGGAGTTAGAAATCCATTTTAACATTGTGTTATAACTTTGGCCATCACAATTATTACATTTCTTGCTGTATAACAGAAGCGTTGCACTTCATAAACAGTTAACTGAAACATACAACAATGAACGTTATTGTGAAATACTCTATTTCTGAACCTCTTTTGCAAAACTTACTTCAATTTCCTGCCTGCAAGTAAATTTTTTACAATAAGGTTCTTGGGAACAGTGTTGAACTTCTTAGAAGTGACACTGTTGAAAAACGAAAGTGATTTTGGATCGAACGGATCTGAATTTCATCAGTTTGCAGTGCTAGAAGGAGTCTGATGAATCAAATTGGTGCGCGTGACGAAAATTTCAGATCGATGTCTGTTGCTTGTCTCTTTCGCTTGCAACCGGATGGGACTTCACAATGGCCGTTTTTTGCTGCACCTGACAAAAAAACGCAGTTTCCTGTCCTAAATTGCAGACTGCAAATTGTTTTGGGATTCCTTCCATCAGTTTTCAGCGCTCGGTGCTATTTGGAAAGATTGAATAATTCAGAATTACGGGCCGCATTTGGGATAAATCGTCTTGACAGGTTTCGAGGAATCTGTTCAGTTTAATGGCGTGGGCTGAAGGCTGAATTCTGAAAGCTAACGAGAAGCTACTACTGACTTTTTAAACTGGTAACTGATCAGGTGGGAATATTCCCCAACTCCAGCGCTTATTAAAACGAAGAAAACGTCTTTGAACAACTAATTTTAGAACACTGGAATTGCTCAAGGCATAAAAAGGAAGAGTGCTTGTCTTCACTTCTTCCTGCTGGAAACTATCATTCTTATTTCATTAAATGTTTCTCGTTTTCGAGAAACCATAAACTTTTCTACATTTTTCTCCTGAGTTTTTTATCTGGTAAATATTTACTGTTGTTATCGGAGAGAAGCTAGACAGAGTGAGGTTTGTAACCAATTCCACCTTCTAAAAAAATAACAATAATTTTTTCGATAATCTCTGCAAAATCTATCTTTTTTATAATATCTAGATAGTTATAGTTAATAATCCAACTAAAACTCTACTTTCTAATACAACTTCTCCAATCTTCTTCATTACTCACTCTATTGAGAACTTTTATTCACTTTAGTGTACTAAACCCAGAAATTCTTATGATAAAATATAAACATCCATAATTCAGCCATCTTGATAAG
Organism: Laodelphax striatellus; assembly: GCA_017141395.1. Classification (NCBI taxonomy): domain Eukaryota; kingdom Metazoa; phylum Arthropoda; class Insecta; order Hemiptera; family Delphacidae; genus Laodelphax; species Laodelphax striatellus. Next base: position 17,828,410 of record CM029533.1, read on the forward strand.
TATTTCATCACAATGTAATTATTATGGTTTTGTTTAGTTTTATTTTTTGCTTGTTCCCAGTATATGTTATTAAAATCTTATGCTCCTTTGTTTAGAACTAATGCTTCATGATGATGCTACTATAATGTTATGTTTCCATTGTAGTAGGATAATCAATGTTAATCACCTTTTCTATTTTATTATTCGTGATATGAAAGAGTTTGTAAATTTATTTTTGGTATGACTACTCCAAACTGGGAGGTTTGGAATGAATTCATCCAAAAAAGAATAACTTTTCAATAGACCAAAAAATGTAGAATTTCATTCATTGCATGACAAGCATGATAGTACCGATAGGCCCTACTACGTTTTTTTAGTACTCTTCCATGATCCTGATTCATAATAACTGTACTGTATTATTACTCCTCGGAAATGGACCAAGAGTTATATTTTTGGGTTCAGCCTCCTTGTTATAAACACATTAGAAGCTTATGAATGAGTCCATCAGTGATGTTCTAGATGGCTTTTTTATTGAGTAGAACTGCCCATCAAGCAAGTAGAAGAGTAGAAAACTATAACCAAAGACAATTTAACTACTAATAGTTAAATTGTCTTTGCTATAAAATTTAAACAGCCGAAACATTTGTAATAAGTAGTCAAATCCTTGTTCCAATAATCCAGTACATATAGAATACAATACATGTGCATACAAGGTAAATTATGTGAATACAGTGTAGTATACAGGGTGTTTCAGAACTCCCTACCAATACTCTAGGGCATTGTTCCTGGTCAAAAACCATATCTAAATATCATATTCAAATTGTCCAAAAGTCGTTAGTCATTCACACAGCTGCCATTTTGTTTTTTCACTTATTATTTTTTATCTCAATAATGGTGAAACATATCTCAGCTGCCATATCTCAGTCAATATTGGTCCAATCTTGACAAATAAGGTTTTAATCGATTTGTAATTAAATTTACTAAAAAAAGTTATTCCTGTAAAATTTTCGTTTTATCAACGGTTTTCGAGTTATTCAACAAACAAAATTTTAAATGCCCGCCATTTTGTTTTATGGATTTGAAAAATTGTCCTAATTTTTTTGTAGCTTTGTCTAGTTGTCATAAATGTTGGTGCAAAGTTTCAATTCCATATGTTTCACCATTATTGAGATAAAAAATAATAAGTGAAAAAAACAAAATGGCAGCTGTGTGAGTGACTAAGGACTTTTGGACAATTTGAATATGATATTTAGATATGGTTTTTGACCAGGAACAATGCCCTAGAGTATTGGTAGGGAGTTCTGAAACACCTTGTATTATGATTTATAAGCATTCAATGAACAAAACATTAGGCTATTAAATTTTTAGGAAGCTGGAAAATTTACTGTCTCAGATTTACTTGAAACGTTGAGATTTAGAAAATACTAGCATAGATAAGAGATAGGAGATAGAGATAGGATTCTAATCTGTTATCTATGATACTAGCAACTGGGCTAGGGAGAAACCACCTTGGTCACCCTGGAGGTACATTCCATTCGATTGTATCCCATTCACTAGTGGGAAAAAATCTGTTGTAGAAAATGGCAGTTTGTTGACAGTAAACGTTCCTTGTACTTTGTAGGGGGTCTACAAGCTGACCTGCTTTCGAAAACCACAAATCTTTTGTTTGGTTTTGGTGGGAACATTCAAAAGCGGACACTTGAAAGCCTTTTACCTGTTGAATTCAGAAACGTGTATCAAGAGGCTTTTAGGGATGACAATTTATGTGGGTGGTGCTGTATCCTGTTGTGTATTTCTGCGCAGGCCGCAGTTCTATCAGTAAATAAAAAATCTTCACTGCTTCTGAGTTCATGAGATGAACTTTATTCTATGTAACACATAACTTCATGACCACAGACAATGAAGAGATATTATGATTATCTGCGTCATAGCTCAACATGAGCAATAAATAATAGAAAGAGCTCAGAAGCTCATGAGCTCACAAGTTCATAAGTGGAAGGCCTTCCTAAATTAAATTTACAGTTTAAACTTGCCGTTAGTTCATATTTTCAATTTATTTATTTATCCCGTCTTTCGGAGGAGACGAAAAGCCGTCGGTCCCGACTGCCTAAAAACAGTCGTCATCTCTCATCATTACCCCTCTCATTACCCACGCACAAGCCTAGAGCTCATGTGGGCATCACCCTTAGAAAAAAATTTAACACACAAATTACATTCAATTATAGAGAAAGCATTACACAAGCATTGCTTTCTCTATGATTCAATACAAGGAAAAACAAAAGTAGGCTACAAAAAAAAAAAAACAAAGAAAATTAATATAGTGGAACCCCGGTTTTACGTACCTCAAGGATCAAGAAAGAAACTCATTGTATTTTAAAAAAGGTATTCGTAAAAACGGGGATGTACACTAAATTGTGTTTTGTACGTTTAAAAGGGATTCGAAATAAATACGTTAAATCGGGGTTCGTGGTTCGTAAATCGAGGTTCCACTGTATAAAAAAAACAAAAAGAACTTGGTTAATGGTGGAGAGTGCTAAAGAAAAGAGGCGGGAAAAAATAGTGTATTGTATATAAATTCTAGTATATTAGAATCGCATTGTTCAATAGCCTAATACTCTTATTAACTTTTGTTTGTCTTGTAATTTTGTACTTGGAGATGGACCAACTTGGAATTTTCGTGATGCTGTGTTGTTAATGGAACATTCCAGAGTAGTTCGATTGTAGCTCACACACTAGTCGAGGGTATTTTCAGCGGGCACGCAACACCAATAGTTTAGCGCGTTTCAAGATAGGTCATTGACAGCAGAAGCAGAGGGAAGATAAGAAGGACAGGCCTCAGACTATAGTTTCCGATGGAGAGATGAGTTTCTTCCAGAATTTTATTTGTGGGAGGATAAAATTTGCATCAATCATTTGTTTGCATTTGGAGTCACAAATCTGCATCCATAAATCGTGTATGTTTGTCATGATTTGATATAATTCAATGTCAGTATCATCATACAGTAAATGAATTTGCAATAATCTGGGTACAGTTTGAAAGATGTACTAAAAAAATTGGGTACTAGTAGTACTTTGTCATCCAACTACTAAGTAGAAAATTTCTTGCCTCTCTCATTGTTTGCAGTTTACAGTTTCCAGTAAATCTTATATTACATCTTTTTATTCCCCTTTCCCTTCTCATGAACTCTTTAGACTTTCAATCATTTCATTTTTCCTCTCTCAATCCACTCCTGCAATGCTACAATAACTTATTTCCACCCTATTCTCACTACCGTTTTTCTATATTCACCATACAGTCCTCCACTCATTTTCAATAGTTCATGAAACTCGAAAGCGCTCGAGTCTGTAAGTAGACAAATTTGTTTCTTACATTAAAAATAAAACGACTGCATGTCGGTAGTGAAGTGAATCAAACATTAAATTTGATTGACTGATAAGTTCAGTGATAAGTATTGTGTCTATGTGATATGGGTTCACAATGACTCTCCATTCTAAAAGCAAACATTCTCTACTGAACTTTCTGCAATAATTTTCTTCCTACTCAACTATTTCTTCCTATTATATATTCTGAAAGCCATCTGAACTCCCTCCAGCAGCAACTTCCGTACTGCTAGTGGTGCAATTGACTGCAGAGGTTGCTGCATTTGTTGTTAACTTGTTCGGCCTCAGATTCGTTCACAGCAGTCTCTTTATTTCCTTGCCAGCAGCCTACAACACACGTGTTCAAACTGACGCCCCATCTTTCACTGTGTTTACCTCTGCTACGTGTAAGGTTCACAGATATAATGCTGTAGTTATGTTTCGTATATCTATGGTGAGTGCTAGTAGTTCTCTACAACGTGCATAGTCCTCAGGCCTATGTGTGTTTTCTAATGGTACCATCACTATACATTACCGAACCCGAACCGTCGAATCTTCAAACTCTTTCCAATATTCTCACTCTCTCTCCTTCTTAACTCATTCTCTCTCTTTCTCCACCTGTTCCTTCCATCAATTAAAAGCTAACCGTCTACTAGTTCCCCTCCTCCGCAATTCTCTCTCGCGCCGTCTCTCTTCTCAGTTTTGTTTACTTACAAACACGTTCTTTTTAACTTTGAAAAACATGCGCCCGTCCATCCCCAGTCAGTCAGTCGGACGTGTTTGTTTTTCTTTTACTCCTCTTTCATCCAAATGAAAACGAATGAAAAGAAAAAGAATTTCAACGATTGAGCCTGCTTTTTGTCTCCGAGCTGCTATCTTCTCCCTTGATTGCTCAAAATACTGCTTTGAAATCTTCAAAAACGCGCGTACGTGATAAGCAAAAATAAGCAGGCTCACTCTATTTGATTAAAAATTTGAATGAGTTGATGATTGAAGTTCGAAAATGGCTTCCTTATGCGTTTTTAGAGTTTGTTGTTCATCTCTGCAATGTTTCAGGTCAGATTTTTGAAAAGTAGAATAATATTTACTTATTACGTTGGAGAAGGAAATCAACATAGGGTACCGTGAAATTTGATAAAATCGGAACTTTAATGTCAACACAACAAGCGGCTAATGGTAACTAGAATACTGAAAATGAAAATCCTTCATAAAATAAATGTTTATAAAATTGATAGTAATTTCTCAAACTCTTCACACTTAATTGTTTGTTATCAAGATGGGGAAACACTCTGGACCATCAGTTGATTTAATTTTTCTCTCTCCACATCTCATTATAGTTAGATCAAAATATTTTAATTTTTCTAATGTAATTAAACTAGTGGATACTCACTAATAATATATTATCCACTATTCTGAATGATTAAGTACAGAAATAATATTTCAATAACAAAATGTTGAAAATACGAGAAATTCATATCTGTTGTGCTCACAGCATAAATTGATGTACGTACTGTAGAAATTCCTCTATCAATTCGAATAAATTTTTCTGGCAAATCCAGGTTGGATAATTTCTATACATGATGGAATACTACGTTTTTCTTTGAAGAAAGATTAAATTAGAATAATAAGTGAATTCCACAGTGACATTCATTACTGTCCGAGTGCTAAAACCTGTATCAGGCTTGATTGCGTCCAAACATGTATTCATCATTGGTTTTTTAATAATGTGCTTAGTATGATAGTACCTGTGAAGGTATCAATCAAGCATTACTATTCATTGAACCGGTTGCAGTCTATTTACTTCAAGCTAACCTTTCATTAGTCCTTGTTGATAGCTTGATGCATCTATTTCTTCAATAATTTAAGAGTAAAATATTCTAGTTTTTATTGCCATTTCCTTGAGATTATTGATCTATTTGCCTGGAGAATGAAATTGAGTTATTAAGCTATTTCTAGTCTTAAAGATTGAATTTTATTTCTACTTGTAATTTGTCCAGGAAATTCAATCCAAGCATAGTTATAACGGATGAAAATTGCTCAATATAGACCTAATTTATTCCATCACATGATAATCGATGTTTGGTCATTCTCAGTTCTTCACGTTGATGAAGAACTCAAGTCATCATACATTTGAAGATGACTAGTCTCTGGATTTTGATTTATTGAATGCATAATAATAATTATGATTATAGTTTGAGTAGTTTGAATTCGAGTCTGTGCATTGAAATTATCAAATTTACATGAATTAATTTCATCTTCCATCATCATCCTTCCCATTCTTCTATCACTTTTAGTAATTATTTTTGCTTGAAATTATTGATTTGCATGAAAAACATTGATAGCAATCAACAAGAAACAATGAATAATCTTAATTAGTTAGAGAATGAATAATAGGCTTCTGAATACCATGTTTTCAATATCAAAAAAATGAAAATCATTTACCAAAATTCTCATATTATCAATACACGGTATATGTGTCTTCTCGTCGAATTTTTTCTCATAGTCGTTATTCATAGTTCCTAACTAGTGACCGTGAAGATCGCCTCGCTAACGAAAGATCTTGTAGTCAAATAAGTAATTATTGAACACTTCTTAAAAACAGCTAGTCATTTATTTAATAAAATCAGTTCGTTATGGAAACTAAAATTGGAAACTCCCTAACTATATTTTACTTGTCTGAGTTGGTTTCTGACGAGATCTTGCATTTCTGTCCATAAATTTCACTATCACTAATGCACAGACTGTGGGCTTGCAAAGCATTCTTAAAAAAAGGGTTCAAATGAGAGGGATGTCAAGGCATCTTTGTAGGGAGGTTAGTGAAAGATGGGGAAGAAAGTGGAATGTCGAGTGAGTTGGTTGAAAGAATGTACTCCAGGCATCGAAGGAGAAATTGTGGGGACTTGGGGACACCACCGATCTCATAGTGTTGGGGCATTGGTGTATAAATGCTCTTGTGGAACGACTAACACAACCATGAAGTGTATCAATATGATGCACGCACGCACACTCACGAATGAGTCATCATCAACTTGCATTCCCTGAACATCCAGCAATCTTTCTACTCCTGTCCTCTTCAACCATCCCCTTGATTTTTCTTCGTGTCAGTCTATCCTTCAGCCTTTTCCTCCTTGGACCTCTCCTCCTCATCATGCCTCTGTCTAGTAGGTTAGCTTTTGAATTGGTAATTGTGAGTGCCTAGGGTTGTGGCGAGCTTGATTTATGACCTTATCGATCATTGAAAAAGGGCCAGTCAACATGGACGTGTCTTGAGACGCAAAGGGGAACTGAAAGTGAATTGCTGAGGACGAAGGGCGAAAGTGAGAAAAAAGAAGTGGTTGTGAAGAAAAATAGAATAGAAACGTTTGGAAGGCTAACTAAATTACTGGTCCGCCGTCACAGGTGTACTGATGATATTATAATACTCTATCCAATTACAATGAGCTCACTCCATTTATCTTCTTGTCCACATTCTATTTTACTTTTTTCTTGGAGACTCTTGGTGCATTTCCACTGCAGTCTGTTGACTTGAATGGAAATATACATGAGCGGAAGATATTTTGACTGAATTAAGTTATTACATGATGAGTGCTGTTTGTAAAAACACCGAAATATTGAATAGTCCAATCAGTCTGGTTGTATGTAGTTGCATAGACTAACCAAATAGAATGTCTTATCTGTGGTAGTAGTTATCTCATGGAACGTTTATTTCATGATTTGAATACCATAAGTTATACTGTACCGTATATGTGATCAAATTCTACAGCTGCGGGCAATGAGAAGACTCATTGATTTATAATATTCAATGTACTGGGTAATAAGTTTTTTATTTTTATTTTAAATTCCATTTTATTAGTTGGTGTCTCACTTATTAGTGAAAATTACAAAAAAACACTTGCACTATCAACACTTGTCTTCCTAGATTGACAGGATTTTAGCCGCTCTCATAGAAAAGAGATCTTTGGTTAGGATGTATTGAGGTATATCAATGTGCCTCAAAAAATAATACCTTTTCATGCTTATGGCATTGCATATTTTCATAATTATGGCATTTTTCATGTTGTATTCAAAATACTGGACTAAAATTTTCTCTTCAGTTGTTTTCATTTAAATAATCAAGAATATGACTCAAGTTTTAAAAAGCACCTTCTCCTACAGTCATGGAATAGACCATCCAATATAGGAAATTGAAGTAACATAGACTATCACGATATTGTATTTAGCAATCCTACATTACCTAATAAAACATCCTAAAATGCTCAACTCAACTCATCCATGGTTGTTCATGGAACCTAGTTAGTCTTTTAAGTAAGACACTTTAAAGATCGGGGTTCACAGAAACCTAGAGCCCAGTATTAACATCTTCATGGTATTTTTGTTCTTAATTGAGAACAAATCATAACTGTTCTTGTGAATAATTCCATGGGAGAGATCAAAAACTCTTCTCAACCTTTTGGTTAAACAAACTAAGGGCCGGTTCATGAGCTCGGGATTTAGCCAAGTCCTAGACTAAAACGGGTGGCTACCTTAGTATTGACAAACGTTAGTCTCGACAGGTTAGTGGGTTAGCAGTATAGAGAGCCCTTAGTACATGGTGTCGAGGCTAACGTTTGTCGATGCTAAGGTAGCCACCCATTTTAGTCTAGCACTCAGCTAAATCCCGAGCTCATGAACCGGCCCTAAGTCTTTTTTTTTATTTTGCCTGTGATCTGTGATCGAGTGTGGAAAGTACAGAGGAGGCTAATGCATAATTAAGACAAGAAGTTTAGAAGTATCTAAATCTCTCATGACATTGAAGAACAATAATAGTAGCGGAAAATGTGTATCATGCGATCGAAGTTTGTTGTCTGTGATAATTGCATGTTGTAAAGGAACATTTTTATTAGAGTATCGTGTTTCACTAATAAGAGCCGCTGCTGGATCTCACGAAACCACAAAATGCATCCAACTAATACTTATTTTCTATTTATTTTCCGATATCCTGTTTGTCTTTCGAATTGTAGGTTGTGTTCTCATGCCTGATTCCTGAATCGAAATCATCGCTCTATAAAAATATCAAATTACGATCTCAGCTCCCTTGCGGTTGTGGAAAGAGATGTTTTGGTGTTGATGATATTGTTTTGTATAACCCAAGCCCGTTAGGAATGACTACAGTAATAATAGAAATGAAAAATATAACATACAGAAGTCCATAAACGTCTATATTGTAGAGTAGACAAATTTGAGATGAGATTCCAATCATTCCAAAACGACATGACTAGTTTGCTGATCATCAAAGTCTCTTCTGGACTCTACTCAGTGCTATTACACAGTGTGAACGGGTTCTCATTTTTTTTCAACTGTATTCATCTGTTCAAATGTTGACAGCTCCTATTAATTTTCACCGCTTAACGTTTGAAAACTGTTAATAGCTTCCTAACGTTTTATAGTTGAATAGAATTTTTCACTTGTGCTTGTTGTACACTCACTTAATCAATTCATGATGCCTGAGTTAGTGCAAGAATATTTAATAGTACCGTACCAAAAATAATAATTGAGTTCTGAATAGTAGTAACATTGGGAGAAAAATAATTAAATTCCAACATTTCAATTGTCATACATTTATCATTGGTAACGCTTCTGGACCGAAATACTCAAGGCTCTTTAAAAGACGGCGTTTATAGAGATCTAAACTACTGAAAGATTTGAACACTACTACTGAAACTTAATGGTTGAATATCTCTTTTTCAGTACTAGAAAGCAGCATTCTAGTTATAAATTAGCAAATGACATAGAGTTTTAAGCCATGAGGTTTTTCTACGGCCTACTGATCTTCATCCATAGATTTTACCCTGTATAACAAGCTGGAGCAAATCTATACTTTTCGTTCCTCATTATGTGGCCAAAGTATTGAAGCTTGCGTGTTTTGATCTTTAGCATAATTTCAGTACTTTTACCAAGCCTGTCTAGAACCTTAGTGTTTTTTATCATGGCTAATTTTATTCATGTGGATAAAGTGCATAATGAGAAGTATTAAGAATATTAGTATTTCAGATTAAACTTTGTAACTGAATAACTGAGCTGTTTTCTAAATAAAGAAACTCATTTGTTGATACATTGCATACAAAAAAATTAAATACATTTATTATATTGACGGCTTTTCACTATACCTATAGCCGAAAAACTATGCCTTATAAACAGCACAAATAAGTTAGCCTATGTAAACTATTGTATGCAGAGTTTTAGTATGTAAGAAATATACTATGCATATAGGGTGCTACTGTACTACTATTGTCTGTTGCAGCCAGAGAGTATAGAATAAGAATTACTTATCACTATTTCTTATTATATAGAATAAGATTTACTTCTATTCTCTCTGGTTGCAGCCCTCAACAAATTGCCCAAACACGTCATGATGATGGAGTAGTTGAAAATGATAGTTTAAAGCCTGCACTCCTCCCCAGTAGGTTTATATAAGATCGATAACAACTCACCATTTCAGTTGGCTTTGATTTGATCATCTTCCCTGTCCATCATCCGGCATTTAGGGGATGATACTAACTGCTTTTCACAGCGGGGTCCTGGGACGTGGGCCATGACTGGGCTTTCACTGTCACTATGACTATGACCCATCACTAGCAGTGATAGTGCAACACATTCAAGCATTTAAATGCCATGATCGACACAGGCCATCAGCTGATGACGTGGTCCACCCCTCAACTGATGCTTTATTGCCTACTATGATGGCCCTACCCGTCACAATGACGGCTTTATCTCCAATCCTCGGGGATTCAACTTCCCCCTGTCGAATTTAAACATACGGTTGCCTAACGATTTTAAATGATGACCCCTGTCTGAACCCATGTGCACTCTCTGCATGACGTATTCAATACAAATGAATTCACTCTGGATTAAGATAGATTTCAGCTAAGTAAATAATTAAAAACAATGTTGAAGAACTAAAAATTCAGTTGTCAATTTAATGGTTTGTAAATTGAATTCTGTATATTTCTGCATTAACTTAGAGGAACTTGAAATACATTCATAACTCACATATCTCTCATATACAAAACAATCTTATACCCAATTTTAATTTAATAGAATGATTGTTGTTGTAAACAACTGGCTAAAAATACTATGATTGCAATTATTTCAGTTGTATGATTCTTGCTATCATCTAGGTAACAAACTATGAAATTCGATTTGTTTCCAGGGTGTCTGTTGGCAACGAAAGATGAGCTACCATCACCATCACCATCAGCAATCATCAGCTGATGGAGGGGTGCGCGAAAGACGCCGCGCCACCCCCATCCCAGTGCCGCCTCCCCGCGTGCCGCCCCACCACAACAAACACTCCTCCAACAATAACAACAACAACAGCATCGCACACACCAACAACAACAACCAGTCGCCTGCCAAACAACACTTGCTGCCTCCTCAGACCACCTCCATTCACCATCAACAATACTTTCGGGTCCAGCAGCAACAGCCTCATCATAGGTGAATATCACATTTTTTATCAAAGAAATTAAACAAACATTATAGCCCAGGAAACGAAGGTCCAAAAAGGCCGTTTTCAGAAGAAAATTAGATAAAAGCTGAATTTCACACCATCGATAGAACACTACCAGAGGGTCATTTTCCCAAAAGTCCCAAAAAATCCGGCTGGAGCTTTGTCACCCAGCAAACCCAAAGTTCAAAAATGTAGGTCATCACGGGAAATCGAATATCTCAGTAACCAATCATCGGACAGAATTGGTTCTTACATCATTTTGTCCAGTATATTATGGGCTACATTATTGGTCCTATTCATTTTCACAATAAACTCAATAGTTTTCTTGAAAAAAATATAAATATAAAAAAAATTTGTATTTTTTTGCTTTTATTTTTCAATTTTTCCCATTTTACTTTTTTGTGTGTCATCTTACGGAAAAATTGTTTAAATAAAAGTTGTAGCCCATTTTATCCTTCATGGGCAATGTGAGCTCTCCAAAAGTTTCCCTTTGATTCCTTCCATAGTTCTGAGACCTATTCGATAAGCCTGATTACAAGTAACCAATTCGTCACAAACAAAACCAGAGGTTAATAAAACAAGCTCGCCAGAGTTGTGCAAATGGACAGGATTGATAAATAGATTGATCAATTTGACAGTTCAATGAAAGCACTTCTCTCCATTCACAGCATTACTGGGTGCAATACAACTACTTCTTTTTTTGGCATAGGAAAGTTAAAGTTTTAGTCTTCTGAAGTTCAGAATTTCAGAAAGTAGCTTAAAGACAGCTGCTCTAAAGAGGAATTGATGGATGCTAGTAAGAGATTCGTTCAGCAATTCTATAATATTAAAAAGTTTTCTTCTTTGAATGAAGCCCGATATTATAGATTCACCACTTTAACAAGGAAGAGTTCATTAAAAACCAGTGAATTCAGTGAAATCATTTGCTCCAGACAACATCCTCCATCAACTTTCTTGTGCTTGTAAGCAGGATTGAGGAAACTATATTTTTTATCATGCTTATATAAATAATTATTTAAGTAAGCAATTATAATTGAAGAGAGATGAAAACCGGCTATTTTATTGGTCAGCACACAAAATAGTGTACTATACCTATAATAGTATGAGGGAAGGAAGAATATTTCATGCACATGTTCATGGATATTGCCAAATCTAACAGGCATTAATGAACTATGTACCAGTTTTATGCAATGTTAAATGTATAATTTTGCTATTTCCGCCGCTATTTCAAATCTCACATATATAATAATACTATATTATAATAATATATTCATAGTTTCTGATGCTGATTCTCGATTATAAAAGACATCGAAAGATGAATAAGATTATACAAAAAGTAAGTTTTGTAAAAACTGCACTATAAATATAGATAAATAAGGTAAATTATTTTCCGCCATTATGGTTGTATCTAGAAAAATACTATACTTAGGAGGTTCAGAGATGAAATTTCGATTCAGCACATGAAAAACATAGGATACAATCGATAAAACTAAACGTTTTCAGCGCTATACATACTGTAAATAGTTGAAATGTGGAATGCAGCGATCTAATTTGGCGAGGCTGGGCCTGCGGCGTCTGTATGCCCTCCAAAGCTGATCAAAATGTATAACCATATACATCACTGGATTCGGAATAAAATGGTCCGAACCAATATTCGATTTCCGTGATGACTACATTTTTGAACTTTGCTAAATTGCCCAGTTTTTGGGACTTTTGGGAAATGACCTCTGGTAGTGCTCTATCGATGGTGAAATTCAGCTTTATCTAATTTTCTTCAAAAAACCTTTATTTCCTGGGCTATTATCATATTAATCTGAGATTTTGAAAAATAATAAATATTAGTAGTAGTAGAATAGATATTTATTGGCTATGTACTGACATTACAATTTCAAAACGAACAAGAGGCATTCGCCCAAAACTACATCCATCCAAAATTTAGATTTTAAACAGTCCAGAAATATTAGAATATTGAAAATGAAATTACTTTTATTGTGTTTCGTATAAAATACAGCAAACTTACTTAAATGATTTGAAGAAGACTCCTCACATGAGCAAATGTCTGTGGGTGAAAAGCAAGAAGTATTTTGAATCCATATTTATATATTTTAATATTAAATTCATGTTAATTATAATGTGATTTATTCCTTCCTTATATATTTAAAGTTTAATATGAAGACAATTTTACGACACCTCCTCTTTCACTTTTTCTTCATTGATATCCTTGAAAACCATAATTCCTCTGAACCACATGAGCACTGTTGTAAATGTGAGATGGGAGTGGCCATAGCCGAGTGGGTTAAGAGCTGGCTTTGTAACCTAGAGGTCCCGGGTTCAAACCCAGGTCAGACCGTGAGATTTTAGCTCGAGCCACTCCTCGTGTTTCGGAGGACAAGCTAAGCCGTCGGTCCCGGCTGCCTAAAAAACAGTCGTTAAGTCGCGTCAGAGACCCTGAACTGATCAGGAGTGACCTGAAAACTCTGACACCAGACCTGAGCCAGCCAGTTACATGAAATTATTATTATTAAAATGTGAGATTTTTACCTGTGGTTTTACATGCATGGAAGTAAGTTAGTACATAGCTAATTTATCAACAGTTCAATTACAATAAAGACCTTTAGAAGAAAAAATCAGAAAGACTGTTCCCAGAAAAATCAAGGGAAGAGATTTAGAGAAGGAATAGAATAAAATACGGTCTTTCACGTGGCGAAGCGTGGTATACTTAACCGGTCATCGCCGGGTCCTATAGGAAATATACCACGTTTCGCCACGGGGTCTTTCTACTAGACATTTTTCTTGAATTATCAAAGGAAAATATCCCTGCAACCGTCCAAAAACTGCTGTCGAACGTCAGTAGTCCAGTGAGGATCTCCATCTTCATCAGAGTGAAAAATAATCCTAGTAAAATCATTGCTTCCAGATGATTGAAGTAGATTCATTGAATGAATTTCATTCAAAGAACGTAATAGGATGTAGGTAACGTAATTGATAGAGGATAATTTTTAGAGATTTTGTCCGTTGTTGTCGATATTGAAGAGTTGTAACTTCTCAATCTGATTCGATCCATGGATTCCATTTTTAATTCTTATTGGTTCACTCCCTATAGATATTCAGTTGAAATCATTCATCAGCTGAAATCACAAACATAATATTTGTCTCCTGAAATGTACAGTGACTCATAAAAGCTTCCCGAAAATTTACAGCTCGGTTTATTTATGTAGGAATGACTGAAAACGTGTGCCCGAGACTATTGAAGCTGATGAAGTAATTTGAAAATTAGCGCTGCGTGAACTTATATTGCCGTCAAACAAGTTTGCTTTTAAAATCTTATGAGAAACGATGTTACGGCACTCGACTCTGTTGTTTAGCTCATTTAAGAAAGTAGGGGGAAAGAGGTTAAAAAAGGTAGAAATTGTTGGCGTTCTATAATGGGCATTGAAATGAAAGCCAGCAGGCCACCCATATTTACGAGCCGTCTATTTATAAGGCGTTTGATGGGCGTGAATATATGTGGTGGCGGAAAGCGGAAAGATGCGTGCAAATTTAGACACGACCAGAAACTCACGTTTAGTCATCCTGCCCCTGCAACTCCTTGCTGCAGCAAACCTTCACATCCTGTCAGAAGGCGATTATTCGCTGTGTGAATTAATACTAAATTGATGTTCCGATAATCTTCTACCTTCGATTTTCTACTCCCACATATCAGAGACTGGTATAATTTGTAAACTCGATAATAAATCGATTTGAGCCATGAATACAAATTCTTGTTTGCAATCCATTCGATCCACCGATAAGATAATTGATTACTATTGGTCATATCGATATCCCTTGAATCTTCATTCAAGATGAAATATAGTGATAATCAGTACCTATATCAGTGAGCAAGTATAATATAATAATACCTATGCATGAAATGAAAGCCATGCACTAATGGAGTCATTGACTGCTATCACTGAAAATGATATCACTGTACAGGTATGAGCACTGATAATTTAGAGTATTTTCTCATAAACCTCTCCTTTCAATATTCATCATCTTTCAATTACTTCATCATTAGCGTTCATTACTTTTGTTTATCATTCATATCATAATTTTTAGACTTTATTGATCTTACTTCCACTTGATCTCGCATCGTATTTTTACTTCCATTTCATACTACAATTAAATATGAGGTACGATTCCTTTTTTTCCCCATCTGAAGTATACAAATTATTGTTAATTAATTCCATCTTTAGTGTACATTACTCTTGTTTATCATCCATCTTATTTTATTCATATCACATAGTATTTCAAAATTTCATTTCAGTTTTTAGTTACAGCTATCTAAATAATTTTACGGTTGAGTGTTGATGGGAAGGATGTCCTTGCATATCCTTCTCCAAGAATGGACATTTATATGTCCAACTCATTTCTTGTAGATGCAAAACCATGTTGCAATTAGTTTTATTTCAATTGTTTCAATGACGTTCATTTCAACATAAAATATATCATGAACTAGAACTCAAGTCGACTTCAACAATCTAGAATTAAACTTACACCTATATATTTTCATTTAAAATCTCCCTTATCATGTTTTGTTCAGTGAATCCGATACTGTAATTACTATTTTTAAATGACGTTCATTGTAACAACTATCATGACCTAGAATTTAAGCGACATACTTTGTAATCTACATGAATAAAGTGAATATTCTATTCTATTCTATTCCTTTTCTGTGGTATGAGTTTATACAGCTTGGTAATTTCACAAAAATCATCCGTTATTTTTTTCGGGCTGAGCTAATTTCATAGTTATCGTTCATTTTTGTCAAGCTATACAGTATAATTGACAGAATAAGAATTTATCAGCTTTGAGACTAACACCAATTAGTTCCACCCATAAGAGAAGACTGAAATATGTTTGGAAAGATTGTCTAACGTCGATTCTCTCTTTAATGTGAGAATTTGGAATTATCAAGTAGTGTGCACGCTTTAATAGACTGGTTCATTGATTTACACATCAAATGTTGACTTTTGTATAGCCAATATTTATTAAAATCTTACTTATGATAAAGAATGTAGATTAAATTATTGGGATCGATGGGAAGTAACTTTCGGAACAAGCCTTTTAATTTGCTCATCAAAATCACTTTTGATAACTTGGTGAAAACTCTCATGAAAATCTTGTTGATCAATAAACATTTCAAGCCATAGCAGATTTTTGTAGTGAGATCTTTCAGTTATGGGAATATCTTGGAAGAAGTAAAAAAATTGTGAAATTTTACAAATAACGGGATTGTGTTGAAAAAAAAAATAGTGGGAAAAACACATTATTGAAATATTACTCTAGCCCAGTAAAATTGTCATCAAAAATAGGGTCCACCTTGCATGAAATGGGGTAGTCGGTTTCTTTTTTTAATAATGTTTATGACAGTCCTGGGATGCTAAATCCAAGTTTTAGACCTCGGCAAACTATGGGATCACCTCCAAAAATCGTACAAAATGGCGGATTTTTGCACTTTTTTTACGTTTGGCCAATTTTCACCCTGAAGAATCACTTTTTCATACAGGACATTGTACACATTTTTAAAGTATACTAAATTACCTTCAATTTGAGACCAAATTTATCATTGAAGGCCCTACCGTTTGCGAGATACAGCTCTTCAAAGTTCATCAAATTAACGAAAATTTACCCTTTTTTTCAATTTTTCGCAATTTTGACCCAGAAGAATCACTTTTTCATATAGGACATCCTACACAGGGTTGAAAGTAAATTTGAATACCTACAATTTGCTACCTGATTGGTTATTGTAGGCCCAACCGTTTGTGAAATACAGCTCTTCAAAGTTCATCAAATTATCGTAATTTTTCACTTGTTTTTACGTTTGGTCAATTTTGACCGTGAAGCATCACTTTTTCGAAGGTGACTTTCAGCAAAGTTTTGAAGATTATTTGAGACAATTTGAGACCAAATTGATCATCATGTAGACCCAATAGTTTGCGAGATGTAGGCCTTCAAAGTTTATCATATTGTTGAATTTTTCCATTTTTCTACATTTCTTCAATTATGACCCTGAAGAATCACTTTTTCATATAGGACATTCAACATAGTTTTGAAAGCTGATTAGATTACCTACAATTTCAGACTTAATTGGTCATTGTGGGTCTGATAGTTTGCGAGATATAGGCCTTTAAAGTTCTTTAAATTATAAGTCTGATTGAATACGCCATATGAATCTAAGTTCATTTTTAAATATGGTCATGTTATACATGATTTGATGACATTTCGAGAAAATGAATGGCGAAACACCACGATATGTGAAACCGTTTTCAAGATATTTCAATTATAAATCGGACATGCACTAAATCAGTTGATATCTCAATAACGGTTTTTGAGATATTAACTGATTTAGGTGTAAATATGTCTGATTTATAATTGGAATATCTTAAAAACGGTTTCACATATCGTGGTGCGGTTTTCGCCATTCATTTTCTCTAACGCTATTGTTATGAAATTCTGTATCGAAATCATGTATAACATGACCACCTTCCCATTTAAAAAAATGAACTTATAGATTCAATATGGCGTATTCAATCAGACTTATAATTTTAAGAACTTTAAAGGCCTATATCTCGCAAACTATCAGACCCACAATGACCAATTTAGTCTCAAATTGTAGGTAATTTAATATACTTTAAGAATTATGTTGGATGTCCTATTCGAAAAAGTGATACTTCACGGTCAAAATTGACCGAATGTAAAAACAAATGAAAAATTACGATAATTTGATAAACTTTGAAGAGCTGTATTTCGCAAACGGTTGAGCCTACAATAACAAATTTTGTCTCAAATTGTAGGTAATCTAATCAGCTTTCAAAACTATGTTGAATGTCCTATAGAGGAGTTGCTGCTAGACCTGATCAGCGCGCTCTAGGTGAGAGAGAGTGAACAACTTGTCGGGATTTTAGCATTGTGAGATAGGGACAAAACACGATTTTGGGATAGAATTCAATTAAATCATTAATGTATCATCAATACGTTATTGCTATCTATTATTTAGTGGTTTCAAGGTTTTTTAATGAATGTATTAATTGGATTAAAGTACTTTTATCAGAATTTTCGTCATTTTGTTGCTCGACTCTTCTTGCTAGGTTAGGTTTTTGAAGTTTGAACTTCCCGCTATGTGTAACCATCAGTATCGTATGTATCATAAACATTATTATTCCAGAGACATAAATTATTTCACACAAATAATATTTAATTCAATTCAACATTATACACCTGCACCGCTTAAAATCTATGATGATAATATTATTGTAGTAGAGAAGATAGAAGTAGAAGTATGCATTTCTATGTCCAGGCAACTCTAAGATATAGTTGCCCTATATAAAGGGTGGCGCAAAAAGAACGGATGGATTTGAGTAGGATAGTATCAGTGGAGTGGAGCTGTCTGTGACCGCAGAGCGCGACCATTTTGTAGGTTCAAGTATCCAGTTTTAGTAACAATGGCGCAATTGACCCTGCAAAATCGCGTATTTGCTGTTGAACAATATTTCCAATAGAACAAATCTGCAATCGTTGTTCAACGGAGCTTTAGCAGAGAGATTTAAGTCGAGCTTATTGGCATGTGATTCGTCTTTACTTGAAATTTAAGTTTACTATCGTAAATATCGTTACATGAATACTGCAATACATGGATTAATTGCTGCTGTATCAAAAGATAAGGACCAATTTGAGGCTTTTGATGAGCATTAACGCATTAAGGGCGCCATCTTTCCTATGTAAATTTTTAAAAAATACCCAAGTGTTTTGGAGTTTTTCATACACATTCTCAAATTGGGTTATTTACTCAGTATTTTGGTGTAAAGAAGATAAATGTATGATTAAAATAAACTTTCTTATAACACTTTGAAAAACATCCGTTCTTTATGCGCCACTCTTTAGATGTAAATTCTATACTAGACGTGCCTTATTGACAAGCCACGCGTGAAACTCGTTGTAAAAAAGTCGCAGAACATAAATTGATCGAAGCGTGCCCAGGCCAGCCACAAAGTAACAGCGGTGTTGGAACTGCACTTACCGGTAACCGGTTGAAAGTTACAAGTTAATATTTTTTGTTTTGTTCAAGTCCTGCTCTGCTCCCCGCTTCTGTGTCAGCAACCTGGCAACTGTCGATATCCGATACAATAGATCGCAATATTGATGTCGCCTTCGGTAGTCTTGACTTGAAACCCAACCTCCGTTTGGGTGCTTGCCAAAAACTCTGCAAAACATATAGATTACAGCTTTCAGCTTGTTAGTTAGCACTACTTAGTAAACTCTGCAATTCTCTTTCTTGTAGGCTACTGAGCTATTTTGAATAGAGGAATCTGATGCGGTATGATTAACTTAAAACATTATAGTCCTGTACTAGCAATGCTATCGCTATGAACGTTATGGTCAATCATTGCTGATTTGGTTTTTATCTATTATTAGGGTTATCCACCTCAACAATGAACAATGTATTACTTTTGACACAGTGTCTGGTGAGATTTTGTGATATTTAATCATAATGAAGACAGTAGATGTTGTCAAATATCACTTGATTTATTGAAGAACCACTTTTATACGAGTACATTATTGACCGAACGAAGAGATGACTGAGCGAAGCTCAGTCTGAGCGGAGTGAAGTCTTGTTTCAAGACGATTGGCTTTCGTCTGTTTGTGGATTTGTTTGTGTGTTTGTTTGTAATGCATTTACGGCTAAACGCATTGACAGATTTCAATAAGATTTGGCAGGAATGTTCATTTTGAGACTGCGCGACGATGTATATTATGTGAGGTTTTTTTTTAATTTTGCATTTTAAGGACGAAATAGAAGGGAAAGAGAATGGAATATAGCTATATGGAATATACGATAGCTATATGGAACACGTGATAGGATTTATTTTGAATTGAATAAAAGACTATACGTTGAAAGTGGAAGTTGAAAGTTGCACGAGCATAGAGGACCACAAAGGATCCCATGTTAATCTTATGATGAGATGAAGACTATAAGTTGAAAGTTGCAAGAGCATGTGTGCGTTAACAGATGATTTTTCTAATGATTATTAACAGTGATCTGTTTGAAGGAGCATTTTTATAAAAAATGATGATGGAAAAAAAAACATTCACAATATTTCATTCAATCCTCATGGGTTTCAATATTCATCGTTAATATATTAAGAGATAGCAGAATCCTGCTTCAAAGTTTATTCGACCCCTCTGGGACTGGAACTGGTGATGTTTTTGAGGTTTTAAAGCATAAAGTTTCAAACGTGTGAATTTCCATAACCTTATGAGTGATTGGTTTGAGTTTGCGGGATCAGCTAGTTGAATATAAACATCGTCATATTATGGAATGATCATCAGCTGGGTCAGAATAAGATTTTTTCGCTGCAGTCAGCGGGGCGCCGCGAAAGCGGTGGCTGGAACGTCGCGTATCTTTAGAAAATAAATTCAGTAACAAACATTCAAGACTGATCTTGGATGGGTGACCGACACAGAACATTGTGCAATTTGGCGAGGTGGAACCTACCTGTAAGGATCTCCCCACCGATAAAAAGCCATACGATAAAATAAATAGAAAATAAATAATAAAAAATAAAGTAAATAAATGATAAAAAAGAAATGAAATTAAAAAAATAAAATATAGAATATAAAAAGTAAAAATTAAAAAATTAAATTAGATGTACACAACGTATTTTGGGGGGCGCCTGACAACATCTCTCTCGATACAGTTGACAGGACCAATTCTGTACACATGGACAAGAAAACCGCTAATTTACGTCTAAACGCATTGACAGCTGATTTCAGCTAGCATGGCTTTCTCGTGAGGTCTACTGTTCACAGAACTACTAGTATTATACTTACTATAACGTATTAATTATTATTTATTATCATCGATAATATTCCTCATCCACGCACATGCCTAAGTCACCTCCTTTGTACTATTGAATAACCAACTCTTGATGTACTCTTGACATAGATCACCTCTCTTTCTAATGTTTATATTCTCGAGTACAAAAACTACCTCCCTATAAAATGTTTGTACTATTAGGTAGATGATGTACTCTTGATATAGATCCACTCTCTTTCTACTAGTTCATATTCTCAAGTGCAAAATCTACTTCTCCAGTTCTGTCTCACATCAGGATTATAATTATAAGAATCCTAATAAGACATGTAGTTTGATTGTTCCATCTTCATTTTTGATTCATTGTGAATCGTGTCTTGGGATGCTCAACATTTGGGTGAAACAGCTGTAATTTGTGTCTGATTTTATCTAAAACGTAATCTACAATAGAATATTTTCACCTTTTTAGACAGTGTCCACATTATTCAAGTCTCTGGTTTTAGATTGATCAACAATTCAAAGCATTCTAGTTCTTACTCACATGCGATGTAAAGTGGATTCATTGGTGGGGTGAGAAGGGATACCTTACCATTGGCAGTCAATACATTTGTTTACTTTACTAGCAGTAGAGGCAATACTATACATATTAGAGTATATTGTACAACACCATATTGAAGTATTCTGTTTAGTTTACAAAAGATGTCTGGATTTTCTCCCTAAAATGAGTGTCCTTAACGTTAGTGTAACATTGTTGAAAGTAATTAATTGAAAATTAAGAAATAAACTTAGAAAAGCCGATTCTAATAAAAGTGGTAAGAAAGTGGAGAAAACTCTGTAATATTTCATGGTTGCCTTTAAAAGTTCAGTGGTTCTTTGTGTTCTGCTTTTTTCTCTCCCGTCTTCACGTGACATCATCCCTACTCTTGAGAAAATTATCAAGTGCTGAGCTGAAATTTTCTGAAGATAAATCAATCTCAGACTCATTGAATTTCCCCCTACAATCTCAATGTGCTGTCATCTAGCGGAGGGATGCAAAGTTACGTCAGCTGATAGGGGTGGCGTGTTAGTTCCGCAGCATCCCGACAGATGTCGTTCCGAGCCTCACCAATATACAGTGACTCTATATAGTCACTGTACACCAATATACTACTACCCCAGAAGTTGAAAAATTCATTTTGTAAAAGGGTTTTCCAAGGATACGTATCCCTCACCGGTTTGTAACTTTAAACTTCCAAAAATCATTATATTAGGCTACCTGTCAATAATAATGATATGCAAATGAAAAACCAAACAAGAGAATCATTATTATCAAAAATAAGTTAAGACTCGTAGATAAGACACGTTATCATTGTGTCAACTATTGGTGGGAGGACCTCTCACCCTTAATATATGATTTCGTTCCAGAATATCAAAATAATTCAACAGAAATATGATAAGAAGACAGCATGAGGAAAAATTGATTGTAAAATTTTTATACTTGGTGCATCAGAGTGTCTCTCCACTTTTGCGTGTTTTATTACAGAGAGGTACCTTCAATTCTGTGGGAGTATCTTCTTCAATTGAATTGTTGAAATGAATAATGAATCAGAACCACATTGAATGACAACGGTTATCTCTTATCATTACTAGAATTAAAAATTTGAACTGTGTACAACAATTAACAATTGATGAAATATATAATTTTCTCTTATAAATATATATTTTTTTGAATAACCACTACAATAACAAATTTATGTGTTCTATAATAGAGTTAAGAGCTATTTGTAAGAACTATAAGTACCATTGTCATAGATTCTATTGATAGACCATACTAGGAGTATTACATTTTCTTATGAAATGGTTATTAGTTTTGAAACATGAAATAACTTATACATTTAAAAAAATGTCATAGTTTTTCTTTAGATTGCAATTGAGTGTTGAATACTTGAAGCCTCTATGCAGGAGAAATAGAACTTCTCACCTCTAGTTCATTTTCATCAAACTTAAACTGCCATAATACACTTTCTTTAAATATGATCTACACCAATTTGTCACTTAATTTCAATCTGTCCCTCTGCAGCTAATAGAAGAAGCTCATAACAATAAATCTCTCCATATTTTTTCTAATTAGAAGTGGTTGGTTATTGAGAAAAATTATTGTCTAGTCGAAAGTGGTATTGTGCTGTTGTGTAGGGGTGGGAGGAGTTGGTACGGAACGGATGTGGTTATTACAAATGAATCTCGACTGTGGATAAATGAGTCTATTAACCTTAAACATTTCCAAGTGTCGGCTGCAGTTTAAATAATTACTTGAAGCGTACGCCTCACTGTCACTGAAAACTATAGAAATACATATATTTCTAGATATCTATATATTTCTGGGCATATACATCTCCAAACACACATTTCTCAGCAGGAAGTGCAGTGAGGGTGGCTGTAGAATTATATATAATCTATTTATATGTATATGTTTCTATGTGTGTAGCCAGACCATCCAGCATACTGCTATTTCTAAACTCTAAGACCTCACTTCTCTCACTGTTGCCCTAGTCGAGTAAAAACAGCATCCATTGAAATGTTGCGACTAGAGTAAATCACTTTAAAATACCCGGCTCTGTTTTTTGCCCTCCTAAGTGAAGGTCTTCCACTTGGAACTTCTTTTTTGTGGAATTTTAGTATTTATTTGGGAAAACAGTAGAAGTACAAAATTAATGAAATGAAAATAAACCTCATTCAGGCGGTGTTAGGACTAGAAAGTCCTTTCTACCACTCAACCTTGAACATTTATAATTTATTGTCGTAGGTGTTCGATAAACGAAAATCATTGAACTATTTGTCATAACATCAGTGCATAGTGAGATGCAATCGCTTTACTGAAACCTTTCATATATATCACGATTATCATCGATAGAATTATATTTTTCTTGATTTTCATAATTTTTAAAATTTTTAAATTTATTTCATATCACTATATTCTGCTTTCTGTTTTTTGCAGGCAACAATATGATGACATTCCTTCGCCATGGATAAATCCACGCTTATATTCGAAGGTGAGCATTATCTGATCTAATTGGAAATTTGATAAAAATTCAGAAATAAGGATTTCTTGTGAAAATATTTGTATACTAATGTCTCTTGTTGTAGTGGGTTCATGTTTGAACATGTTTGATTGTTTCTAAAAGGTATGTCTCGTGTATTCACAAATATACCACTCGAGAATTCTCGTTGATATCGACATAACTAAAGAATTTTTACTAGTTTTTTTTAATGGAAGTTCAACATTTTACTAGTACTGTAACTCTATTAGCATTTTTGTAATTTGAAATTTAGTATTCGTGAACAGTCATGCTAAGGAAACTTCTGAGAAAAATTATAAGGATAGAATCATCTAGTTATTGATAATACAAGTTCCATTTAAATACATGAAATATCCGCCATTTTGTGATATATCATATCCGCCATTTTGTGTATCGACCTGACAATTATCTTAGCCAATCAGAAACAAGGATTTTGACCAATCAAGGAATAGCAACTACCCTTGAACACCATGCTACGAAACGTTATACCATCCGCAATGTTCAGTTCCAGACTGTATTTATATAAAAATAAATTTCAAGTCATATCTTACTAGTGACCTTCCAATAATTATTATTCTTCCAAATGTGAAACTCAACTCCAATGTTCATTGGCAGTAGTGTCATTCTTAATTCAAAACATCCTAAGCTCATCTTTCGAATGTTGAAGAAAGAACGCTTTGTTTGATAATCTAAAAAGAAGCTTTTGAATTTCTCCTTCGATATCAGACATATTCTTTGTCCTCAGTTCACTAATTGCGATTCCAAAAAGCCAGCAGTACATTGACTCCTCTCGGCAATGAACGTTTCATTAACTATCTGGCAAGATGTTGAAGAATGTAGTCTCTTTCTCTACATTCCTTTCACTTATTCATCTTCTCAGACAAATTGGTAAAAAAATTCTATTCAATCAATTAACTACTTGAAAATGAGGACGCCTCAATTCCTCTAGAATTGAGATAAGAATGTCTCAGCAGTTGACCAAACACGATGAAATGAGTTCCATGTACAGTATTTTCTAGATGATAGTTGAAAACCAAAGAGAATCAAATAATATAAAGTGGAATGGGAAAATAAGATTGCAATAAATGTACTTCAGGGGTATATTTGGAAGCACTGGCCTTGCAAGTCAATAGTTCTTTCTTATCAACATGACTCGTGGACTAGAATAAATAACAATTGATTAAAGATTGAATTCTAGAATACAATTAATAAAGATTGAATCAATAACAATATTGAACTCAAGATTATATAGACTCAAGCTGTACCAACTCCAAATTCTTCTCATATAATCTCTTGGATCCCTGGACCATTCAATTTATTCTGTTGGATAGAGAATGTGTGAATAAATGGATTATTTCAAGTATCACATGGTTCTTCGGGAATACTATACGAGTATAAAGATATCCATGTTTTTCGCTATATTGCATTATTGCTACTTTATTTTCTTAAAATTATCTGGTGATAGAGCTTCTAACAGCTACAAAAAATATGATACTGTGATATAATTATTATGATTTACACACTTATAATTTGAATGACGTTGTTGCACGGGTAGACATTTTTAGGACTGATTGGTAACGATACGAAAAAAGGGAGAATTCATATCAAATGCAAAAGCGGGCTGCAATCTTGTTGGGGGGAAGTAGGGGTTGTAAAGTAATTTGGATGATTAATTCTATGATCAAAGAGCGCTCGAAAATAAGCAGAAACTAGAGAAATTACGATTTTCCTTAATTTTCATTCCATTAGAATCTTTCCTCATTTGGCTTTCGGATCTCCCACTTTAATATTCATAACTCTTGAGAAGTTGATAACGAAGATAATAATTCTAGTAGTGAGCCTACAACTACCCTCTGTTTTATGAGTTTTCTCTTTGAAGTTGCTTGGAGGACTTCAGTTATTGTTCAGGATTGCCGTCGCTGATTTGAAGATAGGCGGCTGCTTTGATGATGCAGATTTTTTGGATGATGAATGAGAAAATACAGCGATTGTTCGCTGTTTGTATTTTGCTTTCCCCATTCACGTTCTACACGTGTCCTGTCTTTGATTTTCAATAGCAATCAACGGGGTGTTAACCCTCGCACGTCGAGAGCAGAAAAAATGACGTGGGGGAATCAACTTGTACGGCCCCAGCTGATGAAAGAAAACATCCGAAATCAATCAGTGGAAAGAGAACCCTCTCGCTAGCACCCCGAAAGGCTAGCGAGGCTGCTGCCTCGTCCGCTGGGTCATTAGAACGGCACTGCCCTAACTGAAGTGAAGCTGTGTTGAGGGTTGTGTCGATATTACAAGTTGGAAGATCATTTATTGTAGGCTCATGACATTTGTCATCAATTATTATTGTAATCAACAACAAGTCGACTTTATTGTTTGATTTCAGATTATATTATCACTCGTACACAAACTCTGGTGTGTGAAACATTGACATGGAAATGACATAATTTTCTTTTAATTTTAATTACATAATAATTTATTCACATAACTGACTTCCCAATATAATAATCATAACACTCGTGGTGTTGATAATGAAGTTGGCCCATTAAATAGAAGAAGGCCTAAAACAGGCCCAAGAGTTTTTCTGAGAGACGAACAGATTAAATGGTATTTTCTTTAATTATTTGAATAAATCACTATCAAATTTATCAGCAATATTAGAATATTAATTATTGTTCTCATGGAATGTTTGAATTGTAATTGAACAGTTTGAATGTTAGATTGCAACAGAACAGTGTTAATATGGCTACTTTCTGGTCAAGTCGTCAAGTCTGCTAATGACAAATGAATGTTTTCTAGACTAAATTAATTTATAAATTGAGCACAAGAAACCAAAGATTTTTAAATTGAGATTGAAAATGAAATTGTTCTATCTTTCTCTTATTTGATTTCTCTTACTCCTAACCTTTCGTTCATCCCGATTCTCTTACTACAACAGTTCAGAATTCTATTGTTATCAATATTCTTCAACTTAATATAATTGAAGAAATTGTAGATAATGAAATTTCAGCCTCTCACTCTCCATTTCAAACATTTCTCATAAAAATTCTCAATTTTATATAGTTTTGCAACCTATAAACCTCATAATTATATATCAAATTCATAATTATCTATGGTTTTTGGAATTTGTCAAACCATATTCCAACGAGTTTTCCAATGTCCATAAAATTTCAGCCTATCTCTCTTTCATTGCAAAACATTTCTCTTCAAATTCTCAATCATCAATCCTCTTAATCAATACACAATCAGTTTTAAAATCTATCAAACCATATTCAAACATGTTTTCCTATTTCCATGATTAGTAAAGTTTCCAAAATTTCTTAATAGCCCATCTATATAATTATATACTGCTGGCAATATATAAAACCACATTCCAAGCAATAAAACGTCATATTCCCTCTATCCACAGGCAGTGAGTGTGACACAAGAGAGACGTCACCGCATCGAGCATCACATTGACACGCGGCTGGCGTCACGAGACGCGAGCGGCAGCCGCGACAGCGGCGACGGTGAGACGCAAGCGGGCAGCGTGTGTAGCCTGAGAGGTGCAGCAGTGCAGCCGAGCTGCATGCAGCGCGATCCGCCCCGATTGCTGCTCGAGACGCAGTTTGCTTTCTCCATGACTGGAACTGTTGGCACTTCGGCTCAGGCCTCAGCTGCGGCTGCGTTCTTCGCCAGGTATAACTTTAAATTATTCCTATATTATTGCATTATGGAAGAAGTTTTGTCCAAATAATCCAATTTCAGAGGTTTTGACACTGCTAAGCGAGAAAAATAACTCCCCCGCTACGTGAATACTCATATTTATGAATACTCATCCGTACGATTCTCATATTTGCAGATAATAATTATTGTAGTGTTCCGGTAACATTTTCCCAGCTTTTATTGAAGCTTACAGCTTTTATATGTTTTCCATCAATAAGTCAACGGCTTGACTTGTCCTAAACTGATTAAATACTACTTAGTGATGAGTAATCCACTTAAGTAAGGTGACTTTAGGGTACTAAAATATTAACTAAGAGAATTGACTAATCCTCATTACGTCAATGGCTATATTACTATGAACGTTACTGAGTAAAAAATGCACCAAATCCAAATGCCATATTAGGGTATACTAAAATATGGTGTGTGAATTTGATGTGTGATCGAAGTAGCCTATAATTTTTGTGTTCTCTAGAACTAGGAACTTAATCATATAGGAGAGTCAAATCAAAGTAGATAGATCATTGAAAAAGATTTAGTATCAATTAATGTCTAACTTCCAATAAGAGCCCTTCAACTTGACCAATTTTTCATCTGGAACTTGAGTGTTGAAAAGTGTTTGCATTAAAAATGAATTTTAACAAAAATCAAAGGCCTTTAAAAAAACATATAGGCCTAATCCAAAAAAGGTGAATTACCGATTGAAAAAGGCAATAACAGCCGTTACGAAAGTACATTCATGTGAATAGGGTTTGGAGTTGCCATCTCCTTACAATGTTATCTTTTAGAATAAGGCAGTTCGTATTGGAACTTTTGTAAGGTAATTTAAAATTATGTCATTTTTTGTAATGGAACCTCTTGCGATCTTCTCTAATCAAGACTATAGTCTTAAAATAAGTTTTTAATGAATCCATGAATCCTTGCGATCCTTTCTAATAACGAGTATTGTCTTGAAATAAGTTTTTAATGAATTTGAATCTCATACCAGCCCTTTCCTGTTTTTGGTGGAATGATTTTTCAACGTACTACGACACTATAATAATAACCTCAAAGTAAATTAACTAGACTGAACACTACAATTGATTTCGCTCTATTTCTAGTTTTGAACAGCATGAGTTTAATCGGATTGTGTGCCTGGGATGGAACAATCGCTGTTGATTGCAGCTGCATCCTTTCGTGAACGGTATCAAGTAATAAGTTATTATCAATTATGGTTATTCAGTACAGTACAATAACCTCCAGACAATGCCATCCCGTCCCATCTCGTTTTCCCAGCTAGCACAATTTCCATCCTGGAATAATAAGAATGTCTCTGCACCTTTGTCTATTAGGAAGCAGGCAATTAGATGTGGGAAACAGTGGCGGAAATATATATTTCCACACGTTTAGTGGACTGCTTTGTTTATTTGTCTTCCATTCTATTATTTCCTTTGCGGTTTCTCTCTTTCTCACCTCCTTCGTTGCTACTGTTCTCCTTTTTTCGTGTGTGATCGGTATTCTTGCTCTTTCATGTTGTCAGTCGGTCGTTCGTATTCCACAACATAATCCTAATTATGGCCTGTGCCAGGTCTCAGTTCTCTCATTATTCGTTTACAAATGCTCTGAAAGTACTAACCAACATTCAATTCCCACACTTGGAAGTTTAGTTTGTGTTTCCGTGGAGAGGGTTTGAATATTCAACAGAGGTTTGCTTTTCTTGCATTGCTTCAGTCTATACACTTTTCCAATGAATGTTTGAATGTTTGACGATAGATTACAATAATTCAAGGTTATAATTTCAACTAAATTGCGTGAATTATTTCTCAGTATTCCTAACAAATTAGTTATTTAGTTAACAAGTATTCCTTGACATGAATAATTTTCCTATAGATTATATAATATAATCATACTATAGTTAACTTACAAAAGCCAGTCACACATATAATTATATAATATTCCTATAAATCCTATAAACGCGCTAAAAGAGGCTATCAACTTTTGTTATAAACATTTGTTTCAAACATAACACATTTTCTTTGATCCTTACCGACTCCCGATGGATAACATAAATCTTGTTAATAACAAGGAATTTCTGTTAAAAACACTAGTTATTACCTTTTGTCAAGAGAAATTTTTTGGTGATTCAGTAAGTTAATACCTTTTTTTTAACTCGTGTTATTAACTCCGGTGGAAACGCAGGTCAAGTGTGTGATGAGTTCGAAAATACAGGAGCAAGCTTGCAAGGTATAGTAGCCTATGGTTTGATACAGTATAGTAGTAGCCGAGTTGAAAGTAAAACAACGCTATAGGCCTACAGAAATTTATAGGATGCAAACTGACATCGCTATTCCAAAGTTAGCTACTTTGGCATGATAAATTGAACCGCCCACTAATGCCACATTCACGAGAAGCGTGAGGTTTTATTGTTACTTACCGATAAACGAACATAAGGTTCAATGTGCCTCGGCTCAGTCTGTTTCAATGAGGACGGCTTTACGTTGCACCAATACAAAGCTCAAGTAAGTTAGTTCGCAAACGAAAGCTGCTTCTATTCAAAGAGAATTCCATTAGCTCTCCAGATTACGAGCCTTCTCAACTTAATGCGAAGTTAATGTTGTATTCAGGTGGTGACTGAGGTGTACCTGAATGAATGGAGACTTGAAGTATGCGCATTGAATAGTGGTTCCATTAAAATGAGTCATCTTGTCGCGCATTTTAATACAATAACGGAATCCTTTTCGTTGATAATATCTAATAAAGCTGTGCTCACCCAAATTGCAAGGAAATAGAATTATTAATGAGGGGGACACTGAGTGAATTGAACGGGGTCGGTTCGTAATGAAAATCATTGATTTATTGAACACGCTGTGTGAATTTCAGGTACTGGGTTTTTTAATAATGTGAGAGCATTCTAGTTACATTTTTATATTTTAAAAATTACATTATATTTCAATATTTACCTGTACATTTACATTTTTGAGAGATAGCAGGCTAGCAGAG
Organism: Laodelphax striatellus; assembly: GCA_017141395.1. Lineage (NCBI taxonomy): Eukaryota > Metazoa > Arthropoda > Insecta > Hemiptera > Delphacidae > Laodelphax > Laodelphax striatellus. The sequence goes on from CM029533.1 coordinate 17,858,819, forward strand.
TACATGACAATTCCTTTGGACGTTTCCAATTATATTTCCACTAATAACCACAGTAAATTAAAATGAGAATCATTTCTGATGTGTTATTAATCTATGCACAACTCAGGTCGACAACAGAATGAATAGAACAGCTACCACCTGAAAATATTTGTTCAGACCTGTTATTGAGTAATCAAAGCATTGAATTAGAACTCGATATACTAGAACTAGATATTGGATATTGAATACTCACGTATAGAAGAGCAAGTTACCTCGAGTTTTGCCAACCAGAAACAACTTCTAATACGAATTTTGATAAATGTGAATTTAGTGATTAAAAATAACAATCATTCACAAGCTTTTCATATTTTTCGTCCTGATTTTAAACTAAATTCTCATCACGCTGGGATCCCTCTTTTATTGAAGTTCGTTTGTAGACTTTGTTAAAAGTTCGGAGTGATTAAAACTTGATTCATTATTATAAATGATCAATCTCAATAATCACTTGATCAAATACAAGTTTTAATGAGAGTAAATTCATTAATTGTAATTGAAATGTTGATTTCAAATGCAAGGACAGGCCCTGTATTCCAACCATATTCAAAAAATGAATATATCACTCGACTACTGCTGCCATCTACTGGTTGTATTCAGAAACTCCATTCGGATTGTCGTCCAATCAGGAGAAAGTTTAGATTACTGAGGCATTGGCCTATCGGGAATGAGTACAGAGGCCTATAAAAGGGCGTGGTTTATTTATTTATTTTTGTTTCACCTTGATTGTTTTTTGTTTCCAGTCACTTAATTTGACTATATATTTAAATTCTTCTTCTTCTTCGGTTCCTATCCGTTCCGGATGTTGGCCACCGTGCATGCTATTCTGCTAATGAGTGATAAAATGTTATTATCTTATTATCATGGAACATTTTCATCTCTCAGTGAGAAATGACTCATTGATGTATGTGGGGTCGATTGAAATTGACAATTAATTTCTATAGGACCAACCACATTTCGACTTGTTATGCTGTACTTATTTGAACTATCTTATTTCCTAGAGTACGTGTAAAATGAAATGTTGTCTAATTGTTTGGATTATTTATAATCCTTGACTAGTGGCGAAGCGTGGTATACTTATTTGATCGAAAATAAATATACCACGCTTCGCCACGGTCCTTGACTAATCTTTGCTTTAACTATTTCTTGCGTGTATTTCCTAAATTTTTGTGGACAGTATTCGATAACTCATTTATCAGCAACCTGTGAATGAAATTTCCTTTCAAATGTTTTGCTACTATCAACACCAACGACTCAGTATAGATGTCTTTTTAATTTATTTTTAATCAGTCAGTTGAATTTATTGTTTTTAATCAGGATTGGTCTCAGCCCTGTTTGAAAAATCAATAATGTACCCAATATTTCATTATGATATTTTTCTCTTATTAAAACAAGATTATCATCTGCAAAGATTATCTATTGACTGCAAAGATTAATAAGTGTTCAGACCGAGACACGGAAACAAACAAACATCGTAGCTCACAAACTCAGTTGTAAATAACCCTTCAAACTCTTCTACCTCATTGAATGGCATCAACACCTGCAACGAGGCAATCAACAATCATGAATGGTTCACCAGGTTTGGTTACCGTGAAACTTCATTAAGCAGTTCGACTAAATTTGCGCTCTCTGGACACTCGCGACCACGTTCGAATCAGTATGACTGTCAGTGAATGACGATGACGACAGTAATGATGATTTATCAGTACGTTGATTAGTTCTCAATTTGAGGTGTGAACCAACTGAATATGGCGCTGCAATCGTAGGCGCGACTATAATTGAAATTCGGGCGCGATGCTACACCTGTACACTGTACCGTTGTTTGGAGGTGGTCCAAAATTAATTTCGACAGTTACTGTTGTCCATATTTCATACATTGTTTGAAGGCCTGCTCTGTCTGCGAAGTGATCAAAACTCACATGTGTATGAGCGACTAAGCCTACTCACTCTCACATTACTTTAAAAAGTTTTGCTATTGTCTACAAACAATACCGAGGATTGGGCTAGTAAAATTGGCCAACTATAGGGAAATAGCACCATAGAAAAGCGATACTCTCTTCTAATCTGTTCTCTGTGATAGCACATTGTAAACTTAATACTGTAGTAACTGATGATTCAGTTTTGAACCTTAAACTAGATTCTACCTGATTATTTAACATTATTCGAATCTCCACTCAGCAATGTCTTTTTTGAAATCTTATGTCTAGTTCGATTTATGTGTAAATGATTTTGAAAGAGTCGAGTCAATTTAATCTAGCTGCTGTTTCAGGTACAATAATTATTGTTATACAGCCATTAATATGATTGTCAACTTTACAACTCATACTTTCTCTTGAAGTTGCTTTCACTGTGTGAATAATATAATAAATGAAGGTCGAACTCATTTTGATGCAGTTATTTCAGCTTTTGAAAAATTCACAGTAAAGTTTCACAATAAGGTGACACCTGGACTTGGGCTCCTATTAGGTATATCCATGTAAGATCATCGATATCATCACCCATGAATAAATAAATCATTCTTCCAAGTTGTTTCGCGTTATTTATTGAGAAACTTTGTTCAATCGACTATCATTAAAATTAAAATAAACTCGCTTGGTGATTCCAACCTTTCCTATTACAACCAGCCTTCTCAAACAGGGATTCAAAGCTTCTATTATTAATAATCATTCACATCCAGGCTTCTGCATAGTGCAAAAAGATACATCATGCTTCTGAATCACATGCGAGGATTACTTTCTTTATGAAAGTTCTCTCGTATTATACTTGCGAGATTTTCCAAATAATATTTGACTCTGCCACAAATTCTGAATTTGAATTAAAGATGGTGAAGATACTTTCTTTGTAAATTTTCTTTATTGTCATAGTTGCAAGATTTATGAAATTCGAAGTTGTGCCACAAATCTGAATTAAGAAGTAGATTGCAAACTCTGAATTAAGAAATAGATCGCAGAAAATAAAGAATTTTATATGGAGATAATGAACATTACCATAGACTAACTAGTTAGTCTATGACATTACTTATTCATTATAGAAAGTGACTGCATCGTGAGTTCTTTTTGCTTTGTTTGCTGACGAAGTGATATTTTGGAGGAATGGTAGGCGTGATAGAAAGCAGAAGTAGTAGTGCGGAAGCAGACGATCTTTATTTGGACGTTTTGTTGGGTGTCGAAGTGGAAAGGTGGAAAAAAGAAGAAAGAAGAAGAAGAAGAAGAAGAAGAAGAAGAGAAATAACAAGAAGAACGCGAGGGAAGCCGCGGCCTCCAGATTTACAAAACAATACTTTTGTCACCGTATCCGGCCTAATGGCTTGACAATGAATCATCATTAACATCCTCATCATCATAGTTCATTCTCATATCCAAAATCATCATCATCATTCATCTTATGCACTCTCCTATTGCAGCCATTTTTCTAGTGACCTCACCTCATTTAAAAATAATGAACTCCTCCAGTTATTCCAGTGTGACTTGCCTGATTAGTGACTACAATAGTTTTAATTCGTCCTACTCTAGATAACTGATTAAATTTAGAACAAAAGCGTTTGTTGAATACGAGGTCAAAGCGTTATTATTTATTTATAATACTTTCAAGCAATGTTATTTGGAGTCTAGTCTAGTTATCAGATGAAGTGAATTCTACCATTTCAGTCTTAGTAGAGATCAATGTTACCAATCAGCTAAAAAGTAGGCAAACTTATGAATCTTAATATTGAAGGCTGAATTGGTTATTATATTGTCTCCTATTGCACTAGTGTTCAGAATTTCATAAAATTTATTAATATTTTCCATTCATAAAGTTCTTCCCAACTGTTCATGATTAAACAGAAGTAATAAAAAAAGTCGAAAAAAGTGGCAAAATGGAAAAAGTAAGAGAGATTAATTTTAAATGAATTGGTTCTTATTTGTCTTCTATTGCACTTGTGTTCAGAATTTCATAAAATTTGTTAATAGTTCTCATTCATACAATTAATTAATTCATTCATTCATACAATCAGTTTGATTGAAATGCCTTATTTTTTCAACACTTGAGTGATGTGTATTGTCTAGAACAAATGAATTCACAAGTAAATCTTCGTAATCATTTCATTTTATATTCACTTGATTGATCTATCATTTTTGTAAATTTTTCTCCTTGTACTGTGTCCATTTATCCTTCTAATATCTGATCAAAGTTCATGTCTCTTGGAGAGAAATTATTAAATTTAATGGTAACTTCAAACAAGAACACAAGATCTCAAGAATTCCATTTATCAAGTTATACTTGTTTGTTCATGAGAGTTTGGCCGTACGGTACTTCTTCAGCTTTAATTCAGTGTTAGTTCAGTGTTGTATTCATTTTCCATCCTTAGCATGCAGTTGTAAACACCATTGCTAAAGGTCGGTAATTGAATCACGTTATCATTTTCCTAGACAGGCCATACTTTCCTGCACCTGAGAGCAAACTGGTACGCGCGTGAAACCGGTAGAAACGTTGAAATAGTCGTCGTAGATGCCAATCTCGATTCAAATCCGACGCATAAATTGCGCAAAGCTGTCATTGAACGTCGAGCCAGGTGATAGAATTATTGTCAGATAAAATATCAAGATATGGCTTGTTGGAGCGCGAGTTTGGTCTCACACACGATTCGGTATTTTTTGACACACTTAAACGACTGGAAAGTTGAAGACCGTGGTGTGTGTTAATGTATGCAAATGCACCGACCTATCAGGTTGAATGTGGTGCATATGACAGCCACGTCGAGGCGTCATTGATAAACGTTCAAATAGCAACCATATTTATCGGCAGACTTGTTGAGCTGATATTTATGCTGTGTGTTTTGTACGAGTGATTTTGATGGAAAGCTCCAACTTCACTTAAAGTTTTATGGAGTGAGTATTCGTCGAGTTTGAATTTCTAAGTTCAAATCTGTTCAGAGTGTATAGAAATAATTTTACTGAGAGAATATTGATTTTATGTACTTATATTCTCTTCTGGTTGTTTTAAGGTACAAAACAACGATACTACCATTTGTTATAAGGTTTCAAAAACATTTTTCTCTCATGTTAACATGGAATAACATAATATGTTAACATGTAGAGCTGCGTTTAGAACATAGAAAAGATAATGGAACTATAACTGATAATATGCAGTTATTCTTATAACATTTTTTGTTGAAAGAGGTTGAGCAAAACATGAAATTTCAACAATTGCCAATTATCGAATAATACTTAAAATCAATTATTCCATTTTCTAAAACATCAAGTAGAATAGCTGGAAATTACTGCTTGATTTCTTACAAATAAAATATACAAGAGTAATTGAATGAATTACATTCGACAGAAATAATAGATTCACATATTGAATAGCGATTAATGAACTTGATAACCTACTACTACTACTATGTATCAATAAAAGTTTGTAAAGTGATTTTTATTGAAATGTTAAGACAATTGTGAAAAAAGCACAGATAGAAGCAAATAAGAACTTATAAAATTTTGAACATTTTTCGAGTTTCCACCTAAATTTCTGTCTTATATCAAAAGAAGGTGAACTCATCCTACGTATTGTTTTCACCTATGCACGGGGTATTAGGTGCGAATTCACTGGAACGAATTATATCCATTATAATTGAGTGAGTGCTGGCATGATGTTTCTCTCTGATAACTAGGCTAATGCAATGAGTGCATGCTAGCCTATGGCATATTCATAACACATGAGCTATCGCTATCGGTTAATCCTTTGAGTCGTCGACTGAGAAGTTATCGGCGAAAATGATAGTTTTTGTGAGCAATATTTCGAATTATAACTTGAGGTGTGATGTGAATGGTATATCACGTTTCTCCCATATGATAAGAACTGCAAGTGAAAAATAAATCGCTATTTTCTATCTGTATTCCTAATAATACCATTCTAAATGCAGTAACGTACAATATTATGAAGTGTAAGTGTAAATGTCCAGTTTGAAATGAAAAATTTATGAATGTCCAATATTACACTGTGCTCAATTTTACTGATTGAGGAAAATCAAATTTCACCATTAAAGTCAACAAATCCCGATATAAATTTCAATCGAAATCGTGATAGGTCATCTATTAATAGTTTTGTCCCTTCTGATACTTCCACTTTATTTATTTGTTGTCCCATAAAGCATAAGCTTATATAGTTTTGTATCTTGCAACCTTTATCCGCCTAAAGCTAGTCCGTTTTCCATCACTGTGACTGTAAATACCCAGTGAACTATTTTCCAACCGGATTCTAATAATGATTGATAAGTTCCCTTAACTTCAATGATAATTTGACATCTTTTTTAAATTATCACGTATTCTGGGTGGTACTTTTTATGTTCCAATCTTCCAGTCTTACATTTGAAGTTTACAGTAATAAGTTCACGATTTCTCCGTGAAGATACCCTCATAAGGTGTGAGAATGCATATTCTCTACTCTATCAGACTCTTTATAATACGAAACCATCTATACATGCATATTCATTACCCTCATTTTGAATATTTCATACAGATAAAGATGCAAATTGAAAAATTACTACTATTCCAATTAGTAGCGGACAGATAAGGTATTTTATTTTTTTGTATCGTTAATATTTTGCTACTCGAAGAAATACAAATAATTAAAATTGAGTAAGAAAATATTATAAGTATGTTTAAAGCCTCAGGAATATTCTTGATTGGAAGGGAGTAGCAGAAAATGTTAGATCGATTGATTCTCCATTAAAATTCAATTTATATTAGAAATCTATAAAATCTGTTCATGCGTAATTGAAATTAATCGAGAATTAATTAGTGAATCTTCGTGAACTGCCCTGCAAACAACAATATGCTGGTTACCGATTCAATTTGATTACCATTCGTGCAAACATTGAAAGCTAGCTGCTACCGTATGACCAATACGTGATAACAATGATAATTTTCAGCACATTCATCCCACCCAACAGGTGCAGATGCCATTCCAATTATTATCTCAGCTTTCTACCCGGCTTATGTTCTGTAAAACGTACTGGATTGAATTAAATTAGAAATGGTTATTGTAATGGAAATTAGTTTTGGGATTAATTTTAATAAGAGAGTTCAGTTCGTTCTATTATATTTGAATGATTTCAAATTGCTCTAGAGTTCCGGTAGGACTATAATAGCAGATTCAATTTTCCCAAACATAGAATTTAAATTGTTTACTTCATTGATCCTTGTTTCTAAAACTTTTTCACGACTCCGTGATTTTCATATTTGAAAATACTCTAGTAAGTGTAAGGTACAGTTGCTTTAAGTCAATATACTCAAACTATGTACTAAGGGCTCTCTATGCTGCTAACCCACTAACCTGTCGTGACAAACGTTTGTCGATGCTAAACCTGTTTTACTAGGACTTGGCTATCTCATGAACGTAAACATTTAATAAAATATGTACTGTACAATTACAGGCTAATTTCTATTCAAAAAATTTATTATTCTGTAACCCTCTGACTCAAATTCCATTTAGAAAGTCAATCTCATTAGATAGAGAAACTATGATGAAAAAATGAATAAATATAAGTAAGTAATAATAATGCAATCATTCAATCCGTTTCTTTGACGGTGGTTTGAATAGTTATTTTTATGATAAAGACATATAAACAATTTGAGTACATGATGGAAATTTATCAGACTATCAAATGAATTTTTTCTGATTTGATTTATCATATTCCCTTTTCTGGCTATTATTGAAAGATTAAGAAAAGCTTCAAGCAGAAATGAATATGATTGCTCTACCAACTACCATATATCATGAAAGCTTATCAATTATCCGCGTTAGAATCGGCAATAGCTTTCTCTAATTATGAGAGGACAAAAGTGATTAAATCTATTTTATGAAGAGGTTTCTTCACAGAAAATAACTGCAGTTCATAACCTATAAGGCAATAATGCAGACTGTATGGTTCCATTGAGTCCAGACGCTCATTTAGCCACTCGGATTGACAAGAAGTGCTTTTTCCATTTATCGCCTGATAAATAACTCTTGTGCACAATACCGTATTCGTTTTCCAAATCTTCATAGCCGGTTTTACAGCACACCATTCTCATTTGCAGACTAAGAAATGGGCATCTTCGCTTGATAGAAGCGAAGCTATCAGCCACTAGCAATTCCACTGTGCTTCCCAAATTGAGCTCCTATCTTTATTGCAAGTGGGGCCGTTTATTACACTACCATTGTCCTTTACTTTAGTGTCTGACGGACGGCATAAAACGGTGTGCAATAAAAAATTTCAATTAATGGCTTTTATATCGAGGTACAGTCTGTTTCCACGCTGAACAGCGTCCGGTGATAATAGTTTCGAGTCCTTATTGCTGAGCATGACGGGTATTCACTTTCGTTGAAGTGCTGTTGCCATTGAATTTAACTGATTGTCACCCGTAAACATGCAATATCCATTTGCGATACAAGTAGGAGACGTTTCATCTACTCTGGGGGAGGTTTTCTCTCTAATTATTCTGGTGATAACTATACTAGGAAATTCTTGGGGTTCTTTGAATAAGAAACCCAACATTCATTTTCCTAAGAAATATAGTGGGTGAGAGGAAATTGTGAATTTTTTATATGCATTTAATATTTTGAAATTCTCTCAAGAACGCAGCCTTTTTGTACTGGATAGTCTGATGATAATTATCAATTATAGGCCCTTATGTTGACAATTATGAACGGAAATTGATCTTTAAAATAGTCACCTCAATAGTGATCTTTCAGTCATAAAATAGTTTTGATTTCTATTCGATCTGATATTTTTATAATTTCATTCATCATTACCGAGGCATAAAATTAAAGGCTGTCCAATAAGAGATATTCTTTCAAAAGAGGATATAATAAGGATAAAATCGGGATATAGGGTTTCAATAAGGATTTATCAATAAGAAAAATAATGGCTTGATTCCAATACAGTAAATCTTTATGAAAACTTTATAACAAAATGTTGGATGAAAGTGGTGAGATACTGTTGCAGTTGAGAACACTGCAAGAAAATCAAGAAAAAAGTTAGTTCAGGTAGAAGTTGCAGTTCAAAGACGGATTTATCCAAAGAAAAATATGGATAAGAATAATATTCATCGAAATATATTATGCCAGATAAATCCTATTAGAACCTAATCGAGTGAAACCTTATATATGGTAATATAATATCAGCAGAAGCTTATTATCTGTTAAAAGTTCCTTGTAATTTTGTATCAGATTTGAAAAATTATGGAAAGGGAGGATTACACAAAAATGCTTTTGAAGGTTTGTTTATTGAAACTTTACTAAAATAACTCCCAGTAGTCAATTTGCAGCTCATTAGATGCAGCTCATTGTAGAAGAGCGACATCATCAAAACGATGTAAACAGTTCTGATTTGAATATTATAATAGCTATACTCACGCTGGACCTAAATTACCATCAATACAAATATGGTAATGGTTATAAATCGATGCCCGCTGAGTCGGCGCTTATAAAAAGAACTGTTCGAACAACTTGAGTGCATCTTAATAAAGACTCATAAAAATGATATGGGCTCGAACTATGTTTATATTGAGAGTTACAATCAAAATGGTGGCGACCGCCACTTATAACCGAGAGGCTCGGGCCTTATAAATAAGCGTAATTGTCTTGTTAGTTTCACATTAATTCATGAATATTGTCTGCGCTTAACTGAACTGCTCTACTACCTATAATTTTTTATGTGCACTCAAGATTGTTGTTGGGAAGCTGAATGTTTTTCAGATGGATAAAAACAATAATAGGAAGAATCCAGGCCTACAAAGCTGCTTTCATCATACAATTTATTGCTAGATTATAGGCGTAGGAAGTAGCAATCTAATGGTTCTTTCATGATTACTGGACTTTCTTGATAAAGGATACTGTTAAAGTTTGAAAATTGGTTGCTGGTACCGTATACATTTATTAAAACGCTTCAAGTTCATTTTGAGTACTGGATGGGTGGTTATTGTTAACTAGTGTATTTATACAGTCTACTATAATTAAATAAAGGAGTGATCACTGAAAATACGGAGAGCACACGTAGTAGATAATTGATAATGAGGTGAATTCTCTCACGTTATAAAGTTAAGTTAATAGTGCACCATAATGATTCTCTGTGGTCCTCTCCTTGTAATGCCCTCTGCTTTTTCTTCACTGACGCTATGATTTTAAACTTAAATGAAACTCTTCTTCTCCATGAGTAAATTCTCCTCCTAATTTTGTGATAGAATAATCTGGGATATGAAATATTGCTTATTGGATAACAAGGTGTTATTCCGGCATCGTTAGTTTTGATCAGTTTCAGAGTACTAGTAACTTTCAAAATACACAACGTAGCAATATTTACTTCTTATTTATCAATAAAAATTGATGATTTCATTCAATCTGTGAACTAGACACTCTTTGTACTGCAGTTCCACCTCTTTATAAACCACCATTAAATTATTGGAATTCTGTAACTATTACAAATTAATAATGTATCATTGAACAATTTCAATCATCATGGTTATTCGAATTAGTGCTTCAATAGAATTAATGGTTTAACGTATTTTACTGATGGAAAAAATTTAGATCAAACAAACACTGAAGCTTCAGTTAACTGGCACAATAGTGTTCAGTTTACATAAATCCAAGCCATTAGTGGTTAGTTGACTCTTCATAAGTGAGAGTGATTAAAATCTATTCGTACTATTCAATTATCTAGAACGTAACATGAAATAATTGGTGATTGAACACGACTTTTCAGACAGTTCGAATATGAATTGCAAATTATTCAAGAGATGAAAGGAAAAAATTACAAGTGCTTGCCTGACTCCTTTGCTAGTTCAGTTCCTATTACTTTAATCAGCCATTATTTCACAAGATTTGAAAAGTTTTGCACAATTAAGAGTTAGTAGGGGAAGTTTCAAGATGAAAGGGTTGAAGCGATCAGATTGATAGCGATCGGCTGGTTCATCTTTTTGCCGCTAGGGGCGCCACTGTCTCTTTGAGATGCCGCGCATTTGTTGAATCAGTTGCGCGCTTATCGTCCTGGTGAAAGGGTCCTTGATATCCTGGCGCTCGCTTAGCGTCAGAAAAGATCGTCATTGTGAGAAAGAAATATTGTTCACTTTAAATCTGGCTTCACGACGCTCGCATAACTTACCCTGTGAGCATTCCTCTACCCAGGCTTCTCCTTCATCGGTGGCAAGGTAAAAGAGAGAGAAAAAAGAAATATAATTTGATGTATTGTTGCATGCTTTTGTGGAGCAGGTTCTGTTAAGTTCCAATGAGCTATTACCTTCCATTAATGGATAAGTGTTAATAAAATTACTCGACGGTTGAAAACGTTCACGTAAGATACCTTTATCAGATTGAATTCTGATAATTATTTTGATTCTATCAAAATAATTGAAGATCATTTAACATGCATTTGTAGAGCATGAGTAGAGCGTAGAGATTTGAAAAGAAATTCAATGAGAAATTATCTTTAAAAGATGACGGTACATACTGGATTCATGATACCCGATTAGAAAAACGATAAAACGTGTTGAAAAGAAGGTTCTTCTTCATTTGCATATTTTGTAAGATGAAAAAAAGATAGATTCTTCAGTTTGAAATTGTGTTCCAAAGATTTCTTAACACAAGCAAAGGAAACGTTAAAAAAGTAAAATTGAAGAGTAAATGAAAAACCTCATAAAAATTTTAAGTGGTCCATTTTTCCTCGATATTCTTCAAGATGTATTCGATTATCCCATGAATATTTATTTGAAGAGAGAATGATTGTTCATCAAACCCCACTTCAATATTTTCATATTTTTCCAATCACATCATCTAATAGATGTGTCTTTCTTGTCTACAGTAGTAGATCCTGGAGATTGCTATTAATCCCGTATCATTATTGAGGCAACAATATTTGAATCAGATATCAATATTTTATGGAGACTGTATTATATTTGATCTTATATATATGACTCAAAAATCTGAAAATGATTAGAACAATTATGTAGTTTTGCTTGGGTGGGTAGTGAGCCAAATGACAGAGAACTCTGCATTCTATGTATGTAGGGGTTGTGAAATAATGCATTTTGGGTAGTTTAAAGCTGAAGTAGAATGTAGGTCATAGGCTACTTGTATTTTTTCACAGAATGAGGCATAATTGTGAAATGAAACACAATGAGGTAGGGGTTGGTCCAGTTAACTGTTGCTTCAATTGCTTGTTCGGACCTGGCCTGATATCGACTTGATAAGTATCATTACTTCCAATTTCAATTCAAACGATTGCTTCAAATTCGTGGAGGTCCCATCACTTTAGAAATCATATCAAGTTTCAAATAATTATTGCAGGAACTAGTCTCAGTTTCGATTCAAATTTTACCTATTCAAGGGTGAAATTGATGAATGGGACTGCTAAATTGCTTTTTAAAATCAGCTTCTCCTCAAGAAATTGGGCCTCGAAGCTGAATTTGGAGATAGTAGTTACTGAAGATCAGCTCCTTACGGGGGAACCCACACTAAACTTTCGGACTCATAAATCAAGAGAGGAGCTATGAGCCGGCAGTCGAAGTTTTATTTTTATTCTCTTGGAAGTAAGTAGTCCTTTGATTTAGAAGACAGTAACAGATAGCGGGGAAGCGTTTGCTACAACTTAATCTCCCCATAAAGTGCTTGCGGCAAAAGACAAATTTATTGGAATTAACTTCCAGAAAATAATGGAGTTCATTTGTCCCACTCAACCGACCCTATAAGTTGCTGAGATTGATAATTCCAACACAAACCCTGAGTTATATGTTGAGAAATTATTTTCCAGATAGTCATTCCAGAATCCAGATGCATGCTTTTTTCTTCAAGAAGTAAATCTTTCAAGGTTTATTGCTTAGGATGAGCTAGCATTACATGATCAGTGATTGTTCAGGCGTCTTTTATCAATAAGATATTCCATTTATTTCTGTTTGATAGTGTTTTTAGTTATCGTTAGAAACAAACTTTGTTCAAAAACATTTGCAACCACCTTGATTCTATTCGAGTTGACTTTCAGAGCAGCATAAGGCATAGAACAACAACACAATTATTATCAAGATAATCTGTGATTATCAATGTGTATTATTATTAGGCCTTTTTATATTATTATCAATCATCATCAACACATCAACATAGCTGTTAATTATCAAATATTTTCTGTGTCAACCTTTTTGGTTATCAAGATATTAGTTAAATTGATTAAAATTTGATTTTGACTAAATTCTAGTGTTTGCTTTTGTATAGTCGAAAAAATTTGAAAAGTCTCAAAATACACACATATTAATTATTCAGTTTAAATTATAAGTGTGGAGTTCATTAATGTAATGTAATTATTTTTTCAATCTTATAATATAAACCTTAAGTTCTATTTCCAAGTCAAACAATTGCCAGGTAGAAAATGTTTCATAATTTGTGTTTTAAGATTGGATAAAACTAAAAGCTTGGTTCTCTCATTTTTCTATTTAGAGTTTGAAGTTTTGCGAAATTTGCTCCGGTCTTCTCAGAAAGGGTGCAATGCTTCATCGTTCCACCCTCCCTGCCACACCACACCACTTCCGTAGCAGCAATAATTTCTCGCTCGGCAGTCAATAGAAGGCCCATTTCCTGATGCTACCCGTTTTCTGGAGCTTATATTGTTGCACAACTGGAGCAGATAATAAGCTTTGAAAGCTATAAAAGTGCACAGAAAAACGGCGACAAAATTTACTCGGAAGAACAAAAGCGGTCTTTTGTTATTTTTGTGTTATACTATATGATCGTGATTCATAAGGCCGGCACGATGTATGATGTGGAGGGGGGGGGGTGGGTTTCCTTGGCACGTGGTCGTAAAGAGCACATGTGGTCCAGGAAAGACCAAACGAAAGAGCCCTCCAGAACTCATAAAACTTCCTTCATATCCGCGGAAATTGATTGAATCTATCCACCGTCCAATATTTTCAACTATTGGACAAACCTGCTCACGTTTTGATGCGTCGTAAAATATTTCAGGTAGCCGAATAGAACTCGTGATGGAAATGACTTTGCTGACATCTGGCTGGAAGAATGGAAACTGATGAGATATGACTCGAAATAATAAATTGGATGCGTGCTGGGCAGTTTATGTTAGGTATGGAGATGAATATTGAAGTACCGTATGTGTAGTCAACTGGGTTCTATCATAGATATGTTATCTATGGTTCTATGGACCAGTTTTAGGAAGGAGGGGAGTTTTGGAGGTGAATTTAGAGGAAACTAGAAGACCATCAAGCGCTATAAATAGGGTAACCAAGATTTTATAAAAGTTTAACCAAGATCACAGAAACCAAGATCTCTAGTATCTTTTCTGAAGTATCCTTAAAGTATTTAAGTTTGTTTTCAATCTATTATCAATTTATTGTTTTCAATCTATATCCAATCTATTTAAGTTTGTTTTTTCCGCTGAAATGAGTAAGAGGGTAGGATTTGAAAGTGGATGAAAGTGGTTATTGCTTAGTAACATCCAAAAATTATTGTCTGAGATTACAGACTCCATAATCAGGGAATATTGAGGTTCAATAGAGGTTCTGTTTGAGGAAACTTATGAAATTAGCTTTATTCATATACATGGTTTGTGAGTTTTGTTCTAAAGTAGAATCTTTTCCTATTCTAATGGAAAATGTGTTTAATCTTTGATAAGAAATTCGTAATATACAGTATATGTAGCTCATGAATGACTGCTCCTAAATCGTACCTGAAAATTATCAATGAAAATCAATGTACAATTTCAAATTTCCTCATCGTTAGAAAAAAACAAAATATTTATGTTTGAAGGTATTATTATATTTTTTTAACCAGTACGTATTTTTCAAATCACAAACATCTTTGTGATTAGTTGTTTTGCCTAGTTCTAGTCCACAAACCATGGAATTCAGAATATTCATCTGACTCACTGCATTCTTCAAATAAGTCAAGTGCTCTAGATATGATCACTGACATGAGTGTTCGCACGAGTTTTGCATTAAAATCTGCTTTCAATTATAGTTCCACACATTGTGACTGTCAGGAACCAAACCTATAAATCAAAATCTATTCTCAACTTTCATGCGGTGGCTCTATTTCTGTCACGGAAATTTCACGACACATTTCAAACGGTTCGCTGAATTTCGGTCATCTGTCAAATAATGCAACTGATGTTTATTGATTCAAATGAGCTCATCCATTTCGCGTGCTGTGACAGCTACAAGGGGGCGACCGAATAAACAAACTGAAAACCGTATAGGTCGTGCCTGGTATTTATTAGCAGCATACGTTCTCAAGTTTCGTGTCGTTATTTGAATTGATGGGCATTCACCGTTATCAGTGTCTGGACCCCGAGTTGGGACCGCAGGAATTCGTTCACCTTTGATTTTCGTTTGTCCTTTGAAGGTCGCCAATGGCCTTTCCAAAAACATAAATCAGCTCCTAATTAGTCAGAACCTTTTCATATCGTTGGCAGTAAACCAAGGAATTTCGTTTGCGAACGACAATCTTGATAAAGGAGAAATTCTGGCGAATAATCCTATTAAACTGCATGCACCTGAGCTATTCTGACAAGTATTTCGAAAGCGCTGCAATAAGGAGACACTTGTGGTTGCCAACTTCAAACGCTATTCATTCAGCTCTCAATTAATCCAATTAGAATGGCAACATTGTGAAGATCATTGACCGCGAAGTTGAATGTCAAAATTACTGTTTGAAGGCAATGTGGTATAGTAATCACAACTCAAAGGAATTATCATTCATAGCTCATAATCTCAATATTTATATTGTACTGTTCAGCACTCAGATATAATTCCGAATAGGATAATTTAATGAAGAATCAAAGAAATTAATGAATTATGCTAATTAATTTTTTGTTGAATGATAAAAATCAATACTTGAAACTGGTTCAGAGCTAGAAATTTTTAAATTCAATTTTATTGTTTTAAAGTATTAATCAATTTTTAGTTAAAAATTGAATAATTTTTAGTTCAAATCATAGCTACTGGGAGAAGGAAGACCAACAATAAATATATAACTCAATGATGAATAATTATTGTCAAACCATGAAAGTATTCATTTTGAAGATATTACTAATCATTATTTGTTCTGAACAATTCAACTGATTGATTGTTAATTATTTTTAAGCTAATGGCTTTTTTTGGCGGAGAGATCCTTTCGGGTTTTCCGCCTCGACGAATCATCCAATTTTCTCTAATGGGAAATATTTGTAAACTTATAGGTTAAGTAGTCCAACACTGAATTTCTAAAAATAATCAGTCCTAAAAATCTTCAAAATCCAATTCTTTTAAATTCGATTTATTGTATATTTGATGAAAAATACATACATTCAATGTGAGAACTTCTGCGTGAAAAATCAAGATGAAAATTAAAATTCTTTCTAAAATAAAATCTGAATACTTAATAATATTGGATCGATCATTTTTTGATAGAATATATCACTTTTATGAGACAGAATAAGGTAAATTGATAAATTGAGTTTCAAATTCATTGAAACTTGATTTGTACTTCCTGACTCTTAAAACAGGAAGACACATTAAAACATGATTCATTCTATGTGTTCATACCACTATGCTCATATTGTAGGCTACGACAAGAAAGATGACTATTATATGTGGAAATTGATAAAAGGAAGTAGATCTGTGAAATAGAAATGGGAATTGCACTGGAAGTAATTCAAATCGATAAGCGTCAACGCCAGTTGTTGATTAAAATTTACACCGACATTATCTGGTTGAAATATATGATCCGATCAGACAGTGCTTCTAATAAAATGCGCCGTAATTACAGTGCCCAGCGTACACCATCAGGTGTAAACGCCTAATGACCGGTTACTTACATGCTAGTTTACGTTCTTTCAATGGAAAGTGTGCTAAAGAACCTGTTAAATTATATATGTAAACGATACTGTTGTAGAATGGATCGAAGTCGAGCGATTCCCATTCGAGTTTGTGGTCGCTTTCCTCTGAATATTCATACGATTATCCGGCGTCTTATGTAAATTTATCGCATTGAAAGCGGCTCTATTCAATTTTCGTCCGTATTTCATGCGCTCTGACGGACGAACGAGAACTAAACTCATCAGTTGGCTCGCCATAATACGCGCTGATGACCCGTCAACACTTTTTGCCGTTTGAATCGCCAACAATTTGAATATGTTTGGCAACAAATGGACTTGCTCGGCTCAAGTAGACGTTTACGACTTCCTTCTAATCCTTTAACAGAACTTGCACTTACGGCCCGATGTTCAGCGCTTATATTATTGCCTTTTCATTTATTATCCACCAACTTTTATGGCCAGCGCTTGAAGAGACTTCTTGGACGAAGTACGATTTTTTGCTAAACTGGTACATGCGGGTGAATGAATAGTCTCATAAAAGTTGTAAACTATCCTTTTTCTACAAAAATCTTGGTAGATTCAGCTGAAGATACAAAGTCAATTCTATCAGATACATGACAGAAAGTCAAATTTTCCCTTTAAAATTGATGATATTCTCTTGTACGTTATATCTGTAAAGATAATGTTTGCATAAATAGATAAATTGATTGCATTTATATTGTAGTTTGTATTGAATTTGAGTTACAGTCAGCTTGGTACAAAAATATTGTTATATTGATATACTGTGTTGCTCTTCCATCGTCTCTGTCTATTAATACTAGGACATAGGGAATAGCCCTGAGTAGTGTATGATAGTATCTGTCTTCCTTCTATTCAGTTCGACCGTAGGTACTCCAGTGGCAATGTTCATTCCAGTGGGGTTGGCATACCGATGAACTAATTCTAACTCTTTCAGCATAGTGAGGACGCCATCGCAACTTACTCCTCGCTTTGTATATCCCGTTTTTTGTTGCGAAACTCAATGTTGAACACTAAAAAGTTGAGCCAAATTCGGAATCAGCTTAACGGACTCTTCATGTATAGATTAATCGAGGGAACTGGGAAACTAGATAAGGAGAAGACACGACTAGCCTACAACTTTGTGAGTCAAGCAGTGGAATCAACATCGAATTGAAGAATAAGAGAATTAATGCAGTTAATATATCAGAAATACGAGTATTTCAAGGCCAAGTCGTCAAGGGAAGGTCTAAATCTATTGTAAACAGGGTAACTTTATATTCTATTTATTACCGGGTTTGTAGAACTTCCAATTAAAGATGATGGAATGATGAGCCGTTACTTAGAGGTTGTGCACAAGGTTTGAAGTGATTTGCTCCAATATTGGTCTGGAGATGACTGTAATCCTTCGAAAGCAGAGCTTGAGCGGGTTCTGTTTTCCTGGTAACGTTGGAAACAAATACAAGATAGACCTGCTCGCTGGATTTTGGATGACTGAGTTCTCTCTCTTCAAGGCTTTCGTGAGCGAGTGTGAGTGTGTTTCATGCTTGTTTTTACAGATGGTAGCTGGTTAGTGTGAATGACACTAGCTCAGGGATAAAATGACGATAAACTTGTTTCCCTGCTCAATTGAAACTGAGATGAGAAGGAAGAAAAATTAGCAGAACATCAAATAATATAGGTATACTTACTCACTTCTCAAGGTCATCTAAATCGGAGTTGATATTTAGCCGAACCGACAAATTGCCTCCAGGTGGATCGATCTTCAGCATCTCCCTCTTTAGCTCCAAGCTTCCCCATGTCTGCCTTAGTTGATAATATAGGTACAATAAATAATATGAAACCTTGAATAATGTACTTTTTTCAATAGGGGCCTATTTTAAATATTTTACAAGTCGTGTATTATGAGTTTATTGTATAATGAGTCGTGATATTCATGTATAGTGTGTGTCAGCGTTATTCCTTTTTTAATTTTTATAAGAACTATTATGAAATGGACCCTACGTGTTTTATGATCTCTTTAAACTTATTGGGAAGAAAAACGAAGTTTTGTTATTCCCATCCATAGAAGAGTCAAGAAAAATTCATGAAAAGTCAACGTCTTATAATAAAAATGAAACAAAAACGTCTTAGAAGATGAAATATAAGCGCGCTCCCATTCAAATTAAGATAAGGATTCATGGCAGTAGAAATTATTGAGGATAGGTAATCACTAATCGTTACACTTGAATGTTGGAAAGACAGATTCATGTTGCAGATGGTTTTAAGTATCTGGACTGTATGATATAAGTATAATTTATTTGAGAACATTTCAACAACTATTATCTTAGGATTGTTGGCCAGTTTTGTTGTGATTGGAGGAAAATAAAGAGACAAGAGATAGAGGATTACAAAGATAACGTATTGGTGAAATTATCGAGGAGTAAGAGATCAAAAACACTTGAAAGTTGGGTAGAAAAGTGAAAGACTTGAAGGAGAGAGAAGAGTAGGCCTAGTGGCTTTGTTAAGAAATTTCCGGGATCGGATAAGTGAATGGTGGAATTCAAGTGGAACGTGGAGCAAATTTCACGTTTCTCACTCATTTTCAGGGGGGGTCTGCGGTGAGAGGAGGTGCCTGGAAAATGTTAATTTTTAAAGAGCAACAAAAGGAGCAAGAAAGAGGAAATGAGGAATACGTCGAGGCGTTGGAGTGGAGGGGTTTGAAGGGGTGAAGAAGGGGTTCGAAGGGGGAGGGGCTCGCACGTGCCCGTCTCTGTCCCCCGGGATGGCAGCACATTAAGTTTTCAGGCGGACGGTAACATGTTACGGCAGAAGAGACTGCAAGAGATGTTTTCGAAATAAATACACCGTCCATACGATCTGGCCGACTGCTTTGCTGCTAAAAGCTCACTCACTTCTATGTCTGGCTAGTTTTGGGTTTACTTCTCGCCAAAATGTGTTACAAAATTTTGAAGCTCGTTCATTTACTCAGTTAATCCATACAAATTCTATAGTCTATGAATTCATTGTAGTAATCTAACAAATTGTTGAAGGAAAAGACTAACACTATGTTCTATGACGCTCGTTGTGAATAGTTTTAATATTATATTGAAACATTATTAAATGTAGGATTGCATTAAGCAAGATCAAGTTAGATCTAGGATCAGTGCAATGCTAATGAAATGGGAGTAACTGATTCACAATAGTTGATTCTGGTTGATGCAACCCAAATGAATTATTATATGGATTACTATATGTGACTCATGAGCGGCTCTAGTCGTTCTCGATTACCTTGTTGATATGGATTGTTATGTTGCGGTTCGTTTCCAAGTTGAATTTTACAATTACATGAGAATTCATTATAGTAATCAATACTGTGTGATTGCTATTAGAATCAAACTACTTATTGACAGTTTAAATTACAGAGTTGAGGATTATTTCGTTGATGCATTTCGAAGCAATGAGAGTATTCTTTATGCTAGCTGTTTGAAATGTTGTGAATCCAGACTATTCAGGTTCGAGCAAACTGTGAGGCTAGGCGTACACCGGTTAGTCAAGACAAGACAAGACGAGATTAGTCACAGTAATTCACATACTTGCTTATGAAGCAGCACACACCGATGCAATGACTAATCTGTGTGTGTTGCTTCATAAGCAACTATGTGAAGTACTGTGACTAAACGTGACTAATCTCGTCTTGTCTTGTCTTGTCTTGACGAACCGGTGTACGCCTAGCCTAATACAAGAATGCTAACGTTAATGTTGAATTTGAAATACATCGCCTACAACAAATTCTATAGGAAAAAATACCGTTCTTTAGTTATTGGTGGTAAATTAATCAACAAGAATAAAACTACCGTATGCCACTCTGAAGTTACAAAGTGTGGGTGATACATATAATTATGATATTCAGGGGTTGTTTGAGGGATGTGAGAGAGATAGCATATGAGTGAGAAAGAGAGAAATAGAGAAAGAAGAAGAGCTTGTGTGTGTGAGAGAAAGGGTGAGAGAGTGAGTGAATGAGAGGGGAAACTGATTGAAAGCGCACAGAGTGAGTGAAAGTGCTTTTATGAGTGGAGCGAAGAATTCCCTCATGTGTTCAATATACAGTAAAATTAGTCGAATCAAATAACTCACATGCTTGAAAGCTGACCATCAACACTGACGC
This sequence comes from Laodelphax striatellus, assembly GCA_017141395.1. Classification (NCBI taxonomy): domain Eukaryota; kingdom Metazoa; phylum Arthropoda; class Insecta; order Hemiptera; family Delphacidae; genus Laodelphax; species Laodelphax striatellus. The sequence goes on from CM029533.1 coordinate 17,879,806, forward strand.
TCTGAACGAGATGTGGAAAAAATGTTACTGAGCAATTTTATCCTTCTAAATTAAAAACTCTCACAGGATTGTATTCATAAAATCAGTTTAACTTTCCAGAATGCTTTTGAGAATTAATTGGAAACAAACAATTCACTATGTGTTTGTGTAGATTGTCAAATGTGATCGCTGTATTCATGTATTTGTGTATTTATTCTCATGTATGTGATCTGTGATGAATTCAAACTTAGTGCAATATGATATTGCTTCACTCTCAATATTGATTGATAGGAGAATATGAATGTTCAATATTGGTATAACATTATTTTTTTTTAATTTTATACAAATTCGTTCATTCGACTGCAATCAAGGTTTCATGTATTCTAATATTATTTTCAAATATCCATATAACATAGGGAATGCCTTATAGACCTTGTCTATATAGAGATGATATCTGCTCTTTCATCTCCAGAATTTCATCAATTTATTGTTAATCCATTCTTAGATTATATTCTATTAAATGCGTTTCGGGGTTTTCCTTGAAATCGATCTCTAAAAGTTCAATTTCTGTAGCTTGAACTTGGACCATTTAAAAAAGGGAAGCAAATGTATGTCCAGAGATAATATTTATACGTAATTCTTTAGATTTAAAATGATTATCCGTATTGTCGTTTTTAGGAACTTGAAAAGTAAAATTGATTGCCAATACAGTTATCCAATCTTAATAAATAAATTCTATTTTTATCAATATTACAGCAATCTGTTCCAATGAACCTGTTTATGAACCTTCTTAATGAACTGATTAATGAACCTTGCTTATTCTAAATTTTTTTCTAAAGGATGGAATCATCCATCATGCTGCTCAATAAACGAAGTCAAACTAGAAAGTCATAGGTCAGCGGCCACTCGTTATCAGCTAGTGCAGCAATCCTGCGTCATCCAGAGATGTACACAGAGATCTGCACACAGCTGATCACGTCGAAATGCCAATTAGGATTTGCACTAAGCACGCACATCAATACTGCACCATCCGGATCAAGATTCAGCCCATGACAAGCCGGTAAGAGGGGTTAAGTCGGTTTTAGATCTGAGCAAATCCGGGGAGAGGGGTAAGGATGCGATGAGTGGAGGGTTGAAGTGAGGAGGAAGAGGAGAGGAACAGGGAAGAAGTGAGAGTAAAGGGGAGGGGAGGAGAGGAGAATCAGATCAGTCTCCCTAATTAAGCGGAGGTTGCAAATGCCTAAGATCCTAGCGAAACGGCATGCTGTGGCAGAGATCAGCCTAATGACTTGAAGGCGCTAATCATTATTAACTAATTGATTAATTTATCAATAGTCAACGCGCTACCTGAATAAGATGTGCTTTTATAGGTCCCGGTCTCGGAAGGGATCATTTGATGCATTGATCTCTGTCACCAATTATTATTGAATATTTGTGTCTATTATACCGCTTGCATTAATTACTATACTGATCTAATCTAGTAATCGGAAGCATTTGATTTTGGAAGATTTTTCATAAATTATAATTTGAAATTTAGTGTTGGACTACCTAGCCTATATTATATATTATGTTTTACGTATTCTCCAAACCATTAGAGAACATTAGATGATTCGGCGAAGCGGAACACCCGAGAGGGTCTTTCCGTCAAAAATTTATGAGCTTAATAATAATAATAATTACCCTACTTAAGAATATTTTTTTACCCATATATTTGGGATAAGTTATTATTTTAATAAAAGTTAGCAATACATTGCAATGAATATCTTGTATTATGAGTATATGTAATATGAGTATCTCGAATATTTTATTTGTTGGAAGTTATTTTTTTTTCGTTTTCTGTGTCTTTTCAATGAAATAATCATGTAACCAAATGAGCAAACAACAAATCAATCCAAATTTTCCAAATCAATCCAGATTTCCAAATAACCAAATCATCAACTTGATAGCCAAATCAATTAATAATAATTATGATGATGAGTTATTGTTGAATTTTGAGGGTACGTTCTGTTGAAGTCATGGTTTCAATTTATGTTAACAAATGAGAGATTGCTATTTGAATTCAATGCTATTCGGTTTCAGAAACGCTTGTCAATAATCAAAGTCACTTTCAACTGCCCAATTCAACTGAGTTCATGAATAACTTTGAGTTTTCGACACAAATTGTATCATCTACCATATCTGATATAAACAAAATATCAATTAGATTTGGAAGAGAAAACCAAAGAATGTATCATAAGTCATGGTCATAATTCATGATAATATTTTTCAAATCCCATCCTTCCTCCAAGCCCATCACTTTCGTTTAGTTGTCAATAACGAAATTCACTGTCGGCTCCCCAATTCACTCGAGTATACAAATAACGTGTACCTTTGATAATTCCATCTACCTTACCTGATACAAACAAAAATTCAATTTAATTTATGAGAGGGAGTGGAAGGATGTTTGTTTTGGTGAAAAAGTGCACACAGACATTTTCTTTGCGATCCCGCGAGAGTCAAGTGCTTTGCAGCGTAGGCTAGTAGTCGCTCTCACTACTCGTCAGAGCAATTCCCCCGACGGTTTCGATTCGAAACAGTCAGCTCTACCTGGGCATTTGTGGGTTTGATCTGGCAAACAGCATAAGGGATCAGGCTTCCGATTCTATTTGTGAGGATGTTTCGCAGTATGTGGTGGTATTGTTTTGTAGGTTTTGATTGTATGTTGCCAGAAACACAGTATTACAGTGACTGAATAATAATGAAGTATCTGTAACAGTATGATATTGGGCTAATGAGAATTCGCCGATAAATGATTACTAATAATAATATGATTCATCAATTTGTGAAACTTGGCTGCATGTAGAAGAAGTGGATTTGAAGTCTTCATAATTCTTAAAGCAGAGACAATAATTATTATTGAACTGGTCGATAATCATGGAAATACAAACTTGAATTATTGAAATATTTCAATAATTCTACATTCATTTCATTTATAGTCAATATCTTGTCATATGATGCTCAAGGTACATGAATCTTGAGGTATGGGGGATTGCAATTTGATTCAAAACGTTTACGTGTCATGAAAATACCATTTCCTTTTCGAATGGATTCGTGCTGATACGGAGGAAGACTTCTTTTCCCCGTCGAAGGATTCACTCATTCGTCACAAGCAGATGCTCGCTTGTCCCCTTCCCTCCCCGGCGATGGCGGAACCTGGTTTATTCGAAATTTAACTAATGGACCGACGAGTGAAGTCGCTGAATGATTGTGGATTGGATAGGGAAGGGGGAGGCGCCCCATTCGTAGGGCGCATGGTAAAGAAGAAGAAGAAGAGTATTTCTTCCCCCCTTCGATGTCAGTAAGATGATGAAGATAAGAAGGAGAGAAGTTGGAATGTTGGAAAGAAGGAGAATGAGATAAACATTATAAAAGAGAACTGAGAAATGAAAAATAATGTTAAATAAAATGACGATTATGATGATGTTAGTATTAGAGGACTAGGAGGAATAGAATAATGGATGCCTAAGAGAAGTTGAAAAATAGATGAATGAGTAAAAATAGATGTGAATAAGGAAACTGAGCAGATAGTGATGGAAAGGAGATGAGTAGGGTCAAGAGAACGAGTGAGAACTCTAAGAAGAAGAGTGAAAAAGGAGATGAAAGATGTACAAGAAGGAAGATGAGTGAAAAAAATTATGAGATAAGAATATAAGATAAGTTAAAAATTATGAAAGAGAACTGAAAAATAAGAAATAGGTTAGTATTATTATTTAGTGAAATAGTCTAATATTATTTCAGGAGTTCAAACAAGGAGAAATGGGTGAAGGGAAGGAAAAATAATAAAAAGGAAGAAATTGAATTAAAAAAAAAAAGAATTGATGAATTGAAATAGATGATTTGGTAGATGAACGAGGATAGAAGAAAGAGAACAATTTGTTTGGAAAATGGAAACTTTTGATGCACAACAGAGAAGGAAGAACAGTAGAAAACATGAGCTAAGAAAATATGAGAGAAATGGAAGAGAAAGACTATGAAAAATGGAAGTAAAAAAAGAGAAAGATGAAGGACAGTAAAAAAAGAGAAAGATGAAGGACAGATTGAAATACAGATGAAAGAAGGAAGAAAACAATGTGAAAAACATGGGAATAGAATAGAAAAGAAAGAGATGTGTAAAAGAAAGAAATAGATGGAGAAGTGGGTGAATAGAAAAAATTAGAGAGGAAGGGATGTTTTAGAAGAGGAATAGGATGAAGAGAAGGAAGGGGATGAAGAGAATGAAGGAAAAAAGAAAGGAGAAGAAATGAATTCGTTGAAGAAAGACGGAGAAAAGGCATAGCTGGACGAAGTAGACAGCTTTAAACTGAACGAGGAAAAAATAACCGATGGCGGTACTTGCAGCGCGGGTGTGTTTTGAGCGGGGGACAAGCTCGGAATAAAACGTTTTGATTGCTCAACGAAATTCATCGTGATAGTGAACGGGGAGGGGGCTGCAAGGGTCGTTGTCGAGATTTCCAAGAGATTTATACAACTTATTCCAGGGGATAAAGGGGAATAGACCCGTTGGTAAGCAGCTCACTGTTCCGTTGCTCACCCTTATATCGACATCCACCTGTGAGACACGACGACATCCCAACACATAAGCGACCCTACACCCCATCCCACCCCCCTGTCCTTGTTTATTTGTCTTTTCCATCACTCTGTCTTCTCACCCTTCTTCAATACATCTGTCTTTATCGGCTTACCACTCAAAACTACTACCCCAACGGTTTAAACTCTCCGGTTTATTTTTTTTTACCTATCCACCCCATATTTTTTTGTTGGATGAAGGTTTCGAATAATTTTCCTGATATTTATGCTTGATCACTTGCAATGAAGCTGTAAAACCTTGAAACCAATGCAGCTTGAATTCGTAGACACTATGGGACCTTCCCATAAGAGGTCCCTTCAATACATATTCGTAGCTACCAAGGAGCTACCTTTTAAGGGTTACGTTCCTGAACATTATGCTTCTATAAAGCTCAAAAGTTTTAATATTATCGAAATTCGTCTGATTGAATACATAAGAATTGATACAAATTTATAATTCATACGAATTAAATAACCTGTATGAATAGCTGCTGATGGTAATCGTGTATATCTGTATATGCTTCTTATGACTTGAATATTCTTGTTGTATTACATAATCTATGCAAGGACGACGAAATGACAATAAAAATACTCAAATCTTCAAAATTTGATTGTTTGTACGTACTTCTAATCTGGAATAAAGAGTTTTATGATAGTGACTTGAGTCAGTTTGTTTCGTCTTTATTAAATCTGCTGGTCTATTTCGTTTGCTAGAGCTGTTTCGTCTGGCAACTCTCCGAAGCGTAGTATCAATTACAAGAAACTTGACAACAATTGATTGCATATCAACCGGCCCTGATTGAAGCATCACTCATGTTGTGTTGCGTCATCTCTAAGAATGTCATAATTTTTCATAGCAAAGAATTGTTATTTCTTTCCAATTTGAGAGGAAATAACTTACACTTATTGAATTACACTTGTTCGATTTCCTCAGTTGGAGAATGAATTACAGCACCAAAGGGCCGGATACAGTTAGTAGAAGACCAATTCGAGAGAAGGGAGCGATAGGGTTGGAAAAGAGAAAGAACGAGAGAGACAAAGTGAGAGGGTGTGAGAGAGAGACTCTTGAATGCCACCTTAAGCCGCATTATTTTATTAGTCGGGAGAAAAAGAGTTCACAGAACTCAAATAGACAGAACGGGGGACCGCTCATCCATGTGCTTCTGTTTCCACGTTTCCTCACCCCTTACCTCCCTGTTGGTGGGGGATTGGTAAAAGACCCCTCAATTAGGTGCCCCCTGGGGGTCACGAACAAAGAAAGACCCCCTTGTCAGTAGTTTCTCTTTCCCTCAAAGTCTAGGCCCATCAACGTCTCAGGAAATTGGCTGAATTCTACCCGTTACTTTTTCTCTGGCCTCTTATTTTTCTTCCATTTTCAGAAAATAATTTGACAACTGCCCTTTTTCCCTCCTGCTCATCGTGTGTGAGGGTGCCTAACTTTCCCAGACAGGGGAAGGAACGTGATTGTAGAGGAGTCCGATTGTAGGTCTACTTCAAATATATAGAATTCTACTCAAATGTTATTCGAAATGTCATTGTCGTCACTAAAATAGTCTCTAGTTTCGACAAGCTGTTGAATCTGACAGTTTTTCTATTCTTGATAAAGGTTGATATTCATTTCAAATAGGTTCCAATTTTGATAGTAATTATTGGAATTTAACATTATTTTTTCTTGGAAACACTTCACTTCCATCCCAAATTGAGCTCTTTTCTTGGGAATTTATCCACAAATAGTCCATGACTTCATCGTTTTCACAGAATTGACAACGTTGCTCATTTCATCATTGGCCATTATATCAGTGGGAAACTTATTATAATCAATAAATTTACTATTTAGTAATCAATGTCATTTTTCCATCATCTCATACAAAATACATAACTGCACTTGTCAAAAATTTTACCAACAATGGTGGAAAAAAACATGCAAATGGTTTTTTTTCTAGAGCCATCTATTTATTGCCTTCCCCCACTGGTCATCATCATTCACTCTCGTTATGCTGACTGTTTTGTAGCTAGTGGCAATTGAATCAGAAAAATTAATTCGTGAATTATTGCCCAATTCATGAACAATTTATTCCAATTTCCATTCTATAATGTATAATTTATCAATGGTCCACATGTGAAAAGACTAATAATTAATATAACCCAGTTACTTACCCAACATGTTGATTTGTTTTCACATAATGTAGCTCAAATAATATCGAAGGCCCTCATTTAATACAATTGCGTTTGGCGATTGACGTTTGAAATATCAAATTTTAAATGATTATCCCTCACAGAAACAATTGGATTTGACGTCGAAGTTGTTCTAAATGTATATCGCTAGTCGATCTTAACAAAATCGCTTCGAATAACGCCTTTCAATTAAAATATTTTTCAATTATATACTAAACATTTTTTACTAATATTGAGGTGAATCCTATTATCAAAGTTATTCTGTGTTCAAAAGTTGACCTCCGTTTAAATGCTGTGATAGTAGTTTTCCGTTGAACATCCATGCAAATTGAATGCGTGCAAGTTACCTGAACGCGATTAGGCGTACGGGTGGTCCTCCCTTAGACTCACACACCCTCCTTATTCTCTCTCCCTTTCTCTCTATGTGCCAGTGTGCTTAAAACAAACTCAGATAAGCCTCGCAGGCGTTTCGTGCCTTTCAAAAGCAAGCTCTCACAGAATAGCAGCAGCGCACTTTGCCAAAGCACCAATCAGATAAGACGACCAAAACACTGTCACCGAACTGTTCACTGCTTCTGACATCATGAGCGTCGTCTCTTCTTTTTCTCTTTCCTCTTTCTCTTCATTCTCTCACTTTCTATCTTTCTTCTTTCTTTTCATTTTCTCACTTTCTATCTTTCTTCTTTCTCTTCTTTTTTTCTCCATTCTCTTCATCCTTTCTTATTCTTCTCTTTCTTCTCTATTTCTTCTGAAGGCATACACTTCTCTAATATCAACGTTTGGTGGTTTCTTCCTTTCAACCACGAAAAAGTTTGCCTGCCAAACGTTTTACTCTCTTAAATTATTGCAGTCACCGAGAGAATAAAAATAGATACGTTTGAAATATTTATAGTGAAAATAATAGTGTGCCACCTTTCTTATTTTGTGTTGATGTACATTGTTCATGATGTTTGGACCAAGACTTGATGGAAATTAATGGGTTACATTCTCTTAATTTCAGTTGATGTTCATTGTTTATGATCGAAGACTTGAAGGAAAGAACATAAATTTGTCCAGGATGACTCTTACAAGGTCATTTCGTACAGCTTTATTGAGAAGTTTTCCGAAAACTTTCGAATATTAGAGTATTTTAGAACATGATAACTTGAATATACAAATGTTGGTAGTGCAGTACTAGGTTGCATTTCTTGAATAAATTATATCAGTGTTATCCTCATATCCAGTTAGTAAATCGATTATTGTACTGTACAAGAGTGATATGAAGAAACTAAAATTAAACTTTATTTTATAGATGTTTTGTGAATTGACTTGATGTTTGTATATTTGTATACTGGTTGTATATTCAGTTGTATATTACAAACCTGGCACATAGTTCAATTTCGAAGATAAAATAATCATGTGGTATAAAGTTTGTGGATAATAAATCAAGTCATTAGAAATATAGTATTGAAAAAATGAAAACATGAATTATCAAGAAAAAGTAGGGATTCAATGAGTTACCTTAGGATATCTTACAATACACAAAAATGTTATTCTGACTCATATCATAAACATCATGCAACATTGCAAATTCTTGCAAATGTTTCTTGGCTTACTTGAAAAAAAGTAATACTCTTAGAAGCACGAGCAGCAATTGACTTTCTTTGTACCCTACTTTTGTTTAAGTATAAAATACAAGCTTACATGAACACATAAAATACTCACACTCTTCCTCAATATTGAGCTTGTTGTTGGGCTTGAGCTTTGATTTTCACATTGAATCTCATGATCGAATGACTTTGGTGATTTCGGCTACACCGTGAGTAGATAGTGAAAGCCCAAAGATAATACTCGAGCATGGTTGGTAGAGGAAGCAAGTAGAAGTCTCGAGCTGCTACGTGTGCAAAATGGTGATAGCTAGTAAAATGGGGCCTCGCCATCTTTCGAAACGTAAACGCAGTCTACATATTGGATTCTAAAATTTATGGAAACAATAAAAATATAAGAACAAGAAGTCTACTGGCACTGAGTAGGCTAGCAGTTTGACAGTAGAGAGTTGAGAATAGGAGACTAGTGGGTAAGCGCCTTCGATTTACGGGGCAGGCAACACGCGTGACATGCCTGCACGGCGTATCCAGTGGCAGTTTCGTGTAATGGAAACGATCATGTTTTGTTCTGTATCATTCTGCCATCTTCTGCATCCCTTCTGGTAACTCATCTGTCTGTCTTTCTTGCCCCTTCTCTTCTCTCTTTCCCATCTCACTCTCTCTCACACACGGCAATGGTCGGCGGGATTGAACAATATAACACACACAAGTATGTCGTTTTATTTTAACACTCGAAATAAATCACCACATATTTCCCCCCTGGCGCTTTCATTTATGTGCCCCGTTCTATTATTGCCAGGGGTGAGCCGGGCGTAAAGTGTTGCCCGACCTTTGGAATCAATAAACACGGAACGTTGTTATTTACACGATGCGGCGGCTTCAAGCAGATTTCGGTTTACGGCTCCCGGTAACGGTCTATCGTTAAATTATAACATGATCTCGAGTTGTAAAAAAGTCAATTTCGCCGGCTCATAGTAATGCGAAAGTACTCTCATGAAATGACACTGGTAGAGTCATTCGGAGTTGTGCATAATTTTCCACACTTCCATCAGTGCAAATTATAAGATCTACAAAATAATAGTATTAGAAGAACTACGAGTACAATCCATCAAAGCTGGTTGATCCTCCTCAGAGTATTATGTACTTAATTATTTCCCAATTCTCCCTTAATGCAGTATCTCTAAATTCTCCACGATTTTATAGTAAACTTGTTTAATGTAATGAATACAATTTATTCCCATAGAAAAAGACTATTATACATCCATGTACTCTATGATTCCCTCATTTTTAAATATTAATGTATGAATAAATTAAAACACATAAAAAGGGATGTGTTCATCCCAACTGGGCTACACCACAGGGAAGTAGAGAAATTCTTTACTCCTCTGTGGATACACCCAGTATCATCCAAAGCATGTACTACATATTTAAATTCATCAAGTAATTTTTAAATTCATAATTAATTTATACAGATTAGTTACAATCTATTGATTCATGAAGGAATGATTGAATATAGACTAGTCGGATATCAACTAATATTATGATAATAACAAATAAATGAAGGAATCATCATATACCTTCTCCACACATAATTTTATTCGACATTTATTCTAATTATTTTATTTCTCCAAGCCTATGATGATTTATTGTGTCATTGATACTTTTATGCTACTGCTATGTCGTGAAAGGCACAGGTTCACGGAGGAGATCTTACAATTAAGAAATTCCAGTACCTTGATTCACTGTTTCATTACTATCAATTTTCAAATTTCCATCTTCAAGAAAAGTCAATTTGTTCTTAGGTAACGATAACCATTTGAACCGGACTCTATTCAATATCATTCAATCTAGTAATCTTATTCATATTTCGTCCCTTCGATCGCATATAATTGTGTCATATTTCAGTTTTTCGACAATTTTTCTTAATACTCTTTGATCGATCACATAGGCCTATATTATTTTAGTGTTCTAATATAATTATATGTTTTTTCGACAATTCTTCCAAGAATTTTATTTTCTCGATATTCTTTGATCTCATAATATTCTCGATATTCTTCGATATTCGATATTCAATATTATTCGATATTCTCATAATTTTCTAGATATTCTTTGATTCTCATAATTAATTTTATTCGACATTTTTTGTATCGATCACATAATATAGTGTTTAGATATATCTGCTTTTCGACATATTTTCTCACTGTCTTATTCCCATGACAGTCTTTTAACGTCTTTTTTGTTTTGATGCAGAGCTGCGCAAAAATTGAACCTGGCCGCTTCGCCAGGACGTAGGGGCGGCAAGCGGCAGTCGGAGATCCAGCAGTCGGCAGCTGATGGCTTCTGCGCAGCCCTTTCGCGCAACCCGCCTTCGCTTCCCGCCAATATTCTGCGGCGACTTGGCGCCAAAGACCAGCCTGGACATTCTGTTGGAAAGGTGAGTTTATTTTTAGCATAGCTTATCTTTAGGACCGTATTATAGTACATTTTTTAGGAATAGCTTATGATTTTTCTTGCAGTTTTGTGTGGCAGATTGAGCTCGATGATCAGTCTTATAGAATACTGAGTTATTGCTTATAAATAAATCAATCAAGTTTTATTCTTCCAAAATATAATCGCTGTATAGTGGGTAGTTAGTGGATAGTGGATCAGGGAGCTGTCATGATGTAGTGGAACAGTCCTATCTTCCCTATGTTAAAGGCGGGTGAAGCCAGTGTCTCGATCTCATTGGCCGAATTCACTTGGACTAAATTGTAGCTGAGTTCTCATTGGCCGAATACACTCTGGACCGAATTTTGGCGCTGTATTTGAATTCAGAGCCATCATGTTAAATCTAATTTTCATAAAGAGTTTTCAAAGTTTATGGTATCTTTTGCGGTATAAATCAAAACTGTTGCGAGAACATAGTTAATATTTACGGCAAAATACATCATTTTTGTTTGACTTTGTGTTTTTTAGGTTGGTTTGGGTAGAAGCTATGTAGATGTTTTCAAATACAGCGCCAAAATTAGGTCCAATAATAATGGCCGACATCCTACTCCCATGATTTCTCTTACTTCCTCTCCCTTTGAAGATAAGGTTATGTTCGTTTTCGTATCTCCATTTGGTGGATGGTTGACACGGTTCATCAAGAGGCTGTGATAACTTTCTATTATTATGGATTTTCTATGAGCTATAGATAAACCATCTACCATTCAGGTAAAAACCCAACAGCGCGGCCTCAGCTTGAGAGAGGCTGCTGCTAATTCCATGACTATATTCTTTCATCTCCAAGAACATGAACCCATATTGATCTCGACTCCAATAATCCGAAACCTATTAGAGACATTATCCAAAGAGGTCTTCTGCGCTAAAACAGACCAAATAGAATGGATGTGTGAATAGAATAGAATGAAGAATTCAATGAATAGAATATAAGTATTTCCGAGGTACACACCTCATAAAGTGAAAACTATTCAGTCTCACAGTTTTAAGTAGTTTTTGGTACAGTATGCACAGGATCGATTAGCGAGGAAGGGTTGAAAGGAAATAGTATTGATACAATGCGACGTTCCCAATATGTACAACTTTTTCCGATACGAGAAACGCAACTCATCTTTTTCTGCTCTGAGCCGGAGAATTTTTATCAGGCTTGGCTTAACAAATGGTACAATGATTTATTCATACGTCTCCATTGAGGGACAATGCGAACTGACCAATCCCAAACCAATATCGGACAAGAATATGAGTTTTCTGCATCAGAATAAATGTTTTCCAATATTTTTCGGCTTGAGTTCTCATTCTGATTGTCTACGCTCTGAAGGACACTGACCAGTTTATTGATTGAGTGATAGTTGTGAGAGTACACGGCGAGAATTTATCACAGTTCTCTTAATATATCCATGGATTTGTGTATAATAATTATAATGTTTTGCACATGTATAAAATAATTCAAGATGGAAATTAATGGCAAATTGAGCTTGAAATAGAGATTAGGTTTTCCAGTTAATAATATGCCTGCACTCGAAATGATTGAAGACAATAAGTTTTTTTCTCATAAATATTCTAGGTCTGTTATCACTCAGCTTATTTCATTATACTCTCTCTCATCTTTTTTGAAGTTAGTAATATTGAACTTTTATTTTATGGTATTGCTGAAATTCTTGGTCGCCTATTGAAAATTATTCAATTATATTATTCACGATCTAAAAGTCATAAAAATCACTCAACATCAGTATATTGTTGGAATGGGTATTCGTACTCTGATATACAAGAATCAGATATGATTGGAGAAGTGTGGTTGAGATGAGTTATTTCACAGAGATTTGAACTACTAGATCTCTGACAAAAGCCAATTTGACCCAAAAAAAGAGAAGCCCTACTTGTGATTCTTTGAAAAGCAACTTTGAAGTTAAACAGTACCGTAGTTACTTTAGATTTACATCTTAAGCCAACATATTCAGTTTTTCTGTAGCTTTTTTTCGGAGGTCTTGTAGTTCAAATTTCCGTTCAAATCTTCACGTAACTCGGTCGAATCATCTGATTCTCTTAGATTTGAGGGGATGCGTTCAAAAATTTCTCATTGGAACAAGCTCATACTAACAGTATAATACTAGCTCGTACTAACATTTTGATTTTTACACAACTTCCGCGGTAGTTCAGTCTTTTTTCTGCAGTCGCCCTGATCTCCTCACCCTCTCATTCGAAATTGAGAGGGGCGGAGGTGTGCCGTCGGAAATCGTAGGCCGCGAACCGTCAATGTGTGAAATAACTTGCGCGCCGCGGCACCCCTTCTTGCCAGGGGTGGAAGGGTGGAAACCACTGATGAGATGCGCACCCTGGGTCATCAATCACCCTCGGGGGATGATCATCTTGGTAGTGGGAGGAGGAGGAGTAGGAAGGGATGTGGTGGCAGGTGGCATGGGATGCAAATGTTGTGAGCCTTAGTACATTTCTCCACTGACGTCCGTTTGTTTGTTGTTTGTTGTTGTTGACTTGTTCAACTTTTCTTCTTCAACTTCTTTTCTTCTTCTTTATTTTTCTTTTTCTTTTTTCACCTTCTTCTACTTCTTCTTCTTCATTTCTTCTTCTTCTTCTTTTCCTCTTTTTTCTTCTTCTCCCGCTTCTTCCTACTTTCTTCTTCTTCTTTTTGTTAGGTAGTCAAGATCCGAATCTGTTATCAATCATGCGTTCATGTGCGATTCTATTTTTATGCCACGTTTCATCCCAGTCAACTCGTTTTAAGTGTTATTTCTGAAATTTAAGGCATGTTAGCGTTAATGTTTCACTTTTAAATGACATATTATTATAAGTCGCATAATGGTATTATGGTATCAGAATTGTAATTAATTCTCATAAATTGTCTTATAATTTGCACAAACAAAATGAGTGGCTTGTTATCGGTTTCTTCATTAATAAATTTTTCTGATTGTTTGTTAGAATAAATGTCAATTCTGATAAATACATTTTCATCTATATCCATAATCTACTTTCTTCATAAGGCAATTCATGGGAAGAAACAAAAAATTAGTTATTCCATACTAGAAAGAAATATTATTTGGAGTTGTCAAAAATTCCACTACCTTATTGCTACATCAATGGATCACGGTATTGTGGCCTCACGGTTTCTGACGTCAGATAGTAGCAATAAAGTAGTAAAATTGACAACACAAATAATTTCTTTCAGCATAGAGCTTCATACATTCAACAGAATTTCTATAAATAAGTTTTCCACAATTCTTGAAAATTTGGAAATACAGTTACACTGAAAACTAGTGGACTGGCAACATGTAAACACGGCATTTCGATCACATTGCTAAGGTAGAAAAATAAAGTGCTTGTTGTTGACCAGGCAAGAGAAGTGCTGATGATCTCCTTATGAGGTAAGCAGAGGAAAGAGGATGAATAAGTACGTTAGATGAAAGGAAGGATTGAGTAAAACCTGCAAAGGATAGCGATGTGTGAGTGTAGAGGATTAGGATGTCTGGAAACAAGAGTAGGGACACGTGCTCGGATGAGAGCTGGTGACGAATTGATCGACGAGGGACGAAGAGAAGTGTAAAGTGAAGACGAAGAGTGAGGTAGAAGAAGGCAGTAGCCAGAAGAGAAGGATGAGAGAAAGGTAGGAGAGGAAGCAAAAAAAAAGAATAAAAGAAGAAGAAGAAAAAGAAGAGGAAGAAGAAGAATAAGAGTAAGAAGAAGAAGATGAAGAAGAAAAAGAATAAGAGTAAGAAGAAGAAGAAAAAGAAGAAGAAGAAGAAGAAGAAGAAGAAGAAGAAGAAGAAGAAGAAGAAGAAGAAGAAGAAGAAGAAGAAGAAGAAGAAAGAAGATGAACATGAAAACGAAGATGAAGATGAAGATGAAGATGAAGATGAAGATGAAGATGAAGATGAAGATGAAGATGAAGATGAAGATGAAGATGAAGATGAAGATGAAGATGAAGATGAAGATGAAGATGAAGATGAAGATGAAGATGAAGATGAAGATGAAGATGAAGATGAAGATGAAGATGAAGATGAAGATGAAGATGAAGATGAAGATGAAAAGAAGAAAAAGAAGAAGATGAAGATGATGAAGAAGAGAGAGAAGAAAAAGATGTGTGAGGGGAAGGAGAAGGATAGAAGAATGAAGAAAATGACGACAGTAGAGGTAGTAATCTGGAGTATAATCAGGAAGGACGAGGAAAGAAAAAAGGAACCAGGGTATTGAAAGACAAAAATGTCATGAAGCAGGAAGCGAAGGTAGGATACTGGTTGAGGAGGAAAAGTAGAAAGAGTAAGAAAAAGGAGGGGAAAGTGGAAATGATGAAGAATAAGAAGAAGGAAAATTAAAAGACGAGGATATAACGAAGAAAAAGAATTGGCAAAAATATAAGGGTGGTAAGAATGAGGGAGAAGGTAGGGAAAAATATCATAATTATAGTGGAAGGAATGATGTAATTCCATAGGGAATAGAAAAGGAGAAGATGAAAGTTTGAGAGAAAAGGTGAAAGAAGAAGATAGAAAAGTTGTAGATAGAATTCGGGAAGTAAAGTGAGAAATGGAAGAGATGGAATGTGAATCGATGAAGAAGAATATAATGTAAGAAAAGAGGGGAAAGGAGGAAAAGAGAGGAAGTGATGAGGAGAAGGAAAACTAGAGGAAGAATAAAAAATATTCATATAGAGGACGATTGAGAGGAGAAGGAATAAAAGATGAGGGAGATGTAAGAGGAGAGGAAAAAGGATTTGGAGATGGAAGAGGATCAGATGATGTGGAAAAGGAGAAGATAAAGCGGGGAAGAGTAAAAAGGGGGAGAGAATAAGTGGAATGGAAAGAAGAGGAAAAAGAAAATGAGAGGAGGATTTGGAGAAGAAGAAAGAATGAAGAAAACCGGGATTGGAAGGAGAAAGGAGAAGAGGGAGAAGAGGAAGAAAGGCCGGAGACAGCCACCAGTAATTGGACGACAGACGTGTGAGTGGAATGCGAAACGAAGAAAGTGCGCCCAAATATCGGGGAGTCGAACCCGTGCCGTGAGACGAATAGCAGTAGGCTCGACACACCAAGAACTGCCAGCCTACAAGGGTGTCGTGCTCGCCACTACAACCCCCAACCCCCCTCTCATCATCCCCTTACCCTTCTAAAAGTTCCCCCTTTTGTAAGTCCCCCTCAGCCCCATTTTGAACCCCCCTTACCACCGTGACGTTCATCCTTACTAGAACCCCTTCAACCCAGTCACCAGCAACCCGCAACACACCTTCCCAGGGACTCCACGTTTCAATAATATCAACTCACCATAATATCTATCAATAAGCCTTGCTTGCTTTCAGGTCCTGTGCCTGGGCATTCTGTTTAAGATATTCCATCGATGTCTCTCCCACCCGTACACGCACCTTGTTAATAAGCCAGCCACAAATGTTTCTCTCGGGCAAATTTGCTTGCTTATTATCGAAACCATCCATCTACCTGTGGAATGAAGTCAGCCAACGGAATTGGTTGTGAATAGCTTGTGAAGCTCCCAATCAGATTATTCGTGGCGACGTGACTGGGAGCTTGTTTGTGTTAAGCTAGTCTTGCAGTTGTGTTATCTCAAATTGTTTTATAATTAATCCAATTTGAATAGAAAATTCAATTGAAGATGGAAAGAATGCAAAGAACGTCTTTCTGAAGGCCTCTGAATTCATCTTTATCAGGAAAAATACAGTGTATCATTGTCATCGCATTATCAACAATGGAGATCTACCCCAATTGAATCTTGGAAAGCATTTAATAAGTTTTTATATATTTTGTCAATGGCTCCTTTTCTTCTTATTGTGATGTGTGAATTCTGTAGTAAAGTTGCATATTGTTCAATCGACTTCTCTCAGTTTATCACACAGTGAATCATAATTTTGTCCTAATCTAACAAATCAATATTTAAATAACATTTCAATGTAAAGCCACCCAAATTGCCTATTTGATAAGTTTTAAATGTGACAAACAACTGATTTTCCAAATATAAAATACATAATAATTAATGACAGAATTTCAATTTTGAAGAGCTAGATGCATTTCTTGGTTATGGAATACGTACTGCTCATTGTCCTCCTCCATTTGCTTTGAAGGAAAGGGTTCAAAATTCAACAAGATTGCTGAAATTGGAAGAGTTCCAAATGATAGATTCATTGATTACACTTTATGTAATTCTCGAAATAATTTATTATTAAATCCCTCCACATATTACTTCAAAATGGAACGCTACTATTAATAGTTTAATCAATCATGCATAGATCATTCTCTTGGCAGTGGTGGATACGGGATTATGATTTGCGAGGGGTCATTCTTGAAATACTGTGATATCGGGGAAGGGGTATCATTGACTTGCTGTTTGTACAGACTATTTTATTCGTGAGTTGTTGAATGAAGATTTGACTCTTCCTATTAATATTTTTCCTCTTCTTTTTCTTCTTCTTCTTCTTCTTCTTCTTCTTCTTCTTCTTCTTCTTCTTCTTCTTCTTCTTCTTCTTCTTCTTCTTCTTCTTCTTCTTCTTCTTCTTCTTCTTCTTCTTCTTCTTCTTCTTCTTCTCTTCTTCAAGTTATCCAAAGTCAACATAAGTATGTACACATATGTATAACTATGTACAACATATTTATGTACAATTTCTTTGATTGTCATACTTTGAGTTTTCCGGTTGCAATGCCACGGCCTCCTCGATATGTTTCCGGGTGTGGATCTCCCTGCCGCGGCGCCTATTGATGGAGGAAGCAAGCCGACGGTTGACTTTGAGTTATGAGGGGCCACTAAGACAGATTGCTTTGCCAACTGGAAGGCTGCTCCTTGGTGCTCCAGTCACGAGGGATGCACCGCCCTTGTATAAACTGCCAATGCTATTGTCCACTTCATCATACCAGTCAACACTCGCTCTTTCAGCTAAGCAACTACCGTACTTCCTCACTTTGCAAATTCTTATTACTTGTATCCTTCTTTTACCTCTTTTTTTATCATCTTCATCTTCTTCTCTCCCTTCTTTTTCCACTTTTTCTTCTCTCTTCTGTCTTTCTATTCTCTTCTTCTTCTTCTTCTTCTTCTTCTTCTTCTCTTCTTCTTCTTCTTCTTCTTCTCTTCTTATTCTTCTTCTTCATCTTATTCTTCTTTTTCTTTTCCTCCTCCTTCTTTTTTTGTTCTTCTGCTTCCTCTGGGTCTCCTCCTTCATGCATTCTTATTCTCCTTATTTTTTTCTACTTCTTGTCCTCCTCCTTATTTTTCTTCTTCTTCTTCTTCTTCATCTTCTTCTTCTTCTTCTTCTCCTTTTTATCCTTCCTCTTTTTTTTCCCACAATTCTGCAATTGTTTCTTCAACTTTTGCTCTTTTTTTCCTGCATCTTGTTTAGCCACTATTCCTTTTTATACACTTCCCTCATCCTCTCCTGCCTTGATTCTATTTCTCCTTTTCTTCCTTCTCCTCCTCATTTTCCTGGGCATTCTCCACTCTATTCTACTCTTCCTCTTATTAATCCATAACTCTTCATATCGTATTTCTCCAGTCTTATTCTTGCTTTCCACCTTTTTCTTTTTTTTATGTTTCTGGTCGTCCTCTTCGCCCCTCTACCACTGCTTCACTTCTCCTTCCACTCTTTCCTCATAATTCATCTTGCCGATTACCTCTCTCATTCACTGTTTTTCCTCCTCACTTCTTTTCTCATCTCATTGTTACTTCTTGTTTTATCACCGCTTTATACTATTGTTTCTTCTCTAATTTTTTGTTGTCTCTTTTTGATCCTCTATCGACTATTCCCTCTCTATCCTTCTACCTCTCTATCTTGTCTTTCCCTCTATACATTCAATGTCTCTCCTGTTTCTGATCTTTATTCTGTTTTCTCAAATTTCTAGCATATTTTCTACTTTTCCTTTCTCCTTTTTGTAATCTCCTTCTTCTTCATCTTCACCCTCTTTCTCTACCTCTTCCTCTACTTATCATTCTTCTTTTTCTTCCTATCCTCTTCTACTTCGCCTCTTTTCTCTCTCGTGCCCACTCATGCGGCTACTGTGTTTATGAAATTCAAATTCCGTCATCGTGTAAATTGATCATCGCATCGCAACGCTTCTCACACAAGTGCGCACCCTCCTACTAAATTATGCACTTGTTTGGAAATGTCAGTTCATTTCATTACACAGATCCCACCCTCCAGTACATTGAAAGATTGGATTTCTGATTGAATATGAACTTTTGCAAGTTCGTGAATGATTTTTACGTGAACTGGACATAATATGTGATGGGCTGGATCTTCAGGACAAAGTAAACAACATGTTTTTCTGAGTTCTATCTAACTTTCATCTTTCTCGATGATATTGAATAATAAACTTTCAATCACAGTATACAAGATTTCACATTCGAAGTTTATTTATTATAGTTTTATATTCGTATTATATAGTTTATTTACATTGCGATATATATTGTTTGTATTGTATTTTTCTTCCAGCAACAATTGAATTCCAATATTCATTCCAATTTGAAAAATACAACTAACCAATTAGTTGAACAAATCGTGACTATGACCGGTAATACCTTTGAACTATTTTGTTGAAATTTGGAAGTTTAGAGCTGACTATCACTTATTTTCATATTGTGCAATTGTACGTGAGTGACAATGGAGCTTTGTAATAACTTTTCGTTAACTATTTGTGATGAATTGTGTGTATCCTTCCATTACACAAAAGTGACTAGGATTGATAATATTGGGGAAAGAATTGTGGACAATACAAAAAAGTGGAAAAAAGCAAATTGTTCGTGTGTAGGTGAACCACAGTTGAAAATATGAAACAACTGTGTTTACATTTACGATTTCGTAGTCAATCTCATAATAATTTTCCAATGAATTCGCAGTCCCATTCATATTTTCTTCTTATCGTACATAGAAAACCCAACGTAGGGCGTTCTTGAATAAGGGTTGAGAAAAGACGAACGTTATTCTCTCATCAACATGATATTGGGATTTTTTCTTGGCCATAGAAAAGTTATAAAACGGGAATTGTGAGGTATTCTCCATTTTTCCCGTCCCTTCTTCTTGAAACTCAGTGTGTCTCCACGACTCGGGAAGTCTAGAAAAGCGCATCTTCCATTCAAGATGAGCGGAAAGCTCGATTGCAAGTAGAGGAATTCGCCAGCTTATCTCATGGGATATTTCATCAGGCAACCTGTATTGGATCATCTTCAGCATATTGCCTCACTACATTCATCCATTGTTAAGGTTGATGCAGGAATATGAAGTTCGACAATTTCCAAAAGCATATGGTCTCTAGTTGCAAGTTGTTCATTTTGAACAAAATAAAACGACTGAAATGTATTTTTTGGAGCGTCATTTTCAAATTCTATGTTCACTTGTATAAGTGGAAATCGTTGTGATTCAGTTCAGTACTCATGAAGTCATAAGGTATTGTGAATCTTGAATTTCCATACTTATGTTTAAAGTGTGGATTTATTCCATATGAGTTTATTACTTCCATTGGATTTGATCATGGGAAGAATCTTAAACTTTTCCAATATTATAATTTCCGTGATTAGGATGCTTTTGAAATGATTCAATGTGGAAAAATCATATGTTTAGTTGGAACAGGATCTAAAATTTCCATTTGATCGTAATCGATTTGAATGATAAGGTAATAATCATTATTTAGAATGTAAAATCAGCTTACATAGTATCAGCTTATGATATTGAACGTGAGTAAGAATCTTAAGATACAATTGAGTTTATTAAATTCTTAATTTCCATCCTTTTAAAGACCTAATTATTGTCTCCAATATGACAGTTGAGTTGAGTATACTTTCGACAGCCCGAAAATCTATATTGAATAACAGAGAGTAAAGTTTAGAAGAAGAATTTTACTTCTATTAACTTTGATTAACAATCAATGTTCAATCATTGCAGTGCATTGTGTTTGATTTTAAAATAATTTTTAATACAGCACTCTAATGATTCAGAGTATGTTGTAATGCATTGTTGACAATACTGCTTCCTGTCTGTTACGATATATTATAATATAATTATATTATATGATGTATTGAAGACCAGATGCGACACTAAAGTGATGGATTCCTAGAAGTGCTCAATTTAGATTATGTGAAATTTTTTCTGTTATATCTCCTGTATGATACTGTGATGCCTGTAAGCTCTCGAGGCATTTGCTGGAGTTCAATCTTCGGAATGGAAGCAGCTTAGGTATAAAAGAGCGTATTACAGAGTATTTTATTGATAATAAAGTTGATGATACGGTCGGGAAATTGAATTAGTTTTCCAATAACTCTTCCCGGAAGGTCTCGTAAAACGACGATGATATGGAATTAGAGGCGAGTGATCCGCATATATAGCTTCCAGCTTGAGCTCCTCGGTTCAATGTAAACTCGCCTCTTGATGGATCTCGTGCTTCGTGGATTCCATTTAACTTAAATTTCTATTTTAACAGAAGCATAGCTTGATAATTGCTAGAAAACAAACCCCAGAGCTTCGCTCGATAGCTTAGTATCTAGGCATCATTCAAAATCTTCAAATTAAAAAAATGTTGGTCTATTTAATTTGGACTACTTAATTAAGAAAAGGGGTCCGTTTCATAAAAATTCCGATTCCTGTAAACAATAGAATGTAAATATTTATGATAATCCATTCTTAAAATCAATAAAATCATAGCCTATATATTCGAAATTGCTGTAGTTTTTTCGAGTTGTAACGAACATTTCTCAGTAGAATTGTCGCCGTCCTATTGGTCAGGAATCTAGGAGTGTGATTGGCTAACGATTCAATTCAAATGCCTCACGAGTTTCTGTTGTGTTGAGAAGATTGGCGGATTGACCCCTTATTGTATTGGCTGAGCAAAAGTGGAATGTCACTAAAAATGAATTAAACTTTTCATCATTCTTAATATTAATTTTTTGAGATATCTGTGGCATCAGCTTCTCAGTCATAGTCAATGACCTAATCACAATTTATTACAAGTCATAATATCAATCAAGTTAGGAAACTATTGATATTGTGAAATATTATTTCCTCTATTTTTGTTCGATGAATCTTGAAGTTGAAGTTCAATTCTCAATAAATACATGACAAAAAACTAACAAAATGATAATCATACAGTATTGTACATAAATAATAGAAATCAAACAATACTAAACTTATTAAAAACATACATTCCAGAACATAAGATGCAACGTACGGACAGACAAATTATATCTTCTCTATCTTATGTTATATTTTTCGTAAAAAGTTATGGTGATATTTGAACGAATGATTCTAAACATAATGGTTGATAGCTATAACGATATAGTGTGATTGATATGTATAACGTGTTTTATTCCAAGACATTTTGTGAAATCCATGACTGACTGGAGACTGACTCCAGGTTCAGTCGTTTGCCTTTTCATTCAACCTTCTTATGATCTTTGAATCACACGGCCCAAAATGTGTTTTTCTGGGGAAGTTTGAAAATTACAGTCGGCTCACCCCAATCACAATCTAATTGTCTGTTCATTATATCCCTTACAGTTTGATTCGTTAGGGAAAGAAACCCTGAGTAGGGTACGAACTTTTGCTGTTCTTGATAAGGAGCTATCTAAATCGGTAGCATGCTGGGTTCCAGGCCTACATTGCTGCGGGTGGGCGAAAAATTATGTGTATTGTTGGATTCTGGGTTCACCACAAATACTTGAAGAAGTCTAGAAGGGAAGGGGGTTTGATTATTTATGATATAAGGTGGAAGTTACGAGGGTAAGTCAATTATTATCCGCAATAAAGGTATGTTTTTGTTTATGTTGGTAGTACTGTTGTTTTGCGTTGATGACACGTTTTTTTGAATATTTGAGGTCACATCTGCGCATGTTTCAAGCTGCTAGGTTTGTTTCATTGTCGCTGTCTTGCTGTTAATCATGGCCGCTCCGCTTTCCGTTTGCACCAATGAAGAGCAACGGTCAGTGATCCGTTTTTTGTGGTCGGAAGGTGTATTAGGGGCCAAAACTCATAGATGACTTTCGGAATAATACGGAAATAGTGTTTCGCCACAATGGAGAGTTTATGAATGGATTAAAAATTCAAAAATTGTCGCACAAGTGTTACGCATGATAAAGGAGTCGTGAGCATCGTTTAAAACTGATGCTTACGGTTTTTTGGGACTCACAAGGTCCAGTATTGGAACATTATCAGGGAAGGGGGACAAAAATAAACAGTAATACGTTACAGTGAGATGCTTACTGCCAAGCTAAAGCCTGCAATTCGAAGCAAACGCCGAGGATTGCTGTCAAAAGGTGTTGTTTTGTTGCACGACAATGCCCGTCAGCATACTGCTGCCCACACTGCTGAAACACTCAGGAAATTAAAATCTGAAGTACTGGATCATCCTCCACATAGTCCCGATCTTGCTCCTTCTGATCATCACTTGTTTGGTCCATTCAAAGAGGCATTAAGAGGCCGTAGATTTACCATGAATGAAGCATTGAAAGAAGCGGTGCATTCCTGGCTTGCATCTCAACCAAAAACATTTTTTTATGAGGGTATCAGGAACCTTGAACAACAATGGACCAATTGCGTTGAAAAGCAAGGATACTATGTCGAAAAATGATGTACTTGTAGGTTTGCTATTTGATTCCAAAAAAATGTTATAACTGTATTGCGGATAATAATTGACTTACCCTCGTATTTTCCTCTATTGGCTCACAATCAAGAATGATATCGATCGTAATTTTGGCGTGATTTGTGATTTATCGTAGTTACAAAAACAATTTGAGTCGATGCTTTGTTAGAGTAGAAAGAGAAGAAACCCAATCGGATTAAACGGAAAAATTTGTTGGTTTTCGCATTTTTTAAAACTCCTTTGTCTGCGTGGAGGCGAGCTTGATAACAAGATTTTATAGAAACTGCAGTTCGAAATGAATTAAGAAAGTGATAAATTTTCATCTATTCTTCTCAAAAAAATTAGAACTCAGAATTACTAGCCCGGGGTCTATAGTCTTGAGCGGGGGGTTATAGTTGCTGTATAGATTATCGTTAGATTTAACATTTGTAGGGCCGTATAGAGAGTTTTCCCATTATATAACACTACAGAGAAGTGGTTTAGGTGTGGAGAGATGAGTTCGGGGGTTGGGGAGGGGAGAAGGGGGAAAACAGAAGGTATGAGATCGCATCAGAGGAATAAGGCCTAAGTTCATTTTAATGAGGCCCCTGTGGCCTGGGCGCATTCGCCCAATGGCATGGGGAGCAGCAGTGGCTTCAAGTGCCGAACTTGAACTAAAATCCCCCTCTTCGGACCTCCTCCACAACACTTTCCCGTCAAACACTTCAAAATAAAATAATCACCATTTTTTGCTCATTTCGTGAAGTTTATTTTGAATTGTCTTTGTTTTTGTGTTTAATTGCAATAGCTGAATTAGGCTACAATGCTTTCTAAAATGATGAAAGTGAGGACAGAGGGTGTAGCTTATTTTTATTTTGAAAACCGCATTCCTTAATGAATAGAAAAATTTACACATTTCCATAAATAGGTTACTGAAGAGAATAATAATTGGAAATGACACTTGAATTTGTGCAGTACAAGTTTGATCAACTCGTAGATGGCTTTTGTTCAATTAATTCAACCACTGGTAACACATTTTGAACAATAATTCATAATGGTTATTATAATGATTAATCATATATTTTTTTGGAACATTTATAATAAATATGAGGCTCTAATGAGAAAATATCCAAAAAAAAGATTTTTTGCTATTGATTGTTGTATTCGTGTAACTTGAAATATCACACTGTAGAAGTAATCGGATATACCAATTTTGTCCAAAAGAAGTTCTTGGTGAGATTCGTCTGTTCGTCGTCTGAATCCCAAATTGATTATTATTCCCATTGACATCCGATAAGCCAACATCTATCTTCTTCTTCTATATTAATAAAAGAGAGTTGGTGTCTGTACGCTCGCTTATAACTCGAGAACGGCTGAACCGATTTAGATGATTTTGGATTCGTTTGAATTTTTACAGCACTGGTTAACATAATATGTATTAAAATATAAGAAAATCCCTTTATAATTAATAAATAGTTATTACATTAATGACATAACCTATCAAATATTTCACACAGCTACGTTCAAACTTGCCGGCACGAACGTGTACCTACAACGGAAAGATGATCGCAATTCAAGATCAGATAAATTAGCAAGCCTATTCTAAGTCCCCGTGGCTCAGTGCAAGAGTCTCTGCTTGATAATCTAGAGGTTGCGGGTTCAAACCCCGCTCTGGACCGTTTTTTTTTGCTCTAGGTTTTCTACTCTTAATTATTTTTTACGCTACAATCATCAATTAAGAATGAGTTATCGTTCGTATCATGCATGTTTTATTGTTTCTAATAATAAAATTGAAGAACGGAAATAAAATTAAAAAATAAATAAAATAAATTAAAATAAAAAAAATTAAAAAGAAAGAAATAAATATGAAAAAAAAATCTTTTAATTAGAATAGGACTGATAAAAAATTGAAGAACGGAAATAAAAAAAAAAATAAAAAATAAAATCAATTAAAATGAAAAAATTTAAAATAAATTAATAAATATGAAAAAAATTCTTTTAATTAGAATAGGACTGATAAAAAATTGAAGAACGGGAATAAAATTAAAAAAATATAGGCTAAATTAAAAAAAATTGAAAAGAAAGAATTAAATAAATAAATATAAAAAAAATAATTGGAGGGAGGAGGGGGGTGACATTTGATGGGAAAGAGGGGGTTGACATGAAGAGGGATATGTGGGGGTGACATTTGGGGGGAATGGAGGGGGGCATTTGTGGGATGACATTTTTTTGGGGGTGGCATGAAGGGGAGGCATTTGAGAGAAGAGGGGGACATTTGTGGGGGGGGGGGGAAGAGTGCGATACGAAGTTCGCCGGGACAGCTTGTAATTAATAAATAATTAGTAAATTAATGACCTAACCTATCAAACACGACATCCATTTTGATCCAGTCCAAACAATAATGCTCCTATGAAATCGATGTGTAGTTGAAGATGCTACTATATAGGTCTTCCCAAAGACGACCGCGGTTGTGTATTGGATAGCGACTCTGCCTACCACGCAGACTTCTCGGGTTCGATTCCGAGACGGGTGGAATTTTTTTGGCAACTTTCAGCATTGATTAATATTGATTATTATCCACTCGCTTTATAAAAATTAGTATATATTGCAGATTTCTTTTAATTTTCCATCAATAAAGCGAGTGGATATAGGTATTTTTACTTCGTGACATTTTTTTCGTGGGGGGGGGGTGGTGATATGAAGGGAGACATTTTGGGGAAGAGTTGGGTGACATGAAGGGGTTTATTTGAGGGTGACATGAAGCGGGTTATTTGAGGGTGACATGAAGGGGGACATTTGGGGGGTGACATTTTGGGGGGGGGGTTACATGAAGGGGGCTAATTGGAGAAAGAGGGGGGGTGAAATTTGTTAGGAAAGAGGGGGTTGACATGAAGGGGGATTTGTGGGGGAATGAAGGGGGACATTTGTGGGATTATATTTTTTGGGGGTGGCATGGAGGGGGAACATTTGTGGTGAGAAGAGGGGGGGAACATTTGGGGGGGGGAGAGGGTGATACGAAGTTCGCCGGGACAGCTAGTTATATAAAAAACGTTGTACCTATTCTTGAGTCGTATCTTGTTATCTCTGTTCTGAAAATATCTACTGCCTAACCTGATTGAAGTACGGGTGTTAGGTCATCTGCTCAGTGTAACCGATTTTTTTCGAGTTGTAATCTGTTGAACAAGAATTATTCCTTCTCTTTCCTCTCATCTTTTCCTTGTCATCTGTTCGCTTTTCCCCTTTCAATCGAATTACAACTCGGAAGTAGGAGCATCGCCTGGAGTGGTTGGTTTAATGGCTTGGAGATGTCTGAGAATGCAACACCCACTCGCCGAGGGGCGGGGAAGGAAACTTAAAGTGGTGACATGGAAATCACTAAATTCGAGGGAAGTGCGAGATAAAAAATAACTTTTTTGTTTCGAGTGAAGATAACGTTCAAAATAGATGCGTCTGAAAGCCTGTTGTGGTTGTTACATCCCAGGTTGAGTGAATGTAATTTTGGAAATAGCATTTGAATGAAGTAAGGGTTCTGTTACTACGATAGTCATTGGAGTGAATACTCAAATACAATATTCTAAGATAAAGCAGGATTATTTTAAATTGTCAGAAAACAGCTGATTGATGTACGCTCGTTTACTGATGTTAAATCAGCTGTTTTCTGACAATTTGAAATAATCCTGCTATACTTACAATATCCAAGATACTAATTGTACTTACACTATTCAAGTCAATCAGACTCCGTTGGGGTTGGTAGTTTTGGAAGACTGATCCAGCATGATATTTCATCAATAAATCAGTTTATTTATGAACATTCAATTCTCAGTTGCGTAATTTATTTCAGAATCTTTTAAATTAATGTGATTGATAGATTTAATGTTATTGTCGTTTTTTTGATAGAAATTCATTTTAATAGATAAAAAATCTTCACTTACGATGGTACTCTAGGACTTGTATTTCATGTGAAGCTCTGACAGAGTTTGACTCTATACCTCAATCTCAATCATAATTTTATTTATGGTTTTATTGGTTTTTTCAAGGTTGCGTAGAAATAAATAAATAAAATAAATAAATAATTTATTTTCCAATTAAAACAAAACAATATAAAAACAGTAACAGAAATACAATACAGTTAGGAAAATAAATTGATATGCCACCCCTGAGACGATGCTGTGCGGGGTCAAAACTTAGAGTCGTAAATCAATATTACACAGAAAAAAAATGCTTTGCTTCTCTTGAATATAACACTAATATTGGAATACTTCATCCAGAGCATTTATAATACTATAGAATAATTCAATTCTTAGAAAATCGAAACTTAAAACTCAAAAAATAAAGACTAACAATTCAACAAATACGGTTTCCCTGTTAATTAATTAATTGGAATAATCCTTATTAATTATATATATATATAAAAATTAAAAGTAACATGCTTTCAAAAAAAACAAAAAACAAAAGTACAATATCATACAAAGAATAGCCTACCCTAAACAAAAGTAATACAACACTCTCAGTCATAAAAATATCTTTCTGCATGTATACTCAAAGAATATGTATAATTTACTACTATTGAAACGCCTACTATGTAAAGGATATGTCTACAAATAATACTCTTGAATCCTTAAAAAAAAATGTTTCAGCAGAACCCTTTTCCAATAGCCACTTCTTAAGTAAATATTTAAAACGGTTCGATTTTTTGGCAGCTCTTATTTCAAAAGGCAACACATTATAAATTCGTGGAGCAACATACAAAAAACATCT
This sequence comes from Laodelphax striatellus, assembly GCA_017141395.1. Lineage (NCBI taxonomy): Eukaryota > Metazoa > Arthropoda > Insecta > Hemiptera > Delphacidae > Laodelphax > Laodelphax striatellus. Next base: position 17,907,935 of record CM029533.1, read on the forward strand.
CCTAAATTTCTCCTTTTTAGGTCTGGGTGGAATAATTGATCCGCCTGCCCTTAGTGCTGGGTGACTATAAAGTAATGCACCTCCGGACAGGCCACTTCGCTCAAAGAAAACCTCCAGTACTTTAAAAAAGTATAAGTACCTCAAGGGCAGTATCTCTTTAGCCCTAAACAGAACCAAAGAACTATGACGGGCTGGTTTTTTACATATTACTCGTATTATAAATTTTTGGCCAACCAACAGAGGGCTGAGAGTGGTAAAGTAAGCCCCTCCCCAAATTGTGATACCGTATTGCAACCTACTTTCAACCAGTGCATAATACAGCATTATTAAAATGTTAATCGGACCGTAAAACCACGTTTTAGGACGCAGGGGACCTTAAAACTTACAGAAAAGTTTAAATTGGGATACCGATTTTTTTTCGGAAAGCAATGCTTTTCTTACCTATAATATTGTGGTAGGACAAAGAATTTAATTACACAGATTGATGAAATCTGTTACTCAATCGATTTGTATCTTCATTGGTATGAGCTGAATTACTTGATTCAGGGGAAATTTCTCTTGGTTTAACCCGAAATGACGGGATTTTATAGGCTCGATTACAAAAATCAACGTTGCTCCGAAAAACAATTACTATAATGATGGATTCTTCAGTATTTTGGGGTGGATCGTTTTAATTATCGGCAAACATCGAGAAGACTATCAAGCTGTTGAATTTAATTGGTTAAATTAAGGCGGCGCTATGAGAAAATCGGAAACAATTGAATGAGAGTAGTGGGAAGGGGGAGGGGGAGGGTGCAGATGAGAAGTGAAGGAAGGTGAATGGACGAATCTAGTGGATGTTTGTCGTTTGCAAAGAGAGGACGAAGGGGGAGTTGAAGAGAAATGGTAGGAACACTTAAAACCAACTTGTCTTTACATAGTCGAAGAGTGTTGTTATTCACTTTGAAACGGTTGGAGGTGGGGTGGGGGAAGGGGATGTTGGGAAGATATTTCAGTCACGATTGGTGTCGGAAGATGAAAATGACGTTGGGGTGCTGGTTGTCATGAAGCTGTGAGGGAGCTAAAAGTGAGAAGGTGTCTCAGAATTAAAACGCTTTCCGGAGATGGTAGGGCATTGAATTAATAAAACAGATAGGGGTGAGAGGCGTGGGGTCGTTCTGAGTTTGTGGAAAAGGTGGTGGAGAGAGACAATAGAGAAGAGAAGAAGACGAAGAAGGAGGAGGAGAAGGAAGATGATGAGGAGATAATGGGGAGGTAAGAGTTACGGAGAAGGAGAATAAGGTGAAAGAAAAGGAGTGTAAAGAGGATTAGAAGATGGATAAGCAGAAGGAGGAGGAGAATAAAAACAAAAAGGTAGACGATGAGTTGAAGAAGAAGGAGGAGAAGGAAAATGAGAAAAGAGAATAAGAAAACTTGAAAAAGAATAAGAAGTATAAGGGTGAATATGAGAAGGAGTTGAAGCAGAATTAGTAAAATGAGAGGGATGAGGAGAAGTAGAAAGAAAATCTGAAGGAGGAGGGTGGAAAACCAGTAGGAGGAGGAAGAGGATAATGATAAAAAAGAGGTGTAAGAGAACAAGGAAGGAAAAAAGAGTTATTGTTGGAGGAGAGGAAGGATGAGAAGAAAGAGGAAGTTCCTAAAGAGAAATAGGATAAGAAGTAGATGTGTTGGTTAGTGGGAAAGAAGTAGGATGAATAAAAAGTAAATGGGTGAGGAAAAGGTGGTATGAGTGGAGAAGACATACAAGAAAAAAAATTCGAAGAGAAGAAGGATGAGTAGAAGTAGAAAGAGGAGGAAGAGAAGTAAGGTAAATAGATAGAGATGAACAAGAAGAAGGAGAGGAATTAGTGGTGTGAATAGAAGTGACGGAGAAGTGAAAGTAGAAGGAGAAATAGGATGAAGATAGAGAGTAGGAGGTGGTGGCGTAGAAGGAGAAAATAAGAAGAAGAAGAACGGGAAGGAGAAGAAGAAATGGAGGAGGAGGAGTAGGAAAAGGCGACAATGAAGGAGGTATGAGGGAACAAGTGGAGAATGATCAAGAGTGCGAGAACTTTCATTGAAAGGCCGATTCAGTTGCGTCTTGAAGAGGTTGAAAGTGCCGATGGTTGATGGCGGAGGGAGAGGGGGTCGGGAGGTTTTGGAGTGTTTTTGGCAAGTAGAGGCAAACTTTGAAGATTGTCTCCTGTTTTGAGAGGCGCCGTCATCAGTGAATAAGTAGTTCCTACAGCGGGTGTAGTGGAAGGCAGCCAGGCAGGAGACAACGAAATGTATGCAATGAGAGAAGAGAATCAGAGACAAATGAGCACGGTGTAAGGTTGAGGAGGTAATGTAAAAGAGAAAGGATAAGAACTTGGAGAAAAGGGTGAAAAAGAAAAGAGAAAGAGGATGAAAAAATACGGTTTGTTGAAAGAGATGGAAAGTAGGATGAAGGTGAAATAAGAAAAGGAAAGGAGGATGAAGAAAGTGAGAGACGTACGAGAGTATGGAAAAGTAAGGGTTGAGAGTAAGTAAGGGTTGATGAGGAGAAGACAGTGTGAAGGGAATGTGGAGAGATGAAAAGAGCAAGGACGTGGATAGAGAGATAAAGAAGGGAAAGGTGAAGGCGAATGAAAGAAATCTGATACAAACTTTGCAGGTGAAACGAATCTGAGGGAACAAGGATTGGGAAAACAATTATTTGGTTGGGAAATGAATAAAAAAAATCAAGAATTCAAAAAATGAAAAGAGAAAAGAGTTGGAAAAAGAATGACAGAAACAATAGACCAAGATGATGATGAAGAAGTTCAGGCGATAAACGAAGATGAAAGGGAAAGACAGGGGTGGAAAGAAGTAAGATAAAACTATCAATCTAACAATCTCACTACTGTGAAGAGATAATCATTGGAAAGTGAAGAGAGAGCAAGAAATACGAGGAATTCCAAGTATCAAGTCAAATGTCATGGGAATGAAATACACGATAAAGAAGAATGACGGAGCACAAGAATAATACAAGAATAAAACAGGGAGTGGAGCAAGATGAACGCCGAAAGAAGAAGCAGGAGAAAAGAGAAGTAGAAATGAAGACAAAGTTCGTAGAAGAACAACTCGTCAGAAAAGTCGTGTGAGATGCAAGCCGTGGCAAAGCATCAGAACTTTGTGTGGTGTCGCCCTTTGCTTTGTACTTTGTACTTTGTTCAGCTCAGATGTCTATTTCTCACACAAGGGGAACCCATCTTCGACAAGTGGTTCCCATCGTACCACTCTCATCAATGCTCAATACCTCCCTCCAATATGTCTGTAGTTGCTGGTGTCAAAGCTGGTACAATTAGATTTTCACACAAACGATCTTTGCGCGTCTTCAAATTTTAGTTTGTTCTCATGAACATTTGCAGACTTAATTAATTTTGCAAGATGTTGAGGCTCGCTTGGGTCTGATTGGATCTAATAAGAGATTATCAAAAAAGGTTTTTTAGGAAAGTAATCTTGATTTGTAAATATTGAAGGAATTTTTATCTCGATCTCGTCACTAGGTTCATTGCAGTACTGCTAAAGGCTTTTTCTGAGTGATAGATAACTTGATCTCAACAAAAATATTTTTCATAAATTTTTTTAAAATTAATACTCATCTGTGAATGTTATTGATATTATCATAGTGATTCAATTATAATTATCATTCTATACTATATAAATATTCATATAGCGACTCATATCTTAAATTTTGTCTTTTGTTAAATTTTCTCTATGTTAAAATACTCTATTTCCAGTATAAAAGTTTCGTTGCATTGAAAACGTGCCATGATCTGAATCATATTTAAATAAGTTTATGCAGTTTGAAGATAATTTTCAAATTCATGAAACTGATTTGAAAAATAAGTAATAGGTGAACTGATTAGTGGAGTGAAAGATAACAATGATACTGATTGAAAATAATTTAATGACAGCTAAATTGACAACGCAATATCATTGAAAAGCATGAGATAAACTGAGATTTTACATTTCTGAGATGAAATCCGAATATCATTTTATCATTATCATTTTAATAATACGTCTTTTTCATGATACTTGGACGAATGACTCGTTCTTCGTTTGTCACACTTGATTTGGAGTCAGTAAAGTCTATGTTGTATGTGAGAATATACGCATACTGCCTGAAAGATATAATTCCCAAAAACATAAGGATAAAACAATACAACCAACATTAGGCTGACTAAGTTATAAATAGTTCGTAATGATGTTGTTTGAAACAAATTCAACTGTCATAAGGACAGAGTTCCATTAAGTTCCAAAAATGTTGGTACCGGGTATGTCATTTAACAATCTGGAGCCTAAATTAATGTGAATTATCCTACTCGACAGTTAAGTGTGAATGGAAGGCAATCGTGATTGGATGGATTTACTTGATGTCTTTGACAGAATTAAACATTAAATTGGATAATCAATTTATAATTCATAATTCAATAATCTATATTAATAAAAGAGAGTTGGTGTCTGTACGCTCGCTTATAACTCGAGAACGGCTGAACCGATTTAGATGATTTTGGTTTAGTTTGAATTTTTACAGCACTGGTTAACATAATATGTATTAAAATATAAGAAAATCCCTTTATAATTAATAAATAATAAGTACATTAATGACCTAACCTATCAAACATTTCACAGACGTACGTTTTGAAATTGCCGGCTACCCAAGAACGGAAAGATGATCGTGATTCAAGACCAGAAAATTAGCAATGCTATCTCAAGCCTCCGTGACTCAGTGGATAGCGTTTCGGCCTCACGACCTCGAGTTTGGGGGTTCGATCCCCGCCACGAACCATTTTTTTTGCACTAGGTTTTCTGCTCTAATTATTTTTTACGCTAGAATAATCAATTAAGAATGAGTTATCGTTCGTATAATACATGTTCTATCGTTTCAAATAATAAAATTGAAGAACAGAAATAAAATAAAATAAATAAATTGAAAAAATAAAAAGAAATAGATAAATAAAAAAAAATACAAAATTGAAGAAATTGAAAAAAAAGAAAAAATGGTGGGAAGAGGGGGGTGACATTTGATGGGAAAGAGGAGGTTGACATGAAGAGGGATATGTGGGGGTGACATTTGGGGGGGGGAATGAACGGGGGGCATTATTTTTGGGTATGGCATTTTTTGAGGGGTGGCATGAAGGGGGACATTTGTGGTGAGAAGAGGGGGGACATTTGGGGGGGGGGGGAAGAGAGCGATACGAAGTTCGCCGGGACAGCTTGTAATTAATAAAGGCTTCTTGATACTAGTAAATGAGATGCAGAATAATCTTCCCTGGACTGACGTTTTCGTCAGGATTATATAATATTCTTACCACAACTGACGTTTATTCCTTTCACTTCAATTACAATTTCCGTTTGTAGAAACGCATAGGGCTTGTGTGAAGTTGCATACGTTTGTTTTCAGTGTGAATAATATTGCTAAAAGCTGGTTGCTAGCACAACTCCTGTTTCTGAATTATTCACTCCTCTGTGAGCTGAATTTCCCTTGAGCATTTTTTCGCAGCTGGGAGCGAATGCTCGGGGTTTTCCATTTCAGAGCGGGAAGCTCCTGGTAGAAAGCTCCTAATCTATTTTTCTCTCACTTCATTATCCGCATTAGCTCTTACCATCATTTTCCAGTCCAATGGAACGAGGTGTTAATTGGAATGTTGTGATGTGTGGTGATGTTCGCTCTCAAAGAGAATTTAATGAATCTAGAAACCTTGTAAAACTCAAGTTTAGTGCTATTGGAATGTTGCAATGTTCAGTGTGAAAGAGAATTCAGTGAGACTTAGTGTGTAACTTGAGTCTTGTTGACGTTGATATGACGTTAAAATCAAGTAAGTTGAAGTTTAGTTAATGCAATATTGAATTGAAAGATGATGATCGGTCAGTTGAGAACTTGGTGAGTTGATTTGGAAGTGAAGAATTGGTTTTGAGAATACCTGCCAGCCTATCAAGGAAGATATTGTAGCGTTCACCTGCGGAATATTTCAACAAATAGATAAATAGATTAAATTATCTCACCATCTCATCAATGAAAAAAATAGTTTTGATCTGTAGTAGAACGAATTAGTTATTTCATCGTTTCCTTTCTTTACCTTTATCCTATGTTTCGTGCTCTAAAATTTTATCAAAATTCAATATTTTTCGATCATCAATGAGTGTTCTGTGCTGTATTTCAGTGTTATATATCTTTCGGACTTTATAAAATCAAAAAATACTTTTTTTAAGTGCTGATGTCTGTTTTCTAAGTGAAAACAAACTTTCACCACCCTATCAAGGGATAATTGGTTATGTTGGTGAAGTGGAACAACCCTACTCGGGTCTCCCCACTATTAAAAGCCATACGCTAAATAAATAAATCAATCCTATGTTTCATATTCCAATATCGGGGTACCGAGCTCTGCTCGGGGGTAGGCCTACAAAGGCACAGGAATGGAAATTATAAAGGGAAAAATAAATGAAATTAAACAATTTTTCAAAGTACAGACATGTCTTATGCACTGAATCATCATTGCACTATAAAAGAATTAATCTTCGCTTTCGAAATATTATGAATAATCGAGTTTGAATGCATATCATTTGAAAAATCGCACTTGTGGTAAAATTAATAAAAATAATAATTATAGCAGGATGCAATTAACTTGTCATAAGTCAGCTGATCGACGAGCATATGATCACAATACTTAACCTACAAATGCTGAATCTCGCAGATTATTGAAAAGGTCTTTTAAAAAGTTATTCTATGGAAGGTCTTCTTCAAAAAGGTCTTTTAAAGACTTTAAAGGCCTTTAAGACTTTCAAGCCTTTTGATTATTGTGTCGAAATCACTGTTTAATTATTACTGGATCAGCTGACTTATGACGAGTTAATTGAATCCTGCTGTATTTATGGGTTGATAACTATTTTTAGCTCAGCTGTTTTGATGAACTCTTGACGATTTTTCACAAATAAATAAAAACAGATCACATGGCTAACTTCATGCCTCAAATTTAAAAATAACAATAAAATATGGAATATTTTCAAAATTTTCAATTCCTTTTAATTTTCTATAGATAAATTAAAATCAGAAATATTATTTGAAAAATCGCACTTGTGGTAAAATTTTGCTTCATAGAAATAATAATATGGGTTGATAACTTTTTTAGGTCAGCTGTTTTGATGAACTCTTGACGATTTTTCTAAAATAAATAAAAACAGATCACATGGCTAACTTCATGCCTCAAATTTAAAAATGACAATACAGTACAATATGGAATATTTTCAAAATTTCAAATTCTTTTAATTTTCTATAGATAAATTAAAATCAGAAAAAAGGGAATAGGAGCAGCTTATGTGTTTCGATATTTTTCTCAATTCTAGTGATGGAACCGCTGGTTTTACCAACAACATCAAGAACCGACGGAAAATTGTTTCTTCCTGTCAGCTGATTCTCTGTCACTGTCTCAGCAGCTGAAATAATAATCTTGTCTCACTCACACACTCACTCGCTCTCACTCTTTCTCATCATTTACAGCCGATGGAAATTTCTTTCTTCTGTCAGCTGATTCTTAAAGGATCAATTTCTCCTTTTTTAGGTCCTTTAGCGAGTTATCCCAGGATGAGACCCAGCGCAAACTAGTTTTTGTATCAGAGACCTCCTATATTGCAAATTTCGTCAAAATCGTTAGAGCCGTTTTCGAGATCCGTCGGACATACATATAAACATATAAACATATAAACATATATATAAACATACAGAAATTGCTCGCTTAATATAATAGGATAAACATAAATAAACATATAAACATATAAACATACAGAAATTGCTCGCTTAATATAATAGGATTTTTATCTTACGTTGTTTATCTGCCTAAGAAACTACTTCCCATTCAAGAACATGTTTATTCCATGTTTCACATGTTTATTTCCAAGATTATGCACTTATAAGCTTACTTATGCCAGCAAAAATTCACCTCAAACCGTTTTGGGGACTTTTTTGATGAGAATTTTCCATCCACTTGTAACATTATCCCAACTTATGTTGGCTGACATTTTCCTAAACACTTTGAGAAACTTCCTTTCTCGCAGATTATTCTCTCGCCAACCAAACTCGTAACTTTACGTATGTTGAGCTCATACTTTCCTTCAACTCTTCCATCGGTGACAAGTGAGAATAATTCATGAGCCAGTCGGTGTTAACTCGTCTGCCACTTGTCTGCCACTGTTACGCCCTCTAACGACGACATGTTAGGCGACAAAAATGAGCGCAAACGAGGCGCAGACAGCCATTCATCAAGTCGGACGAACACCTCTCCTGACTGGCAACAAGTTCCATCCATCAATACTCGCTTTACAGGATGGATGTTAGGGCGGTAAGGTAGTCATCAAACACTTTCTTCGTGCCAATGAACCACTCGTAAACATACTTTACGTAAAAATAACTTCGGTTAATACTTCTTTAACGATGTCTCGATGTTTCACACTAACAACTTCAAAAGATGTGTCATTTGAGTTGAGTGGGATAGTATCTTATCAAAATTAAGTTTTTCTTCAGGGATTTTGATGAGCAGTTGTTATTTTTGAAGATGATTCCCTATAAGTTTGTAAGATTGGCTGTCAGTGATGGAAGATGACAAATTTAATCCACCCACTGTTCCTGAAACACCGTGAATTGAATTTAATTGAATTCAACCGTGATCGTGAATTGACCGAATATCGTGATTCACCGTGTAGTTGAATCCACTATATTTTGAAGGTCATTGCTGGAAGATAGCGATGACAGGATTGCTAATCCTTTGTTACTAGTTACTTTGTTACTTTATGCTAGTAGTACTGTGATTATTACTCTTTACAAAGTAATTATTACTCTTTTACTGAACATTAGTCTCTCATTACTTCGATGGATTTTGTTTTCTAAATACATACCCTGGCCTTGAATTAACCAGCTTATGACATTATTCTTTATTTGGAATTAGTTTCCTGATCACTGTATTGGAATAATTTTCAATCAAATATAAATATCTGAACGAAGATTGTCGTCCAGTGGATAGCTTTCAATACACAGGAATTCCCTCAGCACAATGAATAAAATATTAGTTATTAAACCTAAGAAAGGGAAATTCAAGGAAAGCTTATACAGTTTTCGAAATGAAAAAGACTGAAATTAGTCTATTATGACGAGTAGAATGAATAAGTACATGGAATTCATGAATAAATTTTGTATATCTTAGTCAATTTACTACCATAGATTGAGTTCAAAATCACAGTATCAGAATGAAGTCATGTGGAAGATGTGTATATTTTTGAACAATTCTATGTTCAAAATTGTCAGCATTGAATATTCTTTATCAAGTGACGTATCAATCCCAAACTCAAGAATCCTAAATTCTCAACCCAATGACGAATGTTCTCAATAATAAGCATAGAATATTCTATTTAAAGCCCAGTATCAATTCGCTAACTCTAAAGCATGAAAATCGCGCGCATTCTGCTCAGTATTCCTATTTCTCAGAGACCGATTTGACTTAGAATCGGAACTGAATTGAAAAAAACCCCGTTTAATGGCCAGTGTTGAAGCCGTAAAAGCGATCGACCCTATGGAAGGAATTGCAGTCCTGCCTAGAAGTAAGTGTAAACGATAAGGGCTTTCAACCTAAGCGAACTGTACTAAATCTCTATCTGTGTAAATCTCTTCCAAATCGCACGCTTTGCACGGAATCCGTTCGGAGCTGCTTGAATTCCTTTTTGAGCAATGCTTCAAGTTTGGAAAACGTGATCTCATTCACTTGATTGAGACTTGATGAGAACAAGGATCATCAAGTTGAAGTCATTTTGAACAATCAAGTGAAGTGTGGGGGAGTGAATTTGAAAAAAGGGCTGGAGTTAGGGGAAGAACGGAAATGAAGAGAAACAAGAAATAGTTGGAGACAGAATCAATACCGTTGCTTCAATAATTGTGAAATAGGGTATTGTAATGATTTTAATGAATAGAATAGAATAGAATAGAAAAATGCTTTAATCTCCATTTTTGTTTTGTACAGTACAATAAATTGAAAGAACACACATTTACGGCTTGATTTAAGAATCGTCAGCCGGAAAGTCGGGAAAATCCAATTCCAGCAATAATAATAGAAATACATGAATCAAAGAACCTAATCAGACAAACAAACGTTTTGGAAGAGACTGCGAAAAATAATAAAATTTAATTTAGAATATGAACATTCTTGTTCTGAATTCTGAATGAAAACCATAATCTATTCTAAAGAAGGTAACCACAAAATCTTTATCAGTGAGGAAAAAAAGAATAAATAAAACTATATATATATATACAATATGAGCCTTATACCCTACAAACGTAACTATTCAGAAAAAGTAATGATTTTAATGATATTTCGTCATTCATTCAATACATAAATATAAAAGTAGAACAATATAATTATCACATAACATAAATCAAAAACAATTATTATATTCTGTGATACCGTACTCGGATTCACAGTAAACGAACGCAAAAGTATTACTATTTATTTTTTATTAATTAATTTATATTTTTTACTCCTTCAGTCTATTACAAATACAATACATTTTTTTAAATATACAGCTAAAATGAAATAATAACAATGATACAAATTAGAAAATAAGGAACTACTTTCCCAAAAGAGCAAGCTCGAGCTTGGGGAAGGACGCAAACATCATAATATTTTTATACGATTAAAAGGAGACTGTGGAGTTCACTCTCCTTCCACACTGTGGAAGAATAGGTATCTCCCTATAGGTATCTCCCTCGGCTTTATTGTTGATTATTTATTGTTTATTATTTATTGTTGATCGGCTTTAACGTTGATTGAGTTTGTATGAGCTTAGATTAAGAGTTTTTCCAATTTTCATTTCATCATTTTCTGGATTAACGTGAATGTTTATCACCATTCGTTATCATTACTTCGAAAAATATTAATGGATGGTTGATGTTTGCATTATCAGCTGCAGTGATTGAGTTGGTATATTAGTAGCTTATCAAATGAAATATATATGATAGGTGGTCTCTGTCAGTATAACGATCACAGAAAGTAAAGAGAATACTTTTTATTTATTGAGTGTATAGACGTACTAATATAATATAGATATAATTGATTCAGTATTGAGAATCAAGCATAGAAAAATATAAGAAATATCTTCTTCTTTTCAACAAGAGGAGATTACACAAAACACATCCCATAACAGTATAAAGCGAGGGTATAATAACTTGAAGAGCTGAAGGGATCAGGTCAATAGGTCATTTGGGATATCATCAGGAACATGATCCATTTATGCATTCACATCACAATTTCTAAGCTAATTAAAAATGCAATTCATGAAGTTGTGAGTCTATAAATAATATCAATGGTCGATGAGTATTTAATTAATTGAAATTCATTCACTTTTAATCAATTTCATTGCTAATAAATTAGTGAACTTGCTGAAAGTGGTATACGCCTCTTCTAATATTTATTCATTTTCGCAAATGCAACACGTAGGGTATCTCTGGTTAGGAGGGGGGTGGTGTAGGGAGTTTCAGAAACCACCTCAATCAATTACTCCCAGTTTGCGGTAGTGGGGTACTTGTTATTCATAAGCCCTTGTTTTGCATAGCCGCAAAAACGAGCCAGAGATGCTAGCCAGGTCTCCAGTGTTTGTTTCATTTGTCCATGGAAGGGACAACACCGAAGGTTTCCACTTTCTCCACCTTCGTTGGTCTATCTTCCTGTCTCCCTTGTATTCTTGTTCATTCTATTACCAACCAGTAAGCACCAACAAACATTAACGCGAAACAAACAGTGGGAAGCTTCCTTCCATAGACGCACGCAACTAAAACTTCTCATAGCATTTCTCTTTAATGAACAGCGGAGATGAATGCAGTATGCTTCCGTTTGTGGAATCTCAGCAATCGTATCTCTGTACTGTATTTCAACACTCACCCCCTCCCCATCTCTCCAAGATTCTCCTTCTTTACCGCCCCTTTCACTATATCTATCAACCAAAGTTCAAGGGGAAGCCTGGATCGTAGTCCGCAATGTCCAAAGTAAATAGGTTTCTAGAACATCAACCCCGAATGTTATTTGGCTCCGAGCTGTGTGCTGTGCGCCCTGCTCCCGAACAAAGCGCAACGCACAAAGAGCGAATTGCTTCCCACGCAATAATTGACATAACCTCAACTCTTGACGCGCCAGTCAGGGCGTGCAGATTTAATCGACGCTGACGTCTGGAGAGTCCTATTAGCAACAGAAAGCCCTCGGCTATCAATTAAGTTTCGGAATAACTTGGGTTCACTTGTGTGTTGAAGTTAAATTGATGTGCCTTGACTATGTTACTTTTAAATGATGCAAATGAAGATTTATCACATGTAATGAATTTTGTTTTAAAGTTGAGTAGATATGTTCAGTTTTTGGACAACTTACTACAGCGATATTAATTTGGTTTAACGCTTGGCATAAGATAGATAGATAGATAGATATCATTTTTCGACGTCGCTAATGACTGTAGAGTTCGATGGCAAAGAAATAATACCTCTCTATCTATCTAATGTCAAGCGTCAAATTAAATGAATCCGATTATACATATAAAGAAACAGTTAACCACTAGAATACTTCGACCAATATGTAAGGTGGATTATTCCACCTTATTCATTCCGGAAAGAGCAGATGAAAATCACCTTCACCGTATTATCAAGAAATTAATTGGGAGTAGACACAATCATTATAAAACTGTGGAACTACTTAAGGAATTCTCATTCTACATAAAACATTCCAAATAATAAATTTTCCCAATTCTAAAACTTTCTTATCGAAAGTGAAATTATTCCAAACTCTATCCGTCTTAGGCTCATATCGAGATACCTCCAGATGGAGAAAATGTTCTCCAGCTCTCATGAAAAATTAATAACTGATCTCTCATTTCAAGTCGGTGAAGAAACTTTCTTATTTTTCGCAATCGTGACGAGTGAACTCAATGAGACCAAGTAGTATTATCTGGATTTCAGGGATTTTCCGTTTCTCTGTCACTCTTTCATTTTCCTCTCACAAATACTAGGATTCGTATTCTCTGTCATCTCAAATCTCATGTTTGTTCAATATCTCAATATATCCTTGTGATCCATTCTTGAAATACTAGGTTCATCATTGTTGTATGGACTTCTTTTTATTCATCACTCTCCAGTCGTTTTCATCCTTGTTGTTTTATTTCTTCCCCTCTGCGTTCAACCCTCCACCCTTGTCTCCTGGTCTCAGTCACCCTTGTCTCAGTCATCCTTCTCTTTCCATTTATTTGTAGCGTTGTTTCTCAATTGGTTGTTCACTTTCGTCGTACCTTTACCTTTTCTTTCCACCAACTTCTCTTTCCTATAATCTTATATAAATGCAAATTCTGTGGCGGTGACTTAACCCCAATGATACCAGACTCCGAATTACTGCATCACAATTTCCGTGTTTGAGGGTGAGCGACCTTGCGATGAGAAATGGAGGTTGGATATTATGTCTACAACGGCCGAGACACCTCACAATTACATGACAGAAATATTACATTTCCTAATTCCATTGTCGACTCCCAATGGAGAGTACTGCTATTACTTGGGTTTTGATGTATAGGATGTGGGGAAAAATAAAAACAAAAGTATGGTAGAAATAATGAAAATCTTTGTTTTTCTTGTCTGAGATCTGAGAAAAAATCGTGAGATGTAATCGTAATAATTCTATTCATGAATTCTTTCACTTTTCAATATTCACAATTAATTCATATTAATTTTATTGTCAAATGATATAACTTGCCAACTATTACTCTTCGAAATATGAAAGATATTTCGAACTATTTTTGTCTGAGATGTGAGAAAAATACATAAGATTTAATCGTAGTAGTTCTATTCATGAATTCTTCCTTATGGAATCTTCCACTTTTCAATATTTACAATTAATTCATATTTAGTTCATTGTCAAATGATATAAGTTGCCAAACTATTATTTTCGAAATATAAGAGGTCAATCAATCAATCAATCAATAAATTATTTCGAATTATTTTCCAAATTCATAAAATCATGAACCACTTGGGAATTGATTTTATCTAATCAATTAGAAATACTTCTCAACTTGATACAAACTAAATATATTTATTTTCAGATAAATATAGATATTAGATAAATATAGACAATATATAGATATTTTCAGTAGAGCCTCTCAGGAACTGTTCTTTCCTTGGTAAGCTCGATGCCATCCCATGTTTATCTCGTAAAACTTGATTCTGGAGCTCTGTTAATGCTGGGATCACTTTTGGAAATAGCTGCAGTTACTGTTAGCCCGTGATTGCAGGTGAGCTGGCTAATGGTGGATCTTGGGAAGTGGAAGATAAAGGTAAAGCGGAAGAAGGTAGAGCAGGAGGAAACGCCGAAGAAAAGCGAATGGAAGGGGAAATTCGCGTTGTGCATCGACGGCAGTCGTCCCCAGGGTGTCTTAAGATTAACTTTGGAACGCTCTCTGTTCCGCACTCCGATATGGCAAAGATTAAAATTACCATTAAAAAGTTCAAAGTCGCTAGAAGTGCTACTTTCATTACACTCCTCCCAATTTATTTATCGAACTGTCGAATCTCCAGCCAAGTCACCTACGGGCCTTTTTGGCCCGGGTAATTACCTCCAGCCCAATTCCCTTTCTCCTTCATATAATTTCGAAGTTGGCGTTCTTGCAACAGTAGATAGCTCTCTGATGAACTCTATGTAACATACTATTTTCCATCTCACTCCGAATAGATTCTTTATGCGAAGCTATTTTCGTAATTATTTGGTTATTTGGGAGTTTACTACGTTGTAAGGTTGATTACAACTGTATCAGTGCCAGTTAAGAAAAAACGTTAACAACTGAATACTTGGAATATTAGTTGTGTGAGTGATTGATCTCTGATTAGCGTTCTATAACATACAGAACTATACTATTCTTCATTTCAATATACATATTATTTTTATTCCTGATTTTCGTAATTGCTGTATTTGAAAGTTCAAATTTATTTTTGTTCAAAGATTCAACATTCATTGAGTTCATCCTAACTATACCAATGTCAGTTATCTTAATTAGGAATAATCAGTTATCAATTTTTTAGTAATATTCTCAAGGGAATACCTTGATAACAGATTATTTGAAAATATTCACTCCATATTCAATAATTTTGATTGTATTCTAGTCGAATTTATTTTTATACTTATTTTCTCGAATATTCGAAAATTTACAACATTAGATCAGTTATGGTCAGTTATGAATAAGCATCACCTTGGTAATAAGGTCTTTGAAAATATTCATCATCCATACAATTATGTAAAGCTAGCAATCTGTGAGCTTATGTAAGTATTCTATTCGATTTTATATGGATGAGCCATAGAAAGCGAGAGGAACTGCCGAACTAAGCAAAAAGCATCTAGAAGAAAAAACTAAGCTAGGAGTAGGAGGTGAAATCCGCTGTTCACCCTACTGAGTTCGTTATAGAAAACCAACTGATTTCATTACTCTTTGGCGAATTCCAATTCAAACTAAAGCGGATTTGAAGTGCAAAAGTTCATGACACAGACGTAATAGAATTCTGGATAGAAGAATCTGAAAGTAAGCTTCGATTGGTTTTTGTTGACTGTTGATGATGACTCTCAAACGATACAGTTTTCCAATCAAATCCTATCAGATTCTAGAAGTTGGCAAATTCTACTCTTCTAGATTGAGATGGTATACTCTTTCAATAAATTTGAGTCGTCCTGATAACTTTACAATCTTTAGAAAAAAGATGATGATTTTTCTCACTCCTCATTTCTACTCTCCTTACCCTATTAAGGCTTTGCCCTACCATTGTTCTTTCAACCAACAAACATTAAATTGCAATAAAATACACAAATTTTCAACAAGATAAACTATGGGAATAATATATTTTTTCATTCAGAAGCTTGGAGACTGCAATGCCAATTCCATTTCAAAAATGATACTTACAAGGTTGTAGAAAGTTCCCTCCTCAATCATTGAAACATTGTGTGGAACTGTCAACGAATGAAAAATGTGACGAAAATTACAAATCAACTCATAGAGTTACCACAGATTTTCCAACGTTTATCTACAGATGTTTTCCTACAATGTATTTTTCTCAAGATATTCTTCAACAATTTATCTTTCTAAGAATAGAGAAATCAAATTGTTAAACAGAAGATATCAATGTATGAAAAATGTGATGAAGAGTACAGAACTCATCTATTCAATATTAGTCGAGATTTTCCCTTAATATCTTGAAGCATTCCATTACTTCTTCACTTCTTCAATTCGACGACTATACAATAATGTTGCCTTCCTGCTTCTCCAGTTCACCTCAGAAACTTTCCCAATAAACTCAACGTATTCGCTTTCAGAATTTGTTTTTGAATTTACCTGCGTGCCAGGTCATTTCCTTACTATTCCATATCTTCTGCACTCCAAAGGCGGGCATCTCTAGTGTGACGTCACTCAGGGGACCAACCAGGTCACGTGTTTCACTTTTGAAAAGGCTTTGAGGGTCGGCCGCAGTCGGAAGTCCTTGTGTCGCGGCGGCGGATCTCTTCATCCAATTTGCAAAATCAATCCAACAGTAGGCCTACCCTGCACCCCTACTTCTACTTTTGCGTTGCTGTCCGGTGGGGAACCCTTTGCCCACTTACCTCCATTCCTTTTCCCTTACGTGATCTTCTCTCAAATACCGCACACCTTTACCTCTACCTTTACTTCAAACCTATCTCCTCTTCCTCTTGGTCACGTATCTTTTTCTCAGTCCTCTTTCTTACGCATGGTTCTCTCCTTATTCTTGAAGTTTCTCTTATGCCTTCAACACTTTATCTTCCTGTTCGTTACGTATCTTCTTCATGGTAATCTTTTTTCGACATTTTTTCTTCTTATTTTTCATGTTTATTTCCACCTAATTCTTTCCCTCATTATTCTCTTCATCTTTCTTAGTGTTTCCATCATTATGATCAAATTTGTTTGTCGTCATCGTCGTCGTTGTTGTTGAATTAAATTTTATAACAATGCTTGAGGTTTTCTCCCTTTTATTTTCTTCAATCCTCAACTTCTTCATTTTTCCCTTCTCCTCTCGCTATCTTCTTAACTCTCTCGTTTCTCTTTTCCTCTCATTTTCTACCTCTTCTTTTTTCTTTCCCCCTTTTCTCCTTTTTTTCCTCCTTAGGGTGATAATCAATATTTTTTGCTGTTCCATTAGTTTTTCTGGGGTTTCTCTTGTCCTTTCCGTTCTCATATATTTTTTTCTTTCGTCTTGTCCATTCTTCAACTTTCGTTTTCTTCTTTTCTTTCTCCTCTTCATTTTGTCCTCATTTTTTCTTCCTCTGTCTCCTTCTCAATCTGCATCCTCCCTTCGTACTCCTTTCACTCTCCTTTTCTCTCCTAATTGATCTTCAATGTACTTCCTTCCCCACTGCAAATTTTTCTCTCTGTTTTTCTCATCTTTCTTATCGTCCATCTATGTCCTACTTCTTCCTTCCCTATTTTTCACATTTTCAGCCTTCTTCTCACTTTTTCAATTTTCCTACTTCTCTCTTGTTATCATCATCATCTCCATGTCTCCCAACTCCCTCCTTCTGCCCACTTCTGCTTCTTCTCCTCCTCCTCCTCCTCCTCCTCCTCCTCCTCCTCCTTCTCCTCCTCCTCCTCCTCCCTCCTCCTCCTCCTCCTTCTCCTCCTTCACCTCCTTTTATGTCATTGCCTAGCTCTTGAAACTCCAGCGCACAAGAGTGCATAGTCCTTCTGGCCACGTGGATAACGAAGGGTTAAAGAACCCCCTCCCTCCAACTTGGACCCCCCTTCAACTTGGAATCCCCCCTCACCATGGACCACTCTCTCACCTTTTCTTTTCACGCATTACGACATTCCACCAGTCGCCAGACCTCCAGAAGTTGGCTCTCCAGTGGTGAATTTGAAAATAATTTCCGATAGAATAGGGCGGCCAACCACTCGCCAGTCAACGTGACTACTTTGCCAAAGTGCTACTCATTCTGTGCGAGTAGAGTCGACAATCGTATCTAATTGCCACTACTGGATTGTGGGAGGAATCTGGTCTGCTCCCTGCTTTCTTATCTCATTTCTGATGTGGTGGAAGGATCAAGAGACAATCTGAGAAAGATGTCAAGAGTTGGACATTGTGTTCCACTTGGAATAAGGAAATTTTCTCCACTACTAATCATGAATGAACATTACAATTTGTTGCTTATACATACGAAGAGATCTGACCACTGAGAAAAATAATTATATCCCGGCTACGTAGAGCCTCATTATTGGCGGAATGGGACAACTCGCCGCGGCCATCTCGCCTCGGCCATCTCGCCGCGGCCAACTCGCCGCCGACCCAACTCGCCGCGGCCAACTCGCCGCCAGACCAACTCGCCGCGACCAGCTCCACACAAGGACTGATTCCCTTGGCATTTAATTTATTACCACTTTTCAGGGATATTCAGATGCAGCTAACGATTCGAGATGATATATAAATTATAATTTTAAATATAATATTGTAATATACGAGTATGTAATAATAAATTATAATATTGATAAAAGCTAAATTTTATTCTTTCATAAGACTTTTGTGACATAAATGGTAAACATTCTCTGTGATAAATGAAATTAACTTCGTTAACTTTGTTAAAATAGTGAATTCCTGAAATCTGGAATTACTGTTTAAATTAGGCATTTTACAGAGAACCTAAAGGTTCAATACAAATTTCATCAATGAATTTAGTTTTTGTACCTTTTTATATATTGTTTTTCAATACATTAGTTTGATTAGTGAATTTAAAATTAATTTATATATCATGTCGAATCGTTAGCTGCATCTAAATACTGTATCCCTGAAAAGAGGTGACAAATTCCGGGTGAATCAGTTGTTATAAGAGCTGGTCGCGGCGAGTTGGCCTTGCGGCGAGTTGGCCGCGGCGAGTTGGCCGCGGTGAGTTGTCCTAGACCCCATTATTGGAGCCTCGCTATGATGGAGAAAACAGTGCCGAAAGTGGTGATGATTGTAATATAATTTTAAAAACTCTGAATAATGAAATATATACCAGTTACTCCCTATTATATTATCTCATGCATCTTTTCAAGATCAAAATATCTTTTAAGAGATGAATATAGCATAATTATTCTTATATTCTCAAATTTCAGACTAATTCTGAGTCAAACAAAGTCTGATCTCCATTCTTATTAAACTAACTGATCATCATTGTGTAACTGGATTATTTTTCAATTCAATCCGCATCTTCCATCTAAGAGTAAATATTCGTATATATTGTAATGTTTGCTATATTTTGTGTGCTCGGTCCTATTTTTACTAGTTTCCATATCTCATCATTGTTCATTCATAGAACTACTGTACTTCTTGATAGATAATTAATTATTCTTAATTATTCATCAATAATAAATACGTTTCGGGGATTGAATCTTTGATAGATAAATAGATAGATGATAGATAGGTAGGAAGTTGTATTTGAATAATTTATAAACTAATCTTAACTGCATTGAGTTGGAAAGATATGGAAAATATCAGGTAGAGTGTGATCAAATTCATGGCTATTCCCTCTTTAAAATTCAGGGTAGTTTCTGAGATTGGGCCTTGGGAAATTTCTCTATCAATCTAACTGACAAACAACCGAAAGTCGGTGACATGATTTGAAATGTAATGTTCCTCATTCAATTAATTAAACGTCAATCAGTGGCACTTGCCGTTGCCACCTCTTTGGAGAATCTTCTCTGCTGCGTGAAATTCCTTGGCAAAATTCCAACAGAATACATTATGATGACACTTGGATATTTTGATGAAAATCGCGAAATTGAATCAAACTTGGTAGACAGCAGGCAGGTGGAGATGAATTCCAGAGGACAAGGCGAAATGTTGACAGTAATTAATGCGATGTTGCTGAATATTTATGGAGGGGAAGGTTCAAATAATAGCTGGAGAGAGGTGGCAGAGTATAAAAGGGGAGTTAATTACTACGATTATGGAAAGCGGTGGTGGAGGGAGGTTATGAAGGGTTTATCACCAAATTTACCTTGAATTTCATGAATTTCTTCCTTAAAATGACATTGTGAACGATTAAAATAAACCCGTTCTTAACCGAGATTGACTTAGATTTTTTCATCCCTATTGTCTCCGCAAGATCTTTTTGATGATTGATATTGACTACCGTATTTAATTTGTTTCAGAGAATACTATTTGTTTTAGGGAATTAGTTCTATAATTACACAGATCTATTCTATAGTAATGACAGATGATAAGCATGCATCATAACATGAAATTTAATAATTACAGAACTAGCAAACACAATATTTCAGAAATTCACGAAGTTAATGGATCCGATTATGAAAGAGTAATGGTTTGTAATGTGTAATAAGTGGTCCGATCTATTGATTTCAATAGAATGTTCAATAACATGATGTCTTCAATTATTGAATGGCATGATATTATCAAACGATATAGAAAATAATAGCAGATTATTAATTAAGTAATTTTTCCATCACATCAAATCTTTTGAAAGATTAAATCAACATGTTCTCCTAACTTTTATAGTTCATTGTTCATTCATAGTCTACCATACATGAAAAACTAATCAGTATGTTCTACTCACTTTTTCGCCAGTATTTAAGTTTAAAAAGTAAATTAATTAAGAAATCAAAGCAATTCTTATCTTAAAACGCGTGTTAAAAATCTGACCTAGGGGCAATTTGTCGAGAGCTGCAGTAATTTGTCAGAAACACTTCATTACTATTCGAGAATTCCGTTACAAAGTGCATGGGAATTCGAATTTATATTCATGATCATGCTATTCTAAGTGTCCGATTTTATAGAACCAGAAAGTTCCATACTTACTGCGAGTGTTTCATTTATGTTAGGTTTTGAGCTGGGGTTTAAAATAAATTCCCTTGTGGAATTATAATACAAGATACGTTCCATACGTAGAAATGCTCACGCACAGAATAGAATATTCAACAACTCACACACACACAAGCTCACAGTGTGAGAAGTATAGAGGTTTAAATATCACGCATTCTTGCTTTTATTATTCGTTCAGCGCTAAGCCGGTTCCGGTAGCGGAATTAAATATAATGTTGCCATCAATGAGCATTTGAGTACCCAGCTATAATTTATTGTTATTTCGTCCTAACAAAATTGAAACGTATCGTCCAGTAATCTCCTATAACAGGTTTGAGAATTGCTTATTCATCACCTGAATCTATGATTCATGCACTTACAAATCATGCAATCTTTCCATTCATTTTCAATCGTGGCTACTAACAAATTTGAGGGTTGCAGCCCTCACGTTTCTCCGCTGTTCATGCCTATGGAAGCAGTTCGTGGCTGGATGAATTTCCATAAGATATCAGCTCTGTGACCACTGATTCGCACGGTTGTAAATCCACGTCAAGGCGAGAAGAGGAGAGCGATTTTGTATTCAGTGTAGTTCATGAATTATCTCATGAACTCGAGATGCTATTCCATTCTTGCCACTGTTCAGTTGGTTTGTAGTTGTGGACATTGAAAAATTCGATTAAAAAACTTGAAGTTTTTTTTTATAATAATGACAATTTCATAATTAATCCAAAGACATTATAATAAAGATTTGTTTGCAAAATTCAATATTAATTGAAGACTACTCTGTCAACTGAAGTGACAAGATATTTGTTGTCTGCAGCTCGTCCGACGTCCACCTTTTTACAATCATTAGATATGTCCAGTCCACACTTGGTTCATTTTCGTTTCTTCATGCTTTTCGTCCTGCTTTCGTCTTGCTGCTCATCTTGCGCTTCAAGCATACTATTAAAATTAGGCAGAAAGAAAAAATCCGGCTCCACATGCGTCATTTGCTGCATATAATGCTCTAAGACGCATGCTGTGCAGCGCTCAAAAAAACGACTAACAAAAATATAAACTTGTAAGTGTGAACATAGGGATTGGAAGATAGTAATTTTCTGTATAGTTATCGCGTGTATAGTTATCGGCATACTTCTACCATAGACCAACTCTATAGTATGTATAATGTATAGTTAGTCTATGCTTCTACCGAGAAGTGTGCGGCGAGCTAAGATGGTGGCTGCTACAATGCTGCCAACATTGTTCAGAAAATTATACCTACTTCTCAGCTATGTGACTACGAATATTATAACGGACTAGCGAAACATAACATAACTATAAAATTTTATTTCCCAACCATGAAACCTGTATTGAAATATAAAGAAAAAATATTAAGAATAATAATTGAAAAATCTTTTTACTCGTCTCTGATTGTGAGTTCTTTTGTTGTTGTTCAGGTCAAGGTGACCCTGAGGTTATCGAAAGAGCCGAGCCAGGGCAAAGATGGCCAGGCATTTCTCAGCCTTGACAAACGAAGGAAACAAGTCACCCTCATGGAGCCGGCCGCTGCCAGTTCCGCTGCAGCGGCTGATGGCAGGCTGCTTGGTGTCACCGCCCCGAAAATGTTCGCTTTCGATGCCATATTCACCGATGAAGACTCCCAGGTAATGTCCATCTCCATTATTTAGACACTAATTCTGTTTTTATCTGTTCAATCAATTTTATTCGCGTATGGCTTTCATAGTAAGTTCCATCTCGCCGTATAACCCAATTATCCCTTAATGGGGAACGTGGTGAACCATGTAGGTTATAGATCGATTACAATTTTCAGAATACAGTCCCCACATGATTTTGAAAGGAGTTCTTTCTTATATCAGAGAGTTAAAAGTATATAAAACTGAGATACAACACAAGACACTCATATCTTGCATAATTGATTTCAATCAATCAATCAATATTAATAAATATCAATCAATAATCTAATAAAATATCTATATTATCTTTTCCATTATATTTATTCTCTCAACACTATCAATTTGGTTCAAAGAAGATATTGTCTGTTCAATTCTCAAAAACTTTCAATATGTAATGATATGTCTAAGATATCTATTCAATTATTTCTTGACTCATATTATTTATATTAATTGGTTTAATTAGGCTAATGACCCGTTTGTTAGCCGATATCTTGAAAAAACCGGTGGATCTCATGAAATGTATGTTCTGTAGCCAGTTATTAGTAGTTAGATTATAATTATGTTATCGCACCAACCAAGGTTTTAAACACCTTTTCATATCTCAAAAAACTCAATACGTTTTGAATTATGTGAAAAAGAGGATTGAATATCAAATTACATAATATATATGTGACACCTGAGATTTATAGTAATCGACTCATTACTTTTGTATCAAAACTACATTTTCAGCCTAATTGGAGCTAGGACCGTTCCAACCGAGTACTTTTGCAACCAAAAGGAAACGTACTTTCCAATGGAAACGTTTATGTCAGTATGCATGGAAATGTTCTGGGGTATGAGTCGATTGAGAACTGATTTGATAAACTGATAAATGAACTGTTCATATGGAATAATATAAGGAAGTACTTCAAGAATTCTCAATATGTGAGCGTTTGCAAAACTGTTTTAAAATGTATAATGAAAAACTGACATGAGCCTAAACTGACACAGTTTACAGTAAATTGAAACTATTCCTCTCAAATTGTACCACATCACAAAAAATCCTTTTTTCACAATATTGAAATTCTCTCTATAATCGTGAATAACATCCAGTAAACTATCAGAATGGATTTTGAACAAGTTTATTATGAAAAATGAAATCACAATTCATAAATATTCCAGACACGAAGTGAGTCGCATAGGTGGTAGCAGAGTATTTCGTGCTACAATTCAGTTTTCATTCAGAGCTACCTGTATTACTAGAGACAGCTCACATTTCTATCCCTCAACGTTTTCTGTAAACGCCCCAACTCCATTTACGCAGTCAACTGCATGGCAAATGATGGATTAGTCCACTCCATTAATTATCATCAACGTTTTTTCTCTGCGCACACGTTATTTCTTATTCTGTCTCTCAGTTCTATATCATTCCCTCTCTTTCTTTCTCTCCTGACAAATGGAGCCGCTTTCACGCACTCGCAATTCTGCGTGTGATTCTTGAAGGCCTGAGTGATGGCTTGTATAGATCTGTTCCACCCCACATGTAATTTGTTAGACGATGTTTTCCATCTATCAGCCCGGGAAAGCTTTGTTTCCCATCTTTTCGGCCTTTTTGTCACTTTATCACATCCAATAAACTCGCCGGTTATTGAATGATACGCTCATTCATCTTTTAACGTAATGGGACATCAATCATTATTGACACACACGAAGCCGCCTCACCTTAAAAAAAAGAAGCGCGTGAAAAATAAATTAATGATCCCAATTAATCATAATAAATTTTCATGCTGAAATTGTATTACTGCATCTTATCAATCTCGTTATTGAATCACAGATCTATAGATTAGATTAGATTGAATATTATTACTTTACAAATGTAGACTACGAAATACATAGATTTAAATTCTTGATTGTGATTGTGATTGCCTCTACTCTACTCAGTGTTATCAAATTTCATTCCTGATTCTATTTTGTCAATGTCAATCTAGTAACATTTACTATTAAGTTTAAGTTTTATCTCTTTTTATATTTGTTATTGAGGTTTAGAAATACTATTTCATAGGATGTATCATTTTTGTACCAAGTTCAGCGATTTAGAGTTAGCTGAAGAATGTGATTTAAAATGGGCCTACTTTAGATAAATGAACAACTAAATCAATAATTAAAATAGTATATATTATAATAAAGAATATTGATAGTATTTACAGAATTATTCTGCATAGCTATCGAAATACAAAATATGCAGTTTAATAACCCCCCACAGATTAATCTACTAATCTCATGAAGGATTTGTTACTGTTGTACAATAGTCCTCTCTAGTTGGGATCTTCACAGATTAGGCCTAAACTACTCTTGAACTTGAACAATGCGGTATTCTGACAGTGATTAATGTGAACCTCTCTTGAAACATATCACATTGCTTCAAGACAATAGATGAGGAGGCTTGTCAGACTCACGCTCATGAAACTATAATATCGATTGTTCCATTATTCTCAATACTCAATTCTCAATACAAAAATACAATGGAATAAGCGACATGTAGTCATTTTTACTCCACGAATAAAAGTTTTCTACTCATATTAACTAGAGCGCTTTCAAGCTGCTTGAACTCAATGTCAACAAGCTTTATTGCATAAAATTATTGCATTGTCGTAGGCTTTAATTTTTTGCGCATGCGTCAGTGACGTCGGACCGATCACTTTTGTAATGTGAAAGTGAAATATAAAGTCATCTATCTATCTATCTATCTATCTATCTATCTATCTATCTATCTATCACAGGACACTGATTACAGATTGATGAATATGAATATGATTCGATATGAAACACAATCACACTTTCGTAGTAGAGTTTGATCATTCTATTTCGACATCTATAATTTCTGATAATGATAATAATTTCTTATTCTCCGATAACTATTTGTGTTCAATCTGATATTTCCAAACTTTCAGGATAACACTATAAATGAGAATACGGTACTTATTTGACATGATCTGTGAATTCTTACAGACGGGGAAAGTAGAGACGGAAAGTTACTGGCGGCCAGTACTTGCCTCTTCAAGTTACCGATTACTTTGCCTGTCTAAATGGGTACTTTCCAATCCAGCGGAAACGAATCACTAGCGGCCAGTGAAATCAAACCTGTTTGTTTTTACTTGCCACTTCACGGAAAGTAGCGGATCACTAGTACTGGCCGCCAGTGACTTTCCGTCTCTTATTTCCACGTCTATAAGCTGCTTAATGATGTGTCTTTTCTCTCTCTATCTCTCTGTTGTAGTTAAAACTTCCTCTTTTTATTGAAATAAGCCACATCATACATATGATATGTATCCTATATCTGTTTTGGGTCTGAGCAAACGCCAGCCGTGCATTGTGATGTAGATGACTAATTTACAACCAGGTAACAGTGTGCTTTGGCCTGTTTAATCAGAAGTATTGCCATTATCAAAACCATTTAATATGGAAGCCTACGTTGTGGTCGAAATTTAAGTCAAATATTCTCATCCCCTCTTGTATCGTCAAAATTACACATATTGCGAATTAAAACTCATTTGTTCTGCTTTGTTGGATGGAAATTTGAACATAACAACAAGAGTGTTTTCGTTTCAGATTGATATGTGCTCATCAGTCCTTGGGGATGTCGTACATGCTGTTGTATCAGGCTCTGATGGATGCGTATTTGGATTCGGGTATCCCAATCTTGGTGAGTGCAATGACAAATAACTTGAACCCGAAAAGTTCAATAATGTTACTCCAATCTACAAAAACAAATTGTTGAGTTTATATACATGCTTGGAATCATTACTTTAAAAATATGGTGGGAAAAAACTAGCCTATTTTTTTAAATTATCACTCATTCGGAGATTAACCTGAAAATAAAAAAGACTATTATATCAGCATTCTTGTTATACCTTCGAATTTTAAAATACCTATTATTCAACGATTTTTTGAAAATTCTTTACAGTCATGCTTTTCCATACATGAGAGAAGATATGAATCAAATTGAATGATGGAGTTATTGTTTAAGATTTTGTAATATGAAATACTGTATATACAATGGACCGTGTCCATTGGAGTAGTTTGGAGTGGTCCGTAGCCGAGGGCGATAAGCGCCTGTCTGATAATCCGAAGGTTCCAAGATCGAATACAGTTGCCGGAACGGATTTTGACAGAAACGGCCACTCCCGTCTTTCGGAGGAGACGAAAAGCCGTTGATCCCGACTGCCTAAAAAAGTCGTCATCTCTCATCATCACCTCTCTCATTACCCACGCACAAGCCTAGAGCTCATGTGGGCGTCACCCTCAAAAAAAAAGAAAAAAATGAAGAAACATCATACAAATAATATCAATAATATTAATACCATACAATCCTGTAACATCTACCTATTTGGAAAATATAATTATAGAAGTAATCATCACATTTCAAGATAAATTTTGTATTCATAGTTCATCTTAAAAATTAATCACATATGAAAAATTTATTTGAGAATTAACCATAAATTGAAGGAAATAAAACCAAAAATAATTTAATTTTACAGGTAAATCGCATACCATGATTGGTTCACCTGATAATCCTGGAGTGACACCGATGGCAATTGCATGGTTATTCAAGAGCATCCAGGAGCAAAAACAAAGAACTGGTGCTAGGTTCTCAATGAGGGTCTCTGCAATCGAAGTGTATAATAATTCTGTACATGACTTACTGGCATCATACGTTACAGGTGAGTTCATAATTCAATAATTTGAATACTTCTTTCATAGTAACTTAGCCTCAGTTAGCTTAGTTTAGCTTTATTTGCTTTATTTTGCTTAATTTAATTACCATTTGAAAGAAAATTACTTATTAAGTTAGCCTACTTTTTAAATGAATAATGTATAATTATTTTAACTAAGCATTTTATAATACATTATTATTTGTATAAATAATCTGGAATTAATATTGTTGTTATAATATGATTTTTTGTGATGATGTGACCAATAAAATTTGATTTTTGTTTATTATTTGTAAATGCATCCAAGATCAGGAGTCCTTAGCCTATTTGAGCCTAGAGTCATATTAAATATATCAAGACTCCACATTAAACTAAACAAAGGATACGTTGTAGCCAAGAGGAGAATTCAAATTTCATGAAATTTCAAAATACTTTATAATTTGAATTCAATGAATTCACCAAACTTATCCGATAATAACTCACATTTTCCATTGCTGAAATTGAAAATACAAAACTTTAAAATGTATTACGTTATTGTGATAGACAGTTTCAAATAAAATTGAACTCATTTTCGTGAGAGTTTTATTTCTATTCGCTCATTTATTAATAATTTCATTTGTTATTTTGATTTGCTTGAATTTACTCTCAAGATCATTGAACCCACTATCTCATACCATCTTATGATCCATTCTCTAACTATTCCTAATAAACCTAAATCCCTAACTATAATATTTATTCAAGCAAATTTTATCAAGTACCAAAATTTCAACCAATAACAAAATTTTAGTCAATATAACTTATATTCAACTAATAACAAAATTCAAATCCAATTCAACTCAAAAATCAATTTATTCCACACAACAAACAATGAATGAATACAATACATTGTCACCAATTGGTTATCTCAATAAATTTCACTTGCTAACTTGAAATCATATTCACTAAAAATTTTTAACAAATTCAATTTTGATCAGTAACCAGATTTAATTGGTATCCAAATTTAATAAAAATTTTAATCAATATACAGATAACCAACTACCAATAACCAAACTTCATTATATATCCAAATTTCAGCTCATAACCAAATTTTCTAACCAATCAGTTCTTATGATACAGTATGTACTAAATTATTTGAGCCGATTATCTCTATCAATTTTTTTCCTACAGATGAAGAGCAATCACCAGGAATGTACCTGAGAGACGATCCACTGCTTGGCATGCAGATCCTGAATAGCAGTGAACTGAGAGCTCCCACGGCTGAGAAGGCCGCCTTCTATTTGGACTCAGCCATTGCAGCCAAGCAGAGCTCCGACTCGCATTTGATATTTTCATTGCATGTGTATCAGTACAGTGTTGCTGGCAAAGGGGGAGGTAAGCAGTACCCTTCATCCTTATTCTTTTGCTTGTATTAGGCTAAATTCTAATTTTTGTAACTTATCTGCGTATTTACAACATAGGAGAATCAATTCCATGTTAAATGTAAAATTTGAATATACTATAGCCTACATTAATATAATTTAATATAGAATGCAGTTATATTTAACCAATAAAATCAATTATTCGCAAAGGATAGTACAACAGGCTTCTGCCCAAAACTGCCCAAAGTTCCTCTTCCAATTTTCACAAGAAGTCCGTATTTTAGTATAAAATGATACGTGAATCAAGTACAATTTTGGAAATCATTTTCTACCAGCAAATATATGAATTCATCAACAGAGATGAATTAGATCATAGTTATATCCTTCCAATTGATTTTTGTTCCAAATGATGAACAAATGACTGATATCAGCTATGTTTTTAAATTTGCTTGATTACTTGATCCTGCTAAAATATTTTCAATTCTTCTTATTGAATAATTACATAGTATAACAAGGACCCAATCTTATAAGTTCCAAATTTGTTTTTCCAGTTTCTGGTGGAAGAAGCAGACTGCATTGCCTTGATCTCAGTGGTACAGGGAAATTTACACCTTCAGCTGTTGGAGGGGTACTTCTGGCAATTTTCAACTCACAGAAACACATTCCTCACAGGTATGAGGGGAATTAAAATAATCAACCTCGGAAATAATTTCCCCATGCATCTATTTGAACTGTTCATTATTCTAGAAAAACTCAAGTTACAAAAATCTAACAAAGTCACTTGAATCCAATGTTCTAGAACTAATGTTGAAAAACGTCCTATATTTGTTGTTCTTACTACCTTTTAAAAATACAAATCCTTTTGAAATCCTTTTAATCTGGATAAACCGTTATAAAACCTTTCATATCCTTTTAAACCTTTCATATCTTTTATTTAAACCTTTTATATCTTTTATTCAAACCTTTTATATCTTTCATTTAAACCTTTTATATATTTTATTTGAACCTTTTATATCCTTTTAAAATGGATATACTCCTTAAGTGAAATGTCTAAAATTTAATAATACCTACTTCAAGAGTGCAATGATTGATTGATTCTGTGGAATTTGATCAATCTTATATAAAATGAAATAAAGTAGGAGATTTCATTCTTTCAATTTATAGCCTTGTTGCCCCATATTTCCTCATGACAGGCATGATATTTCAAATTTGATGAGGCTTCAACAAGTTTAAGTGATGACCTGATGACTTTAAATGATTTTGAAATCACCTATGATGCAGATTATTATAGAGACATTAACTGTAAACCATTAAGTATGCAAATACAATGATTGTTCAATAATTGATTTCTATTTGTAGGGAACATAGAATGGCACAAGCACTGAAAGAGTGCCTGGGCTCAGTGACGTGTCACGTGGCGATGGTGGCTCACGTGTCTCCAGACGTGGCGCAATATGTTGAGACTCTCGCCACAATCCAGCTGGCGTCCAGGATACATCGCATGAGGAGACGTCGATTCAAGGTAACGTATTGCCTTGTATTAGCTATTTCATTCATGTGAATTAGCTATTTCATTAGTAGCCTACCTATATGAAGGGAATTCGAATAGAATAGTATGCAATAAATTGTGGTAGGTCTACAACAATAATGATAATGACAATATATAGGATTGAATTAAGAGGATAGTAATGGGTTGTTAATCTTTATGTAACCTTTTTACTGGAAAGAGAGCATTATGTACATCCGTACATCAACAAGAGTAATAAAATATTAACTTCACGATTCCAAAAAAAAAGCTTAAACTTCCCACGCATACAAAAAGGTTGTCCAGGCTAATATTATTGAGGTCTGGATTAAAAAGATATGAGATATGGGTAATAGTTCAAGACTTCTATAATTTGGATTTACTTATTTGGATTTAATGGGCTACTGAATTTCACAATGTCAATGTAGTAGGCTACGGTATCCAAAAAATTCTATTTTTTTTTCTTTTTGGAGAATAACCTTCCCAATTAAGATTTTGATACCGGATATTCATATTCATATTCACCACTGTTTAAATATGCTGCTTCAAAAGTATTGATTCCACTAGATTCATACTCAAATATGAAAATAAATATCCTGTGTTATTTCAAGGATACCTTTTCTCCTGATTCCGTATATTTGTAATTTGAATATTTAATTTTTAATGATTGATATGCCATAGGATCCAATCATATAATCTGATCAAAGACTGATCAAATCACATAATCCACTAAAACTGTTCTGAAACGGTTTTCTAATATTCTCGTCAATTTTAATTCACTGGACTTTGACACAAAAATGAAAGATATAGACTCAAGTCGATGAAGTACGAAATATAGTCTAGTCAATAAAATGGAATGCATTTGTTTTCTCAACCGTGTTAATTCTTGTTCTTGAAACGTAGACTATTTTGTTGAAAATGATTCAATGAGATGCATTTGTGAATCTATTACCAGAAACCTTGTTGTAGCTCTTGTTCTTTTTAAGCGCACCGTGGCACAAAAAAGAAGAATTGATATATCATGTCTGAATTGAACTGTATCTTACAGTCAATGCTAGTTGAACTGTTTTTCAAATGTGAAAAGGAACAGTATTGGGCTTGAGCTTGTTGGACCCTCCATTAAATATCATTAATTTGTACAATAATACTGAATTTTAAAAAAAAATAAAATTTAATTTTTAAAATTTAAAATATAAAATTAATATTAATTAATTCTCTCTGTCTGTGGTCAATTTGTTTAAAATAATTAAAAGGAAGTGATTGAAATAGGATAGTTTGGATTGAATTGCATAGAATTAATGTGTGAGTCTTATTAACCTTCTTGTGGTTCTTCTTCTTGAAGCGCGGATAATTTTGTCTAAAATGAGTTTGATGTCCAGTTCACAGGCAGCAACGGTCCGGGCGCCCGGGACCTGCCGGACAACGGACGCGTGTCCGGCAGCAGCGAATGTCCGTCGAGCAGCGAACAGTCGGCGGACACTGTCATCTATGTCGGCGGACGTCCGGACGAGACCGACGGCGAACATCCGCCCGTCTACATTCCGAGTCTGAACAGCGGAGATAACCGTTGCTCGATGAGCAAGGCGCTGCGAGGATCCGGTCTCGAACAGAGACCGCATTCTAAATCAGTTCCCGCCTCGCCGTTCAAATCTAGTCTGGCTTCTGGTTCGCCGTTCAAAACGGCGGGTAACAGTGATGGTTCGGGGCGTGGCAGTCCCAGGAAGATAGCTGGAGGGAAACTAGGCATGCAAAGCTCCAAGTCTTCCCCGGCCAGAACGGTCAAAGCGAAGCCAAACTCATTGTCTATCGGTAGCAATGGCGAAGAGCAGTGGGTGGATGGTCCTCGTATTTCGCGGTGAGAAAAATACAAATTATCACTTTTAGTAGAATATTGTATTCATATTTTATTCAATAGACCTACCTACTAAAAATGAATTATATCAAGTATAATATTCAATTAGGCTTTGAATAATTTATTTATTTGTTGCTTTTGTTTCCACTGCATCGGGGTCCAGGCGTCAATTAATATTACATAGCCCTATTATTAATAGGCTCTAATATAATACACTTTCATTCATTTTCACAATAATAGGAGAGTTGCAATTACTCATTATATTGTGGAACTTCACACCAATAAAATCTTTGAGATCATTATTGTAATATGATGATGGTTTGTTGATATCTTTAACAGAAATAAAATTCGAATGGCTTTGGAAGTCCCTTACTCAGGTACTAAGGCGAAAAATTCTGAGGATAACTTGACAGAGCCTAATTAGGTTTCAAGCTCTCACATATAGGAATGGAGATTATAAGTAATCCTCCAAAACAATTATTATTGCAATAAAATTTTTCATTTCTACAAAAAATTATAAGATCTTATCGCAATCTTTCAGAATGAAATCCTGGGCTGTGATTATCTACTACCGGATATCTCCGGTTATAATATGGGGTATTTATAGTTTGAAGTTCGAAAAAGAAGCGTGACACATTAAAAAAGAACTGCTTCTTTCAATTCAAATTCATTTTTGTATTAAAAGGCATCGTATGAATCAATCAATCAAACAAACTCTTTATTCAACACATACAATTTATCTACATGAATGCGTCATTGAATATAAAAAATATAAAATATATTTAGGCATAGGCCAATATAACACAATCATCATCTAGCATTATAAAATTCTAGTTAAACTTATTCTAAATTAAGTTAGAATAATCTTGAATCTTATCTTATGAGTGTTTGATAGAGTGATTTGTGAAAAGATGATGATGATCATCATCATCTTACTTGGGTAATAGCACAGAATAGGAGAGAGCCTAATCTCTCCTATTCTGTGGTAATAGTAATTTTTATCAGGCCACTAGAAGGATTTGTCACAGTGTCAGTGCCTACGAATAGTCACATTCATAACGATTTGATTATGAATAGTTTGGGAACAGAAAATAATTTAATAAGTCTGAATCTCTCTGAAGTATGAATAATATTTCTGTTTCAGGTCAAGAGTTGTGGAAGCACGAAACCTGCATCTATTGACTACGAGAGAAACGTGGGTGGATGGTCCTCTGCAGCCAGCTGTCAATGCCAGTGCAGCCACCGGTTATGGCTTCATGGACGGTCATAAGCAGTCAATGATCCAGCAGTGGGTGGAAAACCAGAAACAGCAGGCCGAACAGCAGAAACTGCAGAAGAGCTCAAAAGAGAAAGTGAGAGAGGGCGAGCGAGGGAGGGCCAGTGGTCAGGAGGACAATGATTGCTATGAAACTCAACTGAATAGAACTGATGTGATACCAGCTCTGGAATCGTCTTCGAAACAGCCTGTTGTCGAAGGTATTTCAAGATATTTATTATTTCTCAAAGTAATATTTTTCGATTGAACTAAGAATAGACTGATTTATACCCGGTTTTTCAGTCGCTCAATAGACAGTTTATGGATCCAATAGCACTATCGAATCAATAACCATGTGTTTTCAAATGCAAAAAAAAGTTATTGATTCAATAAGTTTATTGAACGACTGAAAAACCGGGCACAATGCTACCGGACTACTAATTTAGATTGAACTTAAAATCATCAATTTGAAATAATGGACTGTTTCCATGGCGATTCTCTGGAATTAATTCAGTCCTGTTCCATAGAAATTTTGTAGTCCTTCAAGTCAAGGGAGTTCAAAACTTTTATTTGAAGCAGGAGAACGGCAAACACACACATAGCCATCATGCACTGTCATAAATTAATATTATTTGTTTAGTGTGTGTCCGGCTTTGTCATGTATTACTGGATTGATTACTGATTGATTGACTTTATCATTTCATTGAGCAAGAACTAGGGCTTTGATAAGCCATGAAGAATCCTGAAGGACAAAGCCCTTTAGTAAATCTACTATTAGAACGCGTGTATAGTGAAAGCCTCTCTTCACTATTTCACTTGGAAAGCAATGTATTTTAAAATACGCCACATAAGTATCTATATCAAAATCAATTTATTTTTACACTTCTATTGAGTGATTCCATAGTTTCGGAATCTTGAAGATGCCAGGGAGTTCTGGTAGATAATTTATCTGGTGAAATTGAACTCTATCGAAGATGGAACTCCTAGACTACTTATCACTACCTGTACTTGAAATTGGAATTTATACTTTTCATAGAATTTGAAGCCTATATCATAATCATTTTTGAGCATAAGACCTTCCATTAAGTGTATTATCTGTACATTACTGAATAAATAATTAGTTTATCATGATTTTACTAAATGAACTACAAGATTGATAACAAATGACCGAAGAAGTTTTATCACTGAAATATTTGCTTTATATGATTGAAAAAGATAAATTCGTAGAAAACGGTGATTGATAAATCAATCATTCTGAATAGATAGTTTGATAGATGCTTTCTATCAATTATTTATTTTTAATACTGTAATGCTTATTCTTTTGCATTGATGCTTATTGCTGTATTGATGTTAAAATCACAAAAATATTTCTGAAGCAGATAACAGGCCAGACTTGATGGTGAATAATGATACCGTCATTGATCCTGCTCCTACAGCAATAGAATTCCTAGACGATGAACATGAGGAGGAAATAGAGATAGAAATAATCGAAGTTGAGGAATCAGGAGAGCCAGTCCTTGTTCAAGATTCGTGTCTTCAGGTAAATATGCTTGTGATATCCTATTATATTAGGCGAGCAATTTCTGTATATATTTATGTTATTAAATATTTTTTTCTTATTTACAAATAAAATTGTAAATGATATCATGTACTGTACACCAGTATAATATTATATCAAAACACATAATATTATCATTTCCTTTTTTCAAATATTTTGTGGAAAATTGGCGCAAGAAGCTCAAACTCTCAAGGATTTTGACAATAACTACTGTATTTCATGAATTAATTCAAACTCATGATAACTCTTCGACAGTAGAATACATTTGGATTTGAAGTTGATTTATTTTCCAAGTGGGCAGTTTGCCATAGCTCATGAAGCGATGAAGTTACAGTAGGTTTTTCATAATTCAGTATTATGCAAATTCCGACATTGTATTTCTAATGGCCGATTGCACAAAAACCAATAATCAAATTAAGTTAAATCGTTTGGCGTAATCAATGCAAATATTTGGAGTTCATCAGAACGTCATTCTACGGTAGTTAAATTTAAATTAGCTGAATGTGTTTATAATTACCATTTAATATTGAAATCATAGCTTATCAGTAAATTTCTTAATTACAACTGACATCTTCTCAATTTCAAATTATACTTTCTCAAAATACAATTCACCATTCTCAATTACGTATGATATCTTCTCAAATACAATTTACCATTCTCATTTACATTATATTGAGCATGATTACATTATACATGATTACATTAGCATGATGTCTACGTTATAAAGTTATAAGTGTGGGAAAATAATTGTTGGCTATTTAATTGTCCTGATATGGGAGTTCGTGTTGTTTTGAAGGATGAATCTATTGTGAGAATGAAGCAAAATTTATAATCTTTATGTGTTTAATATATTACCGCATGGTAGAGCAATTCCCATATTATTGTATGCATGATCAAATTACATTACCCACTATGCCTACCATTCATTATCGAAATGTTCAAGAATGGGTTCTTTATACAATTTCTAATTAGATTAATTTAAAATAAATTGATTTTTAAGGTAACTGAAGAGGATATTGCGCTCTGCATGGGTCAACTCGAGAATCCGCTTCCTGAAGTGGACCAAGAGGAACATCCTTTGAGGATTCTCAGTGAAGAAAATCTTACTATTGTCTCAACTTTCACTGGTTCGTAGCCGATTTCCTATAGATAAACATTTAACTAGAATATCTTTATATCATTGTCAATATTAACATTGAGACAAAATTAATTTTATACTTTGAATTCTCAATATTTTTATAGTGATAAGGTTCTCAATCATTTTCCCAACTCATGTTTTGATTTCCATTTATACATCCAAAGGAATTCCATATTCTGATTCAATATATTATAGGAATGAAGACTGAGAGAATAAAAGGTTCTTGAGAGTAATTTATATGCAAAGAAGGAATAATTTATATTCGTCTTTTCCATCTGCGCATTGTAGTTTATCTTCGGTGTAGGGCCTACAATATTTTATACATTTGTGATTTGTTATTTTATGACAAACAAATTTAATAAATGATGAGAATAAGGTAAATAGAATTTGCTAATAATTTATTGTCATCAAGGTTGACATGGCCTTTAAACATGAACAATTCTTGATTTTACTGGTTCTAATCCTTTGTGATTCATCGATATTTATTTTTTAGATTCATTATCAATTGCGAATGACTTTGAGAGATTTCTTCCAAGAGGATCGGCATTCTTCCAAAAGACAGCAACAACCACTGCTACTTGGTGTCCAAACAGTTCATCTCATACACTGAAAGGTGACAATTTTCTACTTTTCACTGTCAGTTGTACAATAGTCTTAGTTTTGGTTTTATTATACTTATAAGCGACAGGTCTATCTTAAAATTCCAATTTTAATATCATACATTTGGAAGAATTCAATATACAATGTTAAATGGATTTTCTCAAAGTGCTGAGTTATTGCAAACCATGCTAATCATATAAAAATTGTGTTTCATTTTCAAAATTGATCAATTTATTAAGACAGATTTCATCGATGAAATACTGGTTTGTCGAGGTAAGACTTCTCATCTCAGATTATTTAATACAAATCTATAGTTCTATACCTGTACCTGCACCTTTTGACTGTAGAATAATAAAGAGTGATTCAAAAAGAATACCACAACTTTAAAAATGTGTATTTAATGAAATAAACATAATAGAACCGTCTGTTATACTTCATTACAAAAAGTATTTAAAGAAGTTTAAGAAATATAACATTTTCAAAGTTGTGGTATTCTTTTTGAATCACCCTGTATTATATTAAGAATAGACTCTCATAGTGTTCATCGATATTAAACTTCAAATCCTAAATTATTTCTCCATAGTACTGCACCTATTGACTATTAATAGTGTAGTATGATAACGAAAATGTGCATTGTGAATATAGCGAAAATATGTTTTTCAAAAATGTTATTTATTTTGGCTCTTGATTTTCAGATGATAGTTGCTTCGTCAAAACTGGTCTATTGTCTCGTTGCCAGTCTTTGTCAGTGTCTCTGTCTGAGATTCCTGCAGCTGATAATAGTAGTGTTACCAGTGAGCCCGCCTATCTTCCTGTGAGTATTTTCAATAAAGTCCTCATCTATAATTGATCAATGATTTGAAAAATTCACTTTTCCAAAGTTAATCTTGGAAATATTTAAATTCATATTCTCTCATAATAATTGTTCCAGAAATAATGCAGTTGTCTACAATAATGTATTGTAGTTGAAAGTTGTCATAACCCATCATCACCCCTCTCCATTACCCACGCACAAGCCTAGAAGTCATGTGGGCATCACCCTCAGAAAAAAATACTGTCATATTAGGAATTTTCAAATATTTCTTTTTAGAAAAAATTATTTTGAAGTTTTTCAGACGCTTCCCCCATATTAATTTTCTAATAGATTGTGTACACTACATTTCCCGGACTGGATTAGCTCATTTAATTTATTTCCAACCGACAGAGCGAACGAAAGAACGTGAAACAATATCATCCATTATTATTCTCAACCCACAAAACGTCATATCATGACTGTATTGAAATGTTATCCTGTAGAAAAGAAGAGGAGATTTGATAAACGAACATCGAACAATAATACTTATTTTAGAATAAATAATACTATTCGACGATTTTCATAAGTGAATTTTTCAGGGTTCAGGAAGCAGATACTGTGATAATTGCCACATGAGCATGTCAGCTAAAAGCACTGCTCTTGAAATGTGGTGTAAACAAGAGCATAATGGATGCAGTCGGCTGTGAGTTCACTTTATTTTACCTAATATATTTTATCATAAAATCTATTGATGTTTCTTTAATCTAAATAATATTTGTCATTCAATAATGACAGTCATTAATATTGTTTGTAATGACATATTAAGACGGACTATACATCTTTTTGATTTGAACATAGGATTTTTACAAGATATTTTTATTCATTTCTAATTCCTGATATCGCTTGAGAAAAACGTTATTAATGCACGTTCAAATAATTAGGATTGATTTTGTTGTGGATTATAATATACAGATAAGAAAAAAAATGTCTACAATAATACCAGACAGATTAGAGGTGGTGTTACTCTAAAGACTTTAAAAGCATAGATCACTTATCATCTTATTTTTAAAAGTTATGATTGAATGCATGTGATAGCGAAATTGTAAAAACAAACTAAAGCCCTATGCATCCAGATTCATATCCATAACGCTATATATCTAATCCTGTACTAGTACTATCTTATCCAGAATCAATGGTATTTTCAACTCAATGAAGCAGATGATACTAATAGTGCAAATACGATAGTAATGCCAGATCGTGTCACAATAGTTCTTGTGTTTCTCATCCATTTTACCAGGTCTTCTTAAATTCAAAGTCATATTCCTTTCCAAAGACTTGATTAACCTACATGAAGTCTAATCTTCAACATTTTAGCCACTTACCACAAATATTCAAAAGTACGGTTTCCTAATTTTATAAATTCTTGAATTATTGAATTATCGATAATTTATTTTTAAATTGCAGGTCAGGAAGCATTTCTTCACTGAGACAGCCGGATGGTGCATCCAATCCGAACCTACCTCTGGGTCTTGAGGGGAACACCAATAGATGTGGATCTGATGAGGACAATGAACTGCTCGATCCCCCTCCCCAGCTCCCTCCTCCTCTTCAAAGTAATCTCTACTCGTTATCCAGGTCGAGGTGGGTAAGAAATAATTCATTGCTTAAAAAACTATAGTATTTATTGTTGTGTAGTATAGTATGGCTATAGTAATAACTTCATCCAAGTAAGTAATAAATAGTATTATCACTAGGCTGAAGCCACACTAAAAGAAGCCTTTCTTAGTGCTAAGAGCAAATCACTAGCATAGTGGCTAATCTAGTGAACGAACGCATTTCGTATTATTGCAGATGGCCATACTGCAACCGCTTAGTGACTAACGAAGCTCCTACCTCAACACATCGCTTGCAGTGTGGCCAACTGCAATTGTACGCAATGTGTTTGTTCACTATAGCTGTTTCAGTCACTATGTGAGTCAGCTGTTGGTGCTAAGTTCTTAGCACCACCGAAGCTCCTTTTAGTGTGGCCTTAGCCTTAGATAATATATGTACACTACACAAACTTTACTATATTTTGCCTGGAATATAAGTGTAACCTGGTTTACTCAATTGCAAACCAGACTCCACTGCGCTATTAGGGATGTGAATCCCGAGCCTGATTTCAATTCCCGGGATTTCGGGGTTTTCCAATATCAATCCGGGATTACTAAAATATTGTTCTAGGTGGATAAAAATAATAGTTTCATTTCAATAATACATTTATTCGTTTTAAGGGAATTCTCTAGATAAACAATGTCGCTCAATCGGCTCAATACATTATAATAAATTTAATTTAGAATAAAATATCAAGAAATAATTGAAAACATGAAAGTAGTGAAATTTTGGCAGAGAAATATTGAAGAGCTGTAAATTGCATATAATGTATACAATACCACCGATAAATGCTTCTTGAATGAATAAGCGTAGCGTCCTCTAATATCTGGAAAGAATGCTGGTGTAAGAATAATCTTAATAGGCCTACAGTACATTGTTGAGCCTAATTAAGAATCATCATTATATAACATGCCTTCACATAATTTTGTTTAAAATATAAGAGGACAATTCGACTGGTTCTGGAAGTGAAGATTCAACAACATAAATGAAAATTATCTCCAAGTTTTAATTTCAATGTTTGAGTAATTCAGTTTTCTATTTCCACTATTCAGGTTTTTTTCGTAGGAATTTTATTTATAATGGGATTTCAGTGATTAATTTTTGTCAATTGATTCATAAGAATCTTCCACCTATTTCTGTTTCAGAGGAGGATCTGTTTCTAGTCTAGAAGGTACCGGTAGTTGCTTACCTCCAAGCTTTAGCAGTGGACAAGTTCATGATCCTGGAGGTACGGTATTAAAATATAACTCATTTTTCATAGTTTCTATTACATACTCTACTCCGCTTTTCTCAATCAAATAACAATCTTTCAATCTTCATCGATCTTCTATCAAAAATACTGTATCAATCTTTTTACATAAGTGGAAGTTATAAAATCATTGGCAGCAATATCAGAGTATTAGACAACTTATTCTATTTTTAAAATATCGAAAATCTTCAGAAAACGTTTTTCAATGTAAAATGTGGAATGGGATTCATTCTGGGAAAACCCTTTATGAATGCAGTTTTCTCTTTTTCATCCATTTACAGACTTATCAACGTCACGTTTTACTGTCCAAAATAATAGAGGAGGAAACTGAACAAAAACATAATTGGGCTCAAAGTATTGCAATACACTGTGAATAGCATTGCTTGTACTTGTATCATAATTACTGTATGCATATTAAATTTATCACTATCGCATTGATAATATCCACTCGTATTCAATTCAAGGAGAGAGAATTTCACTAATCTAGGAATCGTGCAGAAGTTGATAGTCTATTAAGTATAGGCCTCCAGCTAATGTGACTCTCAAACTCATTAAGACACTGCACCCCTTTTCACCCCCAAAAAAATTGTAGGCACTTCTTTTAGTTACCGTTACTAAGTAAACTGTAACTGAAATAAATGTTATTGAAGCCCTAACACCTTGATCTTTTAAACTCAGTTACAAACCAGTATGCTACTATCATAATTTTCAACTTACAGTAAGTTTTCACCGCCACAATATGGAGATTTGTAGTAATTATTGGAGTTTTTCCATTCATTCTAAAGGTTGTTTTTTTAATATAATTTCTGGAACAAATTTTGATGTTGTTGAATCTTTCCATAATAGAAAACATTTTTTGAAATTGTCAAACTCCACTATAATAAACACTCAATAAATAAATTTTTGTTTTTTTTCTGATGGCCAGCCGCGTATCCCCTTGAAACTTCTGCTTGTAGAGCCTACCCCCAAGGGGCAATCTCACAACAGTTTGATATCCACTGCTACAGCTTGATTTCTATGAACTATGAACAAAAACGAAAAAAACTGAGAAAAAAATAAACTGGAAAGTAACAAAAAATTCGTTCATGAAAATTAAATTGTGTTTTTTATATTTTATTGTATGAATTGTAGCCTATCAGTTGATCTTCAATGGAACACTCATTTTCTATTTACTGTGCAATCGAATTGAATTTTATTGCTTGTGTTTGCTCAGGTCAATGGCAGTACCTCCAAGGCAGTGTGAAAATGCAAGAAAGAGGTTGGAGTGAAACGGACAGGGACATCAGACTGAGAGAGTTGCAAAGAGAGCAGAGGATATTGAAAGCGGAATTGGCAGCTGCTAAAACCAGACTGGCAGGAAGAGCAAACACTGAAAAGCCAGCAAACACTTACAATCAATTCGAGTGAGTTCACATACTTTGAATTTATAGCTCTCTCTGAGGTATGTTTAAATTCTGATATAAGATACATGAGTGAGATACTTGTTTGCTCACATAAGTCGTGTTGAAACAAAATTTTGTTCATGGAAAATGTGTAAAGAATTGTTGAAGCTCAGCGGCTTAGACAAGTTGCATGACCAACTTTTTCTATTTTTTTTTTTTTTTTTGTCAAATAATGAACATATTCTATCATTTTTGAAATGCAATAGCCTCTAGTGTGTAGAAAGGATGAAAGTGAAATGAATAAAAACCTGTCAACTTGTAGCCTGTGGGTATTTTCTCAACAGGCCCACCTTATTTTTTTTAGATTCTTCTCTATATCTTACCTTATGCTTCGTGTTTTCCTTGAAATACTCCCTGTTAACTCGAAGGCATAAATCTGATCATGGGATTCATGCCTATCTCCTTGCCTGGCTTCAGTCTTGCAAGTTATTGTTTTATTTTGGTAGGATCTCTATAATTATTATGATTCGATTATGAAGTTCTCAGTTTACTCAGCCTATCTTTTTTCTTGCAGTGTCATTCGGATGCCAGGATCTCTGAACAGGCTTCCGCATCCTCCATCTGACAGCTCAAGTATGATTTTGAGAGCAAGAAACCTGCTGCATCCGGTGCAACACAGCTGATATTCTTCGATTTTCCAACAACGACAAGATTCTCAATGATCGACATTCTCAAAGGACTCAAATAACGACTCAATAGGCTCTAATATTCTAAGTCACAATATTCAAAAGTGAACCAATCAAACGATTCAAGTTTAATTGTTTATTGTTATTTTTGTTTTAATGATATAGCCTACATTTTTTATAAATCTTTGTTAGTTACAGAATATCAAATTGTATTGGAAAGAACTTCTGGAGTAAGCATTAGCTTAGCAGTAGGCTACTTGAATAGAGAACCAATGTCAGTTTTGTAAAAGACGATTCATTACGAACATAATGGGTACCTATTAATAATAATGAAATAATTTATTCAAATTGAATTACAACGCATT
The DNA here is from genome assembly GCA_017141395.1 of Laodelphax striatellus. Classification (NCBI taxonomy): domain Eukaryota; kingdom Metazoa; phylum Arthropoda; class Insecta; order Hemiptera; family Delphacidae; genus Laodelphax; species Laodelphax striatellus. The sequence continues at coordinate 17,950,570 of CM029533.1, forward strand.
CTTGCTTGAGTTAATACTCAATGAAGACGTTTGGAGGAGCTATTATTTTCTCCAGCATACATGAATATTGAGTACCAGGCTACTAGGTACCTAGGCTACTTATGTGCTGAGTAACGCATCATAATTTTCTAGCTCATAGGTAGTAAACTCCAGATCTCATTAGGTTAGTATAGGTCAATCTTATGTTGCATAATTTATCAATAGTCAGTTATACCCATAGTATATTTTTGTCCATGTTCCTTTACTGTAGAAGTGTAGGCTATAATCTCATATGCTCACAATGAGCTAGGAGTGTGAAGTAGTCTATATAATGACTCTGTATATGACTATTGTTTCAATTTTAATTTATCAACTCCGAGTGGAAGAGTTTTGTCATCTTCTCTATTATCTGTTACTGGTCTGTAACCTGTATATTATAAAATAATCTCATACATTTTGTTACTTGGCTAAGACTCAACGTCCCCAATCTCTTGAGGAATGAATTTGTAACTCAGGAAAAATCAATTTTTCTATACAGGCTTCATTTCCTTATTACTATATGAATTTTTGATCAATCGTCAAAAAATGTTTAGACTATGTGACGATAAATTTGTAAAACTTTGATGTGAATAGAATGTAATAGTTCTCTTATTTATTGGGTATTTTATACATGTTTATAATAATTATATATATTTATATGAACTCTCTTCATTTCTTTCAAACATCAAATTATGATCTCTCATACTAGATGATACTATAGAGATATCTCATACGCATGTATGAAGCTCATGTAGATCTGTGCGTACTCATGGTCCAAGCGCCCACTGAGGTGGAGTTGTGACACGCTAAATATGAACATATGAAACTAAACGAAACAGCGCACCTCACATCGATGTGCGCTGTTTCATTTAGTTTAATATTTTTCTATTTAGCGTGTTGTCACGCCATCGCCACTCCACCTCAGTGGACGCTTGGACTTTGAAATGTCTAGTAATGAACTACAGTATCAATCAACTCAATTTTCATCTTTTATCTCGAAATTCAAAGTCACAACCCTCTGGCATCTGATTATATTTATGCTATTCGGTCAGTGGTGATAATAAGATTACATTACGCTCCACTAAAATAAGATTAATTTCATTAATATTTGCAAACATTCTGAATGACTTTAACATAATATTCAAATTAAAGTTTATGATTCATGAACAGTGAAAAAGTACAACAGACAGAAAAATACTTTTTAATGGCCATATTTTTCTCTTACTGTGCTTATTGTTTTAGCTGTTAAATATTTCGAAACGAATGGTAGAGTCTCTGACCCAATTGTATGGAGAGCGATCTGAAACAATGAATGAAAATGAGAATATTTTGTTTGAGGTGATCGATACAATACGATTTGATATTTAACCATATAATTTTATTGCAACTCAAAATGGCTTAATTTGTGAATTGTGGGATCAGTAAAGAATGATCAAATAGTCCCTTCACAGTGGAATATAAAGTACAATGAAATACGGTACTCAATCACTCGAAAACAAGTTATTATTTATTCATTAAACAAGTTATTTGAATTCACTTGAAGACTTTCGGGAAAATCAAATTAATTAAAATAAATAAATCAATCCATTGCAATAAGTATTGAAAGTGCCTTTTTTGTTGCTGAGCACTACACAATTCAATTTGCATATAATCAGATTTATTTAATTTGACGCTTGGCATTAGATATATAGGTAGATGGATGGAGAGATATTATTTCTTGACGTTGCTGATGACCATAGAATACGATGGCAAAGGAATAATATCTCTCTATCTGTCTAATGCCAAGCATCAAATTAAATGAATCTGATTTTACCGTTTCTAACCAGCACAGTATAATTATAATAGATATATTGTGTGCCACCACGCATGTACTGCGGAGAGACTTAATTATCAAGCTGTAATTTTTATGCTGGAACTACACAATAATAATGGTATTTTTGTTGTCATTATTTTTTATCTCACTGCTTATAGAGCATGGATTGGAGTTGTGAATAGGTGATTCACCTGAATTACAGTACCTTTAAATTTTATCAGAGCTCCTGAGGCCTCACCTGTTTCATGAATCTTATGAGTACTCTTATACAGGACCTGATTAATCTTCTTAAATTGACGTGACATTTTGAAATTAATTTGTCATTATCCTGCATCAAAATCTACAGAGCAGACCTCAGGGTTCACCACAAACTGCCAAATACCAGCACTAACAATGAAAAACAATAGGAGCTCGTTTGAAACCAAGAAAATTAATCCATACGGAATGTAAGTCAAATTGAATGAATAAATGTTCTTCCTGTCAGGATCAACAATATAGTCTGGTGTAGATCAAGGAAAGTATCCGATTTTGATATTTGGAAGTAGGTTTCACCTTGTGAGTTTCTCTCTCTACGGTACAAACCAAGATAGATAGAATAGGTATACTTATCATCTTGATACCAAAGATTCAACTCACCAGTAATTCATGCGTGAAATAGCCACACGTCACATCGTGAATGCCAATAGTGTTCATTGCACTTGCAACATATTTTTCGGATGTTGGCACAAAAATACTTGGTCTATCAATCCTGGATAACTTGGTGGCTATGAATGAAGGCGTCTGACATTGTATGGTTATCCCACAATTTGCGTACTCTCTCCTTAGATCCTCACTGAATTTTAGGATGAATGTCTGCAAAAATTACAGGAATAAGCTATCCACTGATTACCTCAAGAAAAAAGAATGAAAAAAGTTCAATTGAAAAAGAATGGAAGGGAAATACTGGAACTTCGATTTGTATATTACTGTAAAAAGTATATCATTAAAGTTTGATTAATAATAAGGGCTCATTTCGATACTGTTCTAGAGGGCTCGCTTTACATAATTTTCCAGGGAGAAAACTTCTGGATCCAAAAGATATACAGGGTGCAATTGGAAAGTAACCGAACTTTTACTGGAACAACAGTTTTATTGAACTTTTGCACAAAAACCCCTCAAACTCTTTGAAATACATCCCTTATGGCTGGGTTTCACGATTCTAGTAGATGTTCTACTTACTGGAGGCAGGTTAACAGAAGCCTGTCTACTTACCTATATACCAGTAACCTGCCTCCAGTAACCAGAACGTCTACTAGAATCGTGAAAACCAGCCATTAGGCAACGATTCACCGCCGGTAGGTAACAAAGGCAACTAAGAGTTTCTTCACAGTGTTATCAGTGGAGTCGAAAACATGGTGCTACGAGTACAATCCCAAAAAAAGCCCAGAGTGCAGGTAGATTGGAACACCAACACATCATGTTGTTCCAGCAAAGGTTTGGTTACTTTCCAAACGCACCCTTTAAATCTTCCATAACTAATCATCAGAACGAATAATTATTTGTAGAGAAAATAAAAATTTCGTGAATGAGTCGAGTATGAATCCTGGAAATAAGACGCATCATTCACACAAAACGGTTTAGGATGTACCGTACCCTTTTATTTTTAGGAAAATCAACGTTTTGTGATTTTTAGAGAATATTCATTCCTAAAATTAGAATAATTTCATTCGAGTTGTCATTTGAAGAAATGAAGATCTTGTCAAGGTTTGGAATATCTTTTAATGTGATTTGAAAAATAAGAAAATAGAAGAAATTGAACATGCCAGAATAAGAATTCATTTCCCTTCTTACCTCTTCTCTACACTTATTGAAATCCTCTTCTCTCTAGGATTTCTGTTCTATTACCTGAGAATTTCACATATTTTCAATATTGCTCTGAAAGCTAGGGGAGGTGTGGAGTCTCTAAAGAGACACGACCTAACAGCTATAAATGAAAACTGCGTGTGTAGTATAAAATGAGAACAACGTGAGTAATTATGATTCAAAAGTAAGTATCAACCAGAAGCTAACACTATTAACTAGTAACTATATCAACCAGAAGCAAGTATGATTCAAAAGTAACTATCAAACAGAGGTAAGTAGGCCTATGTACAATTGATGAGTAACTATGAAACATAAGTTAGAATCAGCCAGAAGCTACTACATTCAAAAGTAACTACAGTACCAGCCTAGGCCCTCTGAGTGAGCACTTAGGGTCACTCACTGTAAACTTAGGCTCTCCAAGTGTGCACTTAGGATCACTGACTGTGCTTTTAGAGTGCACTTTTGCTTAGCAATCCATTCAGAAGCAAAAGGAGGAAGAAGTAAAAATGGTTTCTTTACTCTGGCCACGCCCCCTTTCTGTATTTTCGACATTCGACAGGTGGAAGATTGGAGGGATCTCCTACTCTATTGGTTGACACATAGGCCACGCCCACTGAGCAGTTCATTCAGGAGCAATAGTTGGGAAAGGCAGAAACAGTTTCTTGTCTCTGGCCACGCCCCTTTTGTTCATTTTCGACATTCAACAGGTGGAAGATTTGAGGAATCTCCTACTCTATTGGATGACTTATAGGCCACGCCCCCTGAGCAATTCATTCAGAAGCAATAGATTGGAAGAAGGAAAATTAGTTTCTTGTCTCTCATCAACACCCTCCCCACCTTTGTGTATTTTCGACATTCAACAGGTGGATGATTTGAAGAATCTCCTACTCTTTTGGTGGAGAAATAGGTTACCCCTTCCTTGCAATTCATTCTGAAGCAGAAGGTGGAATAAGGAAAATTAGTTTCTTGTCTCAGGCTACGCCCCTTTTTAGATTTTCGACATTCAACAGGAAGATTCGAGGAATATATCTCCCACTTATGCAACATGAACCATTGGTCGGATTCGATATGAAAAAATGATATTCAAAAATCTCTTTTTAATGGGTTTGATTGCCTTCTTCTTAAGTTTTTTTATCTACTGAGTTTTCTTTCACGTGGTCCTTTATTGACAGTATCTACAAAATTATCAATAAACACATCATATTTCACCAGGTACCTACCTATATTATCTATTCTTTCCAAGCTTTTCATAATTAAAGTCTCGTTTTATCATTGGTAATATAGATTGAGGATTACTTTCGTTTATATTCAAAAAATTATGTTAATCATATTATTGAATGATTGCAATAATTATTATTTTATTTAATTATTATTTTATTTAATTATTATTGTTGGCAATAATAATTGAATAATTTAATTGGCAATTATAATTATTGCCAATAATATTTTGGCTCATCTGTGTTGGAGACTTCCTATTCGATAGTTGCAATCAAAATGTCGTATACAAATTACAGAAGCTTACAATTATTATTATCAAGAGTAAATTAATTGCATTTTTTTATTCCATAATGACCCTCACGAATTTTACGGACTCATATTCAAAAGTTTTCGTATGAATAGCTGAACTCCCACCGTAGAAGGATAATGAGTTCGAAGAAGAATCCTAGAAGAATTTGCTCTAAAAGGATAATTGGATCACTCAATAACCCAAAAAAATAATCAATTTTAAAGTGGACAAGATATATTTTCAATTTGTCTGAGACATGAGGTTACAGACGAGGCCATTCTTCCAGAAACTGAAGATGATAATCAGAGTTTACTTGCTGTTTAGACCTTATTGGTAGTAGCTCAATGATTAAATGAGGAAGTTATTTACAAAAGTCACCAATGAAAAAAATAGATGAAAATAGAATAAAGTTTAGCGTTGGGCCTACCTTTGTTGCACCGTAGCACACCATATGAGGTGTATGGACTAACGAAGAATAAGATCCTATATTTATTATGACTCCTTTCTTTTTCTGAACAAGCTGTGGAAGAATGATCGAAGTCATCAATACTGTTCCTTTCACATTGACCTCCACCATATAATTCATTACTTTGTAGTCGTCTTGCAGGAAAAGTTTGTAACCGTTCAGCATTCCCACATTGTTTATAAGGACGCCAATGTCCAATCCTTCTAGGTGCTCTCCCACAGTTTGATAACTGTTTGATATATTTGTGAAGTCAATTGCAATTGTTCTCACTCTAATATCGTACTTATTACCTGTTGGAATGAATGTTACAATCATATTTTGGGTACCATTTTCGAATAATTTTTCAAGATTGATAATAATTATATATATTTTGAAATTCCGATCAACCATACATAGAGACCAGATCGGAACAGGTCCTGAAATGTCATAAAGGTTCTTCAATGTCATAAAATTAAGTATGAGTAGGCTTCTATGAGTGGAAATTGTTGTGTAAGACGGATGAAGTGCTTACAGAAAAACAAAATTATAGAAACTTTTATTGAAATAAGAAAACTGCTAAGTTCAAAAATTATACAACACAGAACACGTCCTTGTGAAAAATATTTCATTCATTCATTTTTTTATGTATTAAGTTACCTACGATTGTAGAGATAAGAAAATAATATAAAATACTGGAAAACTAATTACAGTATTCCATGTTTCCATAAAATAATAATTATTATAAATGCTACTGTAGATGCTGAACAGAGTTCAGAATGAAGGCCACTGAAAAATATTCCATTCGTTCGGATTAAAACTTAATTGATTTGACAATGAATCTGATCAATGAAAAAACTGGCAATTTCAAACTTGTTAATTTGATTTTGATTTTTTGAAATAGTCGACGATGTTGGAGATTTGTGAAGGTGAGTATTTCTGGCTCAAGTTGCAATTAGAACTTTGAGCTATCAGTGAGTTCAATTTCCATAGATTGATGATATTTTATTTACATAATTATATACTTACACAGACAGCTTTGCAATTCTTCAAGTTTGATCTCTGATCTGCTCACCAGAACCAAATTCATCCCTTTTTGTGCCAGCTGAAATGTAAGATTGACAATAAAGTTTTCATTGGATTCAAAGAAACCAACAATCATCACCCGCATTATTATACGAATGTTTATATAATTCATGATAATTAAAGTCAAGATGTGACAGAAAATTTACAGCTCATTTCAAATTTCCAGGTGAAACCAATCTGCTTTCAAATAAGTTCAATATCAACCTATAATAATGTGATTGATACAAATTTATTACAGATGAGTTAGTCCTCGTAGGGACATTGAAATATTGACAATAATTATTGTTCCACTTAAATTTTGTTTCTCACACAGGTTCCTTGGTTTCTGTTTTAAACAGCATTATTGGCTTTTCTTCTAAAGTAAGTAATTACAATGCTGATTTTTTATGTATTGGAGAACAATTATCAAGAAATCTCAAATTTATCAAACGATCAGATACATCTTCTGTTTTTGATTGGAACCATTCTACATGACTGTATTATCACTCAATAAACCTCTACAATTATATCTTTTCCTACTAAGACATTTCAAAGACAAATATTATTTTTGAAACATATTACATAATATTCCTTGTTTCATCCTTTACTCCTCCAAGTTATATCATAGATTGAAAGTATGTCTGAAAAATTACAAAAAACATCCACTTTTCAACGAAGTTCTTCTTCGTGAATAAACTTGTATTTTCTTAGTGAATTTGAGTCAGAAAAAGTTCAAAACACATTCTTCTCAATCAAAATCTAGGAAATAACCTAGTATCCACTCTTTGTTATTGTATTCGGTAGCTATTAAAGGATGTAAAATATCTAATATTAATGAAAGTCAATTTAAATCTTAATCAAATTGATGTATACAATACAAGGTAGACAACAACACCTGTCAACCATATGAGAGTGGATTTTTTACTGTGTCCCCAACAAAATAATTGGAGGAAATGGATGATTACAAAGCAAGCATTTCAAATAGTAAGACAAGTTTTTACATATGAATTTTCCATAGATATTTATACAATTTTTTTAAATTACTTGAATTTTTTAATCAGCTAAGCAACATACCTGAAAAGCGAATTCTCTTCCTATGCCATCAGTACAGCCAGTTATCACTCATGAAAAAGAAAATCTTCTACAAAAACTTCCTGAAACTCTCATAATTCATTGATATACTTTTTCTAATTGCTTGATAGAGTTTTACTGTCACCACTATCAATAATAATTTCTAGCATACTATTCACTCCAAAAATTGATTATATTGTTTTTTGTTGTTGATCTTTATCATTCTAACTGCTTACTACTCTCACAAAGACATAGCTTTTAAGAAAATATTCCCCTTAGAAAAAATATTAAATTAAATTAGCATACCTGAACTGTGAACCTGGGAACAAAGATGGGCTTTGTTCATCTTCACTACAAATTTGAATTTAATGAAGTTAAATGACCAATAAAAAAAGAATCGTTCTTCAGTGAGTATTTTCGCCATTCATAACAGAAATTTCAAATTATTTCTTCCAGAACAAAAAGTATCAATGGTTGCGGATCCATCATTTGTTCAATAATGTATGTTGAAGTCATTGATAGGCTATCATACAAATTGGGAAGATCAGTGGTGGCGCTGAGGATTTGGGGGCCCCCCGCAAGAATTTTTGTGGGGCCCCCATATACAGTATTTTTTTATGAATGGGAATGAATGAAAGGCTTCCTATCGTACACGGGTACACCTATATGAAAACCTACGTATAGAGTATGGTTTTATGATTGAGATAGTGTAGTGTAGTTTACGGCATCACATCATAAAATTTGAACATTGTGTTCAATTTCACAATAATTGGAATTGTTTTTTCTTATGGATTTAATTATTTCAAATCACACCACTTATACAATAAAAAATTTAAAAAAATATATAAATATATTATACTGTATATAGAAGCAAACTAACCCGTTTTTAAACACTACAAATAAGTGTGAAAAGTACAAGTGTTCTGGTAGTCAGTTCTCTCGACCTTCACAATTTTTCAACATGTTTATAAATTTTTTTCTATTGGTGATGAGTTCGTGAATATGTTACAGAATTTTGGTCTATGGATCCATCCTTTTCTCACTTGATCAAAATATAGACACTAAATTGACATAGCCATAGCCTCAATCTAGTTCACCTGTACATGATGTGTTCCGACGATGCGGCACAGCACCGCAAAATGTACATCAACACATAATTTGTGAGTACAATCTTACTTTCTAAGTCAATTTAGTGTCTATATGTCACAGAAATTCATCTTGAATTATTAAACTCATCTATCTAACAAAGTTTATTCTTCCAGTTTGCCCAAGAACAATTAATCTTCTCTTTTTTACAGCTAAGAACTTTTCAACTACCTCGTTGATATAAATTTCCATAGTTTCATCATGTTCGATGCTTAATAAAGCTAAGTCCCTCAACCGAACTTGATTTATGGTATTCCTCAATAATATGACTTGATTAATTTAAGTTTAGAAAAACTTCTCTCGGCCGTAGCTGTTGTAATGGGTAGAGTCAAATGAAGCTGCAATGCAGTAGTCAAGTCAGGAAGGCAACTCATAAGGCAGCTGCTATTTTCTTCAACCAGTAAGTTCATCATTTCTAAAATACTTTTCTTTTTCACAATTTCTTCAGTCATCAGTGTTTTAAAATATATTACCTGGTCAGGTAATTCAATAGAAAGATCACCAGGATACACATTTACCAGAGCCTTACTTTTCTCATTAAAGTTTCATTTTTCAATTTCCCTATAATAATAATTATTCTGAATCAATTACAATACATCCATTATTTTATATTCCACATTAAAACACTATTTTTCACTGGACAATATTATTACTAATGTATATGATCGGTTGAAAGTAGTACATTATATATTATTATGCAGCAATATGTTTTTTTTTAAATTCAATGAAATTATGAAAAATTATTGGATATCCCACGGTGGAACCTTATCTATCGAATGTTCTTGAACTATCAAACAAAATAATTTTACCTAATTTTTTATCATGGAAAATATTAATAGATCTATGGTAAATTTGAATCCTAAGAATAAGACTAAAAACTAAATTTTGGTTTTATGAAGAGTAAACTACATTACCAGAGACAGAAAAGGCTACAGAGTACGAATTTATGAATTGCAATAATTATCTTCCCAATGAAAATGAGAATAGCACAATAGTAAATATTTCTCGATATGTGTCTTTCCATTGATTTCTGTAATTAAAAACCTCAGATTTCCAATATTATATTGATGTTGTTTCAATATTGTTTATTTATCATACTCATTTTAACTCAGTATAGTATATAATTATATTACACTCTCATACACTCTCATTTAAGATACTTATATTTCTAAACTTTATCGAATATTTCTATACTCCTATCCATAAGAATATTAGGATTGGAATTGAAAAAAATTGAAATTCATGGTGGTGTGTTCTATTTGCTATTATTGAATTTGTGATTTTCCGAGTAGTATTTTACTTTGTACGGGTATGGTTAGACTTGTTCAGCCAACTTTACGCGCGGATTCTTGCGGCAATATCAGCAAAATACAATCATATAATAATTATTGTGAATTAAGTTTTTTAAAATGTGAGTGATGTTATATTTTGTCAAAAGACCTTTTCAAAAATTGAGACAAACAAGAGAAAATTCATTGGAGTTGAAACGTAGACATAACTTTGCTCGATCAATAATCATGGAAATTTATTAACCGTGAGAAAATGACCCTGATAAGTTGCAAAGTAATTTTTATAATTCATATTCTACAATATTGTTTGAGAAACAATATTTTTTCTAATTTTAATTACTTTGAAATACAAGAATGAGAATTCAAATGTAAATTGAAACAGTTCCCAGCAGCGGGAAACCATTCACTCATAAGAAAGACAGCCTCTGCCATCTAGCAGCAAAATCATAAACTACGAAGTCTTCGAATTCGTAATACATCGATAATTTTTCAATCGATGTCTGTCGACTAACACTATGATCGATAGTCGATGCTTCTTCCTTGCGATATATTTCCTTAAGAATGACAAAATGGAGCAAACTGTACCAGAAAAATTTGCAAGTACGAGATAACGGAGTACAAATAACGCAAATGATTCTTCAGAAAAAGTTAGGATAGGAACATCTGATGAACCATGGTCCGCAAATGCACCGTTATCAAGTAAAAAATCGTCAAAGATGCAAAAAAGCACATCTTTTTTATTTTTTTTCTAAAGTTGCTAGATGATAATAAGACTTTAGATTGGTGTCATTCCATGTAGATTGAGATGAGGAATTGTTTGAGCTGAAATTCAAGAGGATAGCTCTAATAGTTTTTGAGATATCATCAAAAAACCTAAAAAAGCAACGAAAGGAGCATTATTTTCCGCGAATTTTTATCTAGTGTGCGAAAACTGGCATAGTTACATGTTTCGAACCATATTCATTCGATTTTCCAACTCATTTTCCATATTTCATCACATTTTCAGATCTATAAATGTTTCACATGCTTTTTAATAATCAAAGATCTAAAGTAGTGCATGGTCATTGAGAAATAGATTTTCAATAACCCTGGACTCTGTAGGACAATATAAGGTTCCAAAAAATACCTATCATATGTAGAATATGTCACGAAATCGAATGAAGCTAGTTTTGAGTCCTTTTAGATCGAGGTCCTTGAAAAAATTAATAAAAACTTAAAAAAAATTCAACCTTCATGAATCACAATATCCTTTGGGGAAATTATCAATCATCGAATTCTAGGATAGGAACATCCAATAAACACATACCCGGAAACCCTTCGTTATTGAGTTACAGGCTGTCAAAAATGCAAAAAATGAATTATTTTTTCTTTTTTTGTAGAGTTATTTGAGGTATTTTACATTGGAAAATGAACTGATATCACGTGAAATTCTCTGAAGAATCGTACAAAAAATGTTTTAAGAATGTAAGTGTAAGATTTTTCAAGTTATCCCCAAAAGACCTAAAATTACATCAGTTCTTGGTATTAAAATTGATTTTATCGATAAACTACTGCAAGTAGATACTTAAAACCAGTCTTATTCGATTCCTCAGCTTGATTTCCATGTGAATTCATCTTTTTCTGACGTTGAATCGCGATGGAAAAGCTAGAAAAGTCGAAATTACTAAAAAATTGAGCCGGACGTTTGAAATCTCTACACAAGTGACTAGCGTTGACTTTTCGTAGTAGTTCCTATGCTTCCCAAGAGAGAGCACTACTACCGCTCCCGCTGTTTCTCTCGCTGGTTTGAAAGCAGAGCGCGTTGAGAAGATATTTTTCAATATTTGTGTAGTAAATAATAACTGATTGCTTTCTCTCTTTATAGAATATGATTTATCTTTCGCATATATATATATTCCATAATTATTTGGGAGCAACAATAATATTGATAACGGAATCTATTGCGATGTTTAAATGATAAATTTTCATAGAAAAACGTATAGGCTAATCTTTATGAGATAATTATTAAACTATTAATTATTTTCAAAATTCTGAGTAGAATACTCTGAATTAAACTCATATTAACTGTCCGTAGTGAGGTCTAAGTTTCTAGAGAAGGTTAATGAACTTATGTGAAACAATAATAATGGGAAAGCAGCCAACTACTACGAATTTGTATTTCAATGCCTATTTGTAGGCTATATGAAGAGAGATCTATTCATATAGTAGCTATGTAAATAGATATAATATTTAGAACTTATTTGATAATATTTTACTTTTGCTACACTTTGGTTCTTGATTTTTTTTTCAAATAAATCTGTATTCCGATTATTTAATATGGTTAATATTTTTCCTTAGTTGAGGGGGCCCCCCTAGGGGCCCCCCGCGCCACGGGGTCCGCGAGTCTCTTATTGCCGCCACTGGGAAAGATTAATAATAATTACAGTAAAGACAAAAAAATTGTTTCAAGAATTGATTTCTTAGAATCATAACTGATTCTAGCTTTATATTCTATAAAAAATTCTAGCTAGCTGTATGATTCTAGATAGAGTATTTAATAAAATTGATTGATTATGATATAATCAATCAATTATGCTATTTCAGAAGAAGAATAAATAATAATCAAAGAATCAGCATACCTGCCCATTCTCCAGTTGATTTGAGATCAATCGGGTTCTTCCACATTGGCATAATCCACATTACGTAAATAAATTTCAAAATCCTGAATACATAATACAGCAAATAAAGACCCAATAAAACTTTCAAAATACAATAAATATTTGATTCCGACATTTTTCACATCAATCTCCACTGGCTTTGTTGAGATGGATTGCAAATTCTAGACAAAAACCTCTTACTGAATTCGAACAGTGGATCAAATCACATAATACTCTATGAAAAAATGAGATGATGATTATGAAATATTAACTGACGTATTTGTGATCATTTATATCTAAAGCAAAAATAATATTTCAGCTCCCCCCACTCACGAGTTAATAATTGTAACTGATAATTAGTTCATTAATTTGATGATAACCTCCAACTAAAATCATGATGGCTCTTCCACAATCATTCATTAGAAAAATACAGATAAAAATAGCATTTAGCCTATACATTCGGTATATTGACAATACAGTATATTATTAAGATTGAATCACCACGTGTTTCACTAGTGTTTATCAACAGAATTTGTATACTGTACTGCAGTCTTGATAATTCTATCATTCTATTTTTTTGATCTAGTTGATAACACTTTTTTGTATCGGTTCAATTTGTGACAAGGAAATGTATTGTTAATTCGGGTTAAAAGGTTAAGAAATGACCATTAGCACAGTAATCTTGAACTAGATTAATTTTTATTCCATTATCATTCAACATACAAATGTTGCCCCTAAAAAATGCCTAATTATTCTCGAAAATCACAAATATTTTGATAACAAATTGATACACCATAATTATATTTACTCAAATTTCAATAATTACAGTAAAATATATGATTGCTGTACAATGGAAACTGACTTGATGATAAAGATATGGTGTTTATGAAGCTCTGGATCAAATCAACAAATTGAAATCCGAAAAAATTTACTAATCCAATAATACAGCAGAGTTTTCCAAGTAGGCATAACTGTGTTGTATATAAATTTGCAAACCATTGTTTTTCATCCAAAATAACTAATTTTACTTCCTTGTCATGACATAATCAAGTTGTATCGTCTTTACCATAATTTTTGTGAATCAATTCTTAATCTGCGCTATAAATACATCAAAATCTATCTTGGCTATGCTACACCTAAGGTACGGTACTTCTCAAAAACAATCTTACTCATCAGCTTAATCATATTCTTACTAGCTATCTCATCAATCATAGCTATAGCTACTAGCTATCTCATCAGCTATAATAATCAATCTTACTCATATTCCAGCTCTTATATCAAATTGTAGTCTTGGTTGAATATTTTTTGTTTAGAACTTTAGTTTCATATAATTTTTGTGCTCTTCATTGTTGTACGTGTATGCAAAAATGAATACGAAGCGTTTGAGAATCCAGGCTGTTAGTTTTGGACAGATAGCATCTGTGAATCGTACGAAGTAGATCTGAAAAAATAAAAGAGAAAATGAAATTAATTTTTGCAAAATGTCGTGCTGTTTTTCTTAGAATAGCTTAACATTTGAATTATAATTATCCTAATCATAAATATTATGTTGATGAATACTTGAAAGCAATTAAAAATAATATAAATAAGGAATCAGTTTATTGAACATTGATTAAAAACGAACTGATAAAAGAACCCTTAATTCAACCAATATGAAAAACGATTGACTGTAGTCTTCATAAGCAGCTCACACACTACTACTACTACTACACGTGCACTCGCACAGCATGACGATCTAGGTCAATAGTGCATATATGTCAATAGTTTAACAGTAATAGCATAGACTAGACTAACTTGTTGTCTGTGGTAATAGTTTAAAGTAAGCTATTTAATCGCTTAAGTAGGTTATATAGAACACCATGTGTGCTATATGTTGCTCCAAGAAAGATTAATTCAATCCAGGATCAGCTAGCTATATGCTAATGCTGAGTTGCACCAAGCGTGATTAATTGTAATTCAGGATCAGCACAGTCCTTAGTAGCTGTGATCAGTTGGTGCAACCACAGACTATGTACATTTTCAACTTGACTATGTATTAACAGACTTTGTATTTTCTGTATTGCCTGTGGTGATACCGAATAAGTATTATCTATTTATAGTATTTAAAGTGAGTATTATCATGATGTGCTTATTGTAGATATTAAATACAAATTTTTTCACCGGTTGTTTCAACCCTGCATTGATAATATTATTGTTAAATTGTATATAATATCTACCTTGCTTGAAATTGCATGGTGTTGAAACTATGTATTTAATTGTATTGTGTGAAGGAGGCAAAATGGGTTTCTACCTGTTGTCTCCATCAATCAAATTATTTGAAGATGGAAGGAAATGAGATATTGCTACTATTCAATTGCTTTTAAATCATAGTAATTAATTGAACGAGAACTTTCGTTATTATTTAATTAATTAATTAAAACTTTCACCATGTTCCCTATCAAGGGATAATTGGTTATGTTGGTGAAGAGGAACAACCCTACTCGGGTCTCCCCTCTATTAAAAGCCATACGCTAAATAAATAAATAATAAATTGAACGAAATTCCTAATTAATTATATTACTGTATATGGCATGATTAATGAGGAATTCAGTTAGATTAATTACTATGAAATTATTTATTTATATTCATCCATTGTTTTCAGGCCACTTATCAGACTCCATAAATATAATAATGTATGTTGTGTTTACTTGAATGAAGTATTTAGTATTCTCACTTCAAAATCATGGGGTAGATATCCAGTAGTGACAAGTTGAAGGCCGACTTGCTTGAGAGCGCTGCGAACATAAGTATCAGCTGATGGTGACGTCACAGTCGGCGATCCTGATATCATTTTTGTGGCCACAAACGCTGGAGTCAAACACTGGACGGTTATGCCATAATCCTCATACTCCAGCATCAGATCTTCACTGAATTTCGTCACGAATGCCTATTGAATCGTTGAAAAAACTATGAATTAATAGAATTAATAGATAACAAGAATAAGATTCAATAAATTTTATTCACAACAATACAATAATTTTCATACAATAGGAACGTTTCTCATTCAATAACATTTTATGCAATAGAGAGGATCAATTAACTAGAAAATAGTCTGGGAATTTTTGTATATGTATTAGTAAGGTATCCATCGAACACAAATAATAATATCCATGTAGTTCTACGAGTTGTGTAGTTGATTCTCGTTGTTCACTACACATGTTAATAACAATCAGCAAGAAAGGAAATTAATAATGACTACAGACTACTGTAAGTTATTTGAATAATGAGATTGAATTAATTATATATAACGGTATATACAGTACTGAATTCATGATTTCATCATGAATTCATGATGTCAGGATTCATGATTTTACTGGAAAAAGCATCTGAATATAGCTTGGTGTTAAATGTAATATAGGCCTATTATATAGATATGAGTGATGAATAAATTGAAATCTTGAATTGAAAGATCTTCGTCTCTCAATTTTTGATGGATCAGAATTTTTATTGTCCTTAAATATGTGAAATCATGAGTGACAGCGTCGCTTCCATACAATAAGTTATCCTGAAAATCAATATTCGAAAAGTATGTTTTAAATGGATAATGAAATATGGAATGAGAAGTGACTCATAATAATTATACAACCAATAAGAAACAGGTGAGTTACTTATGTTAGGAAATTTTTGAAACTTATATTATGTGAGAAGTGAACATGCAGAATTCCTAAAAGAGTGAGAATCGAATTTATCTCTTTAGTATTGAGTATTGACCAAGCTTGGTGTCATATTTTTTTATCGCTGGGGAGACACTTACGGGTAGGTTCCACCGCGCCTAATTGCACAATTTTTGTGTCTCATATCTGACAATAATACGAATATAGAATTTATATCCAGATGGAGTATGAATTTTTAATTGAATAATTAAATTAAAAATGATCCATGTTGTATGAAAGTCTATATAGATGTAACTTTTGTACATAAGAAGGAGAAGTTTAATCTTTTCAAAACTCTTCTGGTATGATGAAAAAGAATGAGAGTCTCCTCAGTTCAAGAGTAGAATTATTACATACAGTATATATATATATATATATATATATATATATATATATATATATATATATATATATATATATATATATATATCAATGACATCCTTCTTCTGAAAGTAGCAGGCAATAAGTTGAGGAAAAAGCGCTGTAATAAAACGAAATTTAATTAATACTCTGATGGGAAAGCTCCACTTATATAGTACAAAGGGCTTTTTCTTTGTGAATAGCTTCATAAGAAACCTTATTCACTTGCTGCTGTGTAATTGGGTTTGGTGTATAATGAAGGAGTGGTGGGGGAGCAGAGTATAGGGTTTCTATCAACATCAAAGGGAATAAAAGAAAAAATATCGAGTGATTCAGAGGCAGGAATTTGTAGTTGCTGAACTATTTCATGGGGTGAAGTGTTATTAACGCCATTGTGTGGTTGTTTTCACAAGAAACTTTGGCCTCTCGTCTTTCGGTTGGAGACCCTTTGAAGGTTGCCAGTCGCTGACCGCTACTCTGAAGACTGGAGTTGCTGGATAAGGGCGGACATAAGGGCTTTCACCAATCGACAGTGAAATACTCCACTCCGAATATCAATCTATTCTTGAGAGTGCTCTCTTGTAATCGGACCGTTTTCCATTAAACAAGGCATGCTTTGACAGGACACCATCAGAAGTCGATATCACAAATGCCACCGTTAATTACACAACGTCCCAGAAAGCTTCTGGGGATTTCTAAGGTAATGAAAATTATCGATTCAAAAACGGGGCCAAGTTGTGTGCTAGTTAATTCATTGCCTATCGGAAGAGCGTCCTTTGATGTGCAATGGAAACCTCCGTTGTGTATTTCTGGCCACGGAATTTCCAATATTTGCCCCGAACAATAAATAAGCAAGTGCCCCTAGCTCAATGAACATTCGCTCCACATCTAATACTGTGAGTGAGAAATAATTAAAAAGCCCTTTCGACTGACATACACATCTTTAGAATCAAACAGATAATTCACAATGAACGTGTATTGAATTCACAACCCTAGTGCTTATGTAGGTATCACCCTAAGAAAAATATTTGTTTTTTATGAAGTTGAATTTTAAATTATAATAATGATACCTATATGAGGCTGAGTATCGTCGGCTTTTGATTACATTCCAAGCTCGATACTTATTGGAGTAGTTCACAATTCATCAAAGTATTTTTTTTTTATTTCTTCAATATCTACTCTGGGGTGAAAAATACTGTACCCATGTCCCATTCTTGAGGTACCATTGAAAGTTGAATTCAAATGAGGCGAAAACCCGTAATGTATTGAGTAGTGAATAGTAAAACCGTAATGTATCGAATATATTTCTATTGCACATGAAAATATACACATCAATAAAAAAAGTTGAAAGTAAGTATTCGTCCCATCACCTGAATAAACTGCTGAGATGCTATGGTTTGACGATTGTTGGATAAGTTAAATTGGATAATTGGTTGGCGAGGGTAAAATTTATATTAGTACGGTATATCCCAAAAAACAGAAGTGATTTCCTCCATATTTAGAATCATGAAATATACTAATTTACTAATCTATAGAGATCAACTCAATTCTAACACACACAGCTCAGATACCGTGCCATGTTCACAAATTTATCTCGAGTATCTAGGTCTCTATCAATAACATGATAATATAATTATGTAAAGTGCTTGATATGGTATATTCACCTTAGTAGCTGCATAAGCAGACATGTAGAGCGTTGGCACCCTTGAAGCAATTGAAGACACGTTGATTATTACACCTTTCCTTTTTGCCACCATTTTGGGAAGGATTATCGCAGTCATTCCTATCACACTCTTCGAGTTCACATCGATCATTTCATTGATTTCTTTCCAGTTATATTCGAGAAAGTAGCCGATGCCAATGCTGACTCCCACATTATTCACCAACAGTCCAATATCGAGGGATGCCAAATGTTGCTCTATTTCTGGCTGACAATCTCTTATATTGACAAAGTCCAACACAATTATTTTTGTCTTTATTTGGTATCTTGAAGCTGAAAAAGATTAGTGAGTGAGTGATAATGGCTATAATGAATATATGAATTTATATAATAGAAATATAAATATATATAGATTGTAGAGTTTTCAAATCAAGTCAAATTCGACTATACCTTGAAATTTGACAAAATTCTTACGTATGCTTTATGAGTTTTAGCATAGACAATAATTTATCTTAATAAATTATTAGAATTGTCTTTAGTTGCAGTGATTTGTTGAGTAATTGAAACTTATGTGCAAAATTTTACTCATCATTATGTCCAGAGGCTATTAGTATGATATACCTACTAATTATATGATATACTAATTTTGATTATATATATGCAAACATTGAAGAATCACATATACTATATTGAAAAATTATTGATAATATCTTAGAAAAAGCATTTCTTATGATTATTAATCGATTTAATTCTTTGATTTCTCTATGATGATAGTTAGTGATCGCAATTTTTGTATGCTTCACAAAAATAACATTGTAAAGTGAGTGATTAGATAGGTTTATTATGTATTTGATTATAACATTCATCAAGATACTGAAAGATTATATTATTATATTTTTGAGAAGATCATGATTTTTGTTTCAAAAGTTGAATGAAAACACTGTTGACGTGATTCTTATTAATAATTAGGCGATGTTGAATGAATTTCAAAACCAACTGAATTGGTTTTTGAAATTAAATTGGCAGTCAACAAAATTAATTGACTGCAATATACCTTCATATCTACCAGAGTAGTTGTTTAGAAATTTGGAATTTATACAACATATGTAGTTATAAAAATAATAATAATTTTATTTTATAATTATTATATTATTTTTACAGAAAGAGCCGTATAAGTTTATCATACTTAGTTCCTTGGCAAGATCCTCCAGTTTTTCTTGTGATCTACTTATAAGGACCACATTCATTCCTTTTTTGGCCAACTGGAAAAAAGTTGACAATTGATTTTGAAAAAAAATTCTCAAATCATAAATAATATAATACAGTAATTCTCGAGGTCATCATAATTTTTTAATAGTATGAGATCAGGTAGACGGATAATAATACTTTCCTGAAAGTAAATTTTATTTCCATCTTGTGAAACGTAACTTCCATATTGATTGGTTCCATCTCTCTGAGATTTTATTTGAGAGGATTCAGTAGAAGTTTACTGCAATTGGTACCCCAATAAATTATCATGAGAGTAGAATGTCAAATTAATTCAAGATTGAGAAAAAAGGGAAGAATCATATGATTTGATCAAGGTGAATTAAAAATTAAATAGGTCTACAAATGTATGAATTGACTATAACTTCTATCATAACAGCTATAATAACAGTCGGCTTAGTTAAATTCACTATTCAATTCAAATAGAAATAGAATGTTTATCCCATACAAACATTTTATTATTACCATGTGTTTAAATGCATTATTAAATGATATAGGTAATCAACTAGCAGTTTATTTGACTGAGAAACTTTTCTAATATTACCATGTGATTGACTGCATTAAATGCAACTAGCAGTGAATTGCTTGAGAAATTTCTAAATACTCATTTATCAATTCTCTTCGCTCAAATCTCTTCGCTAATTTTGCAACAAGCCATGACAACTGCTCTCGACGAAATAGCCAGCCAAAAAGCACTCAGGTTATTGTTGATATCAAATTACTATATAGAGGAGTTGGAAAGATGTCAAGTGGGGACACTCTTGCTCAGCAATCAACTACCTAACTGACAAAAGTAAGAGACTCTCAAGAAACAGGGAGTTCTGTAAGAATAAGTACCTAGTGAAATGTGTTCCTTTCCCTTCTTCTGCGTCGCTCTACAACCAAGTACTGTATTCCCTTTCTTAGGGGGTTGGAGGAGGGGGGTGGTTGAGTGTAGTTGGCGGTTGTACAGAAGAATAAGATAAAGTGGAAAGTGGGGGAAGAGTGAGGCAGTAACACAATGCCAACTCCAGAACTGTGCCATTGTTTCTGTAGTACGGTGGTACAAGTGACAGAGGGCGCTATTTTGCACTTGAGAGTTGTTATGGAGAGGTACAGTCTGTACTACTGGGCCTGGAACCTGGGTTGCAAGTACGCTAACCACTAATGAACGTTGCTGCTAGTGAGGCTTCACCCTTCATACAGTAATGCTTTTTGAACACTATTACGGTCACAATTACGTTGCAGTTGCTGTTGCACTTCAAATGATCATCACTGCGATTAGAGTCGTCGCCTAAGGCTGCTGCATAGAGGCTACTATGGTGCATAGCCTAGTTGCGGTTTAGCTGCTGATTCCCACATCACTTTGTGTACCGGTTCTGTACAAAGGGACTTGCCAATTGAAACCTGCATCGTCCAACGTAATTAGCTCAATCCCTTGGCTTTCCAGTAAAAGTGACGACGGAACCCACGCAACTATTCGCAGCAGTGGAATCATCATCATTGATTGCCTCTGATCCCCTAGAGCTGGTCTTTGTAGCTGGCTTACCAGTCTAGCTTGTATCTCTGATAATTACACTGGGTAATTTTATGCCTCTACATTCCACGTGCTTATATTCATTTCTCCTAAATATGCTTACTCATACTTCAACAGTGACAATCTTGAATTTTTTCATTTTTTCCCCGCAAGTTTTTGGTTTCAAGGAAAATAATTTATTCGAATGATCTCAAACACTATTGTAATTTCTTACTACAATAGATAGAAAACTTGTGCAAGAAAAAATGAAATATAGTGGAGTACTGGAGAAGTAGTTGGAAATAGTTCATAATAGCCTATTTTGGTTGATGTAGTTTTTATGTTTTAATGATCAAGACTAATTAATAAATGATGAGTGATTCTACATCTAAAAGAATATTATCATGCTCCCTAAAACATTGGAAAAATAAATTGAAGTTTTTGTGAGAGAGAAGCCAATTACGGAGCTTTCAATAGACTAGGCTAAAATAGAATTTTATTGATCATGATATTATATTATTCACAAGAAATACAAGGAACACAATGTTGTAACTGAAATTGAAATTGAATTTGAATTTTATTTCTTCATAAAATACATTACAGCAATAAAACACATAGATTGTATAAAGAATTTCCTCTTATGGGCAGAAGCCTGTAGGAGAGGAAAGAGTTCCTATCAGAAGACAAATAAAAAATACAAAGACAATGTTCATTGAAACTAAAATTCGTTGATACATCACTTCATCAAAATCACATTTTCAAAAGCGGATTCATAAAAATTAGAAACCATAATAAAAAAATAAAAAACTATATGTACATTAGCGTTTAGTGTGATACAAAAATCAGAAAAATAATACAACAAGCAACAACAGAACAGAATTTTTCTGACATCCTCCCAGAAGACAGATAGTTTTTATAAACTCATAATAAAAAACACTTGAATCAATATTAGTGAAAATACATTACTACTTTCTATGTTGTGATATATACTGTACTATCAAATATATAATCATGCTGGTATTATATCGTTGATTGTAGTACGCAACAATTGAAAAAACAGCAGAATGTGCATTCCTACCTCGAAAGCAAATGACTTTCCAATTCCATCAGTGCACCCGGTTATCACTGCAAATAAAAAGTACTGTGGTTAAAAAGTGACAAAATCGAAAAATTCTTACCGGCACTACTTAATTAAAAAAATTAAATTTCGAAAAATGTCTTTAGAAGAAGATAATAAATGAGACAATAGTAGATAAATAGAGTTCTATTAAAGTCTGTTGAGCCCTAGACAAAAAAAAATGAGTAAAGTGAAAAGTCTAAACTACGGTAAATACAGTACGTGTAGATTGTAAACATCTCAAATATAGAATATGATATAATTATGTTATACAGATGAAGGCGTCCAAAACCAGTTTAGAACAGAGAAATTGAGAATATAGGACACTGCAATCACTTTTTTAATCAGTGAAAAAAATGACATTTTATCAAAAGTTATTGACAGTGTCGGAAGTAGGTCACCGTAACAAACTTGATTCTCATCTCTAACGTGATGGAGCTTTGGTGGTACAGTTAAAAAAATAGGATTAAACGTATATTTTCTCTCAAGTACAGTAGGGAAACTTTGTTCTTAAGTACTCCTATTCAACGAATATCCTGATTTAACGAATTTATTTCAAACCTCCTTGAAACATACAAAAAATCACCAGAAGTAAGAAGTAGAATTATCTTCTTCAAGTATGGATAAAGCTTGCTCCCATCATTCCAAAATCACGAGTTACCGGTACTGTACTGCTATTTTTCTTATAAATTGGAAAAGTTGAAAAGTAAATCTTCACCAAAAGACTATCACTTACACTAACACTTTCCCATTTCATCATAATATTTTAATTTAATTTGCCAATTCTTCGTTAGTTAGAATTGTTTTTTTTTTTGTATCAATGAGAAAATAAAAACAGTTCCTATCATAAAATTAGCATTGTATGCAACAGAAAAAATTTGTTCCACTCTACTTATAGGGTAGTATTTTCGAGAAAGAGATTTATTTTTTGATAATTTGAAACAGAAAATACTCTTCATTGAGAGGAATTCAATTATTGTTGCTTCCGCAACAGTAATTTAATACTTGAAAATTAAATAATTATAATAATAATAGGTCTGCTGAAAAATCAAATATTCCGACCTTGATCCGATTGTTATGAGTAAAAATAATAATTGGCAATCAAATGGGTGGGAAACAAAAATATGAAATTAGTGCTAACAGTACAATTAACACTACTTAACATGAATACCAATCTTTTCATCGCAAATTGAGCAATCTTTTCCTCGTCTAGAGTAATATCGACAAAGTAACTCAAGTCATTAATTAATTATTACTAATCATGAAACTACTATAATTATTGAGCTCGCCCTAGACCACTTATTTTCAGATTCCATTCATTTGTTCATCAAAACAAAAATTCGCACGCATCGAATATTTAATTACTATTAAGCAAAGTCTGCTCATTTAATTATACAGAAATTGAGAATGTTATTGTTTATTATCCCATTCTGAAATCATTTAGCCTAAAGCCCTAGCTAGACCGATCACATTGCAATTGATGATAATGATTATAGCAGGAAGCATAATTGAATATTTTTACGAGAACTGGAAAAATTAGCTGCTAAAATATGAATATCAGAGAGATATTCAAATCTCAATTTCATTCAAATTATCGATCTGAATGGAATTATGACAAAAGACAATATTATACCTATAAAATAATTCGGTTCTCCATTCTTTGTTGAACTGCATTGGTATTGTTACTCAGAGACTCAACTAATTAAATTTTGTTATTGATGGAAAAAATGATGTATCGTCTATCTCACTACTGCTGGTATTATTTGATTATAAGTTGATCAAATTCCAACCGAAAAATCGGGAAATTCATGTGAATTTAGCAAATCCGACAAAGTTTTTAACATAATTATCTCATGTGTAACGTACTAAAATAAAAATAAATAAATAAAACGCTGATCCAATTTATACAAGAACTAAAACGAAAAAAATATTGTTAAGAAAACAATATATTATTATCAAAACAACAATAAATAAATATATTGTCTTATAATTTATTAATAACACGATAAACAAGTCAAATATCAATAGTAGATTTTAGAATTTGAGTTGTCACCACTTAAGTCATATTACTGTAATAAGATTTCTATTGATTAAGAATCATATCAGAATTCTACATTCATCTTCACTAAAGCAATTCAACAGATTATTCATATAAAGATTACTTACAGGATTTTATAATTGTTTGTTATACCATAGTGGGACAGTATGACATGGAATCTGAAGTGATTTAGAATTGTTTGTTTTTATGAAACAAATTATTACGAAATTAAACTTTGAACATTTTCAATTGAGAGAAAATGTTAGAATTTTGTATTTTTATATTATTACAATGAACTCACCTGCCCAGCTTCCTGCTTTAGTAACATCAATTGGCTCTTTGAAAAAATGCACATAAATCCGTGAGAGTACGAAAGCGGCTATTTTATAAATAACTAAAAACTGTAAAAAAGCAATGAGTTTCTCCAAAAATGTTATTTCAGTCATTTTTATTATTATTGTGTAACTTAATCACGATAAAAAACACTCTTATTATTCTCACTCAACCATAAACACATACATTACAAAACTAATTATCAACATGAATTGAAATTATCTAATAGACTGAAGTTAAAAGATATTAGGTAGTATTTCTTTGCACTGATTGAATGTGTTTGCATAATATGTGTGTCGGTTGGAGTCAGTCCCACTCAACTAACGAGTTTTGGATGTTGACGGAGAGAGCAGCCAGTATTATTATCATATCAACCGTGACCCACAGGAGGTAGACGCTTAAACAAGGTCAAAAAATACCTGCGAAACATCTGATCCTGATAGCTGATCGCATTTTGTTATAACACTGCTTAAAAGTAACGATCTCCTCTAACAAGGCTTCTGAAAACTCAGCTCATTTTTTAAAAGAAAAGGTAATTTTCCACCAATAATCGATTCAGGAATCACGATTACATAATACTTCAAAATTTGAGAACCAAAAAGACTTTATCTTAGTATCCAAACGATATAAATGTGATAATTAATATATTTTTTATTTTACTCAATAGCCTGCTGAGGTGCTGACAGGATTACCTTGATAAACTTGGTTTTTGCATCTGTATTGGATTTGTAGATCTAAAAGTTTTTAAAATTTGCATATGCATAAAGATAAACCCTTTATATGATTAACTTTATAATAAACTTCTAAAGCTTCAAATTCTTTGTATATATATTCATGTAACTCAACGTGAAAACCGTCAATATTTCAATTTTTTTAGTAATTGTTAAAATTTATTTCTATAGGCTTATTTTCAGTTATTTGGAGTAAATAAAATGCATTAATTCTAAGCTAGTTAAAAAATTGTGATAGTACTCTATTTGTTTTCATTTCATTTACTAATACACAAATCATGACAATATGATATGGGAGAAGAAAAGGACTGGCTTAGTCCTAAAGTGTTTCCCCACCGA
Organism: Laodelphax striatellus; assembly: GCA_017141395.1. Taxonomy (NCBI): domain Eukaryota; kingdom Metazoa; phylum Arthropoda; class Insecta; order Hemiptera; family Delphacidae; genus Laodelphax; species Laodelphax striatellus. Next base: position 17,976,430 of record CM029533.1, read on the forward strand.
ATTTTGTTAATTGTTAATTTTGTTAATTTGTAGAACTGAATCAATAACCGCCAGTTTTCGTGTAAATAAGACAAGACTGAAATAACTGTTATCAAATTGATAATGAGTGGCAGATCCACTGCATAGCTTAGTACACACACCCACCAAAGGATTTCAACGCTCCAGTCTCCATTGTGGAGTTGACAAACCAGCTTTAGAATGCACTTGATTTGATCGGTATTGAAGTATAATCGGATATGAGAAAAACTATTTTCACACTAATATTGGGACTAGGTGAGTTTTTTGTAATTTATAGTATCCATTGTCATTGAGTAATTAGAGAGATTGAACTGGAATTCAGAGAATTACATAAATCTAATAATATAGCAACTTCAATCAAAAAATATTTTAGTCATATTGATGGTTTGAATGATTGTATATTAGAATTGTATACTTTTGAATTATAATAATAGCATAGATCGTGTATCTTGAATTTTTAAATGACGTCTGAGACTCATTTCAAGTTTTAATAAAATATTTGGGATTTCCGTCATCAACTGAAGCCACGAAGCCAAATCATAATAATTATTATTCTCTAAAATATGAACCCCTTAATGTTGTCTGTAATATGGACTCCATCGAATGATAGTTTTATCTCAGTAAATCCACAAATATTATTTTAGTAATCTATATCGAATGTTTTCCATTGACTATTCGAGCTCTTTTTTAAGTTCAAATTTTCCATTTTTTTTTTTTTTTTATCGTATGGCTTTTTATCGGTGGGGAGACCCTTACGGGTAGGTTCCACCTCGCCAAATTGCACAAGTTCCAATTAAAGCACATTTACATAAGTATAGATTGCTCTACTAGATCACCCTAATGCAACAAGTGTGTTATTTGTAGAAAGTGTTAAGAGTACTTGAAATTATTATTCTCTAAAATATGTGTTAAGAGTACTTGAAATTATTATTCTCTAAAATATGAACCCCTTAATGTTGTCACACAAAATTTTCCATACTGATTGCATAGAGATAAGTATCATCCATTAGAGAGCTGTTGAGAGGGGCGTTTCTTTTAAGACTTCGTTTCACACTACTGTACCCGGTATTCTATAATAACTGTGTATGCTCTCTTTTGTGAGGCTTTGATTCACAGGCAATTGAATTATTGCAATTGTATGACTTATGATTAATTTTTTGTATTAATGAATTGTTGTCATTGCTCAGCAAATATAACTGAAATGATTTTTTTTCGTATTCAAAACCTCATGTGAATTGAATTGAATGCGGTCTTCATTACATCATTATGTATTTTTTATGTATATATAATTATTAGAGTTCTGTAGCATTTTATAGTTATGCATGCCTTAATGTTGGTGACATTATTCCGTCTTTCTTCTATAACCATCAACAACTATACGAAATCAGCATTATATTCTAATGAATTTAGCAGCATATAATCAGCATATAACTCTAATGAAAAATATAACTGCTCATGATACTTTATTTTAACAATAATAGGCCTACCTGATTCAACTTATAAAGGAAAAATAATCTTGTTCAAGAATCAGGCTCTATGACTATGATATTGGAGTGGTGGAATGAAATTGTAACTTGAGGATCTTATTCCCACTTCAATATGTTAATTTTTCAAATACAATACTGACAGTCTTCCATTTCCAATATAACTTACGTGCTACAAAATAAACTAACAAATTTATTCAATTTCTCTATATTAATAGTGCTTGCATGAGTATCATTCTAATTTTAATTATTTATTTTTTGATAATATACATACATGGAAGCACTCGGGATTACTCCCACTATTTGCTCCCTTGACACAAAGTGATAGAACATAATTCAATGCAATAGCTATAGAAAATAAGAGAAATGAGAAGAAACTCTAACTAACTAATACATTACCGACTACTAATATCTGACATACAAGATCAGAAAAATCGAATTGAATCGAATAAATGTGTTTTTTTTCAAGATAGATAAAGGTTTCAACTAATTCATTAAAGGATATCTAACAAAATGACTAATCAAATCAAATAATAATAATCGAACCAAATTTGATGAAGCATGAGTAAAAATAAGATTAAAATTTAAAAAATGCAGTGCTTGTACATAAGAAACGAATTGATTGAATTGATTGAGAAACGAATTAATTGATAATTGATCAAACGAAATTCAATTTTCTTCAACTATTTCTTACGTTGCACATGTTTGCAGCAGCTTAGGGTTTATAAAATCCCTACAATAGATGTATACATATTTATTTTATGTATCATATTTTATACGTTTTCAATTTGTATTTGAGCTACTACTGACCATTATATTTGTATTTTCGTTTGGGTAATTATTAATTATAAAAACATTTGTAGAAACAAATGAAACAAATAAGAATTTACAATTAAACAACTAACATTATTGGAATAACATAATGGAACTTCAACCTAATGGAATTAGGTTATAAACGGCGAGGTGGAACTACCTTCGGGTCTCCCCACCAACCAAAGCCATACGCTAGATAGATAGATTTGTTTCTGATTTGGCAATAAATCTTTCTTTCTTCATTTACACTCTGACTTCCACAGTTGCCATCTCAAACGGCGATGAAGGTGTCCAACCCCTTACCACAAAAACCTGGCTGGGCGACATGAATTTCCTGAACGGCATCAACTGGAACCTGAAACGACGCCCCTGCTGGAAGGACAGGGCCATTCTGCCGGTCAGCTTGGAGTTGGCCGTTCGTCTGCCAGATGGCAACACTGCTCTGCGACAGTTAGTGCTGCCCAGAGACGGAGAAGTACTGTTGCCCAAGAGAGGCGCACTAACTGTCAGCGACACTGAAAATCTACAAACCACTGCTGGCAAAAGTTGCCCCGGTGAAGGTGAGTACACTACTTGAACTTTTCCCGTTTTGTCAATGAATTGAAGAGATAGAGGAAAAAGAAAAAAGAGATTGAGAAAAGTCTCTAAGAAGTGATCTATTTTGCGCCAACATTATTCTACCTGGATCCTCATGGAGTTCCCATAAGAATATCTTCTTGTAAGAAATCACCTTTGAATTATAGGCCTAAATTGTTTGTTTCTCAACAGCCCTATTTGGGCTTAAGCCAACCAGCTGGTTGCCAGTTTCATATCCACATGACTGAATCAGCAGAGGTGAATGATCATTACCCAGAAAAGATGTAACGTGTGGTTAGCACATTGACATCTCAACCATAAGCTAGTCTTCACAGCCCAATCATAGGCCTACATAAGATATAAAAATGTTAAAATAAGGAGATGAGTGTCCGCTTGCATTTTCAGCATGGCTATGAAATGAATTATTTTATCATCATGATAAAATAAAATAAGTTACCAGAGTTAAAAATCCACCAATCATAATCATGAACCATTTTGCAGGATTGAATAATAAATGAAATTGAAAATATATAAAACTTTGAAGTGAAAACAGAATTTATATTATAAATTATTTTGCATTCGACCAAACATTGTTCAAACAAAATTGATAAATAAGTTATGAGAATCCTGAACTCGAAATATAAGTAAGAAATAAGTAGGCTACTGTATCCTGTAATCTCGCTTGAGGTGAATGAATTTTAATAACGTCTCGTACATCTGTTCTGGTCTCTGAATCAAATTTGGGAATGATATGTTGCAGGACGGTCGGATTTCTGGCCACCATAATCTGAATACAATCAGGGTTGACTTACAAACTCTAAATTTAGTAGGGTGGTACGTAGCTTGATATATTTTTGAATACAGGCATTGCGTAGCTGAAGATTAATTACACACGCAATAGTGCAATGGTTGAAGTGAACAAGAAAAATGCTTTCTAATTTCCATTATGATTATCCGAACAAGAACGATTAAGTTCGAATATACCAATCATCTACTGGAATGAATAGAAAACCAAATGTCTATAAAATAATGAACGAATCAAAAGTAATTGTATGAACTGAACTAATATGAATCTTTCCATGCTTATAATAATCTTTATAATAAGAAAGCTATGTGATATAAGACCAAACAAATTGATACTTTTGATTAGAGATCTTAAAAAAGGAATTATTTTATAAATACATACATTGAAACATCGAATTGATGATTTTGTGATGAGACCCTTATCCCTTATCCATAATTATTATTATTCTCACAGAGCAATCCAGCCAGTGACTATAGTACTTGTAATACTTTAGCTATTTTACACTTCTTATTATATACGAATTTTTCTCTCTAGATTACTCTTAGCCTACATGAATTTTCAATACATAAAGTAGTCGGAGTTTGTAGTTTAATTTGTAGAACTCTATGAAGAATTCCATTACGTGTGCGAATTCTCTCAAACCTTACTATCCAGGGCCCAGGCTGCATTTGTACGGTACTATTAAACATCTTGATCTCCTTGGTACTCTAGATTATGATAGTACAGGAGATGTACCAATAGCTGTCACCAATATTATTATCGAAAAGTGAACTGAAAATGGGTAATGAAAGCAAGCTTTATTGCGATTCAGATGCATCGGGATGCATGGGTTTTTAGATCGGGAGATAAATCGGGTTACCAATGTTAAAAAATTCAACTTCTTCAGATACCTTCTATAATCAGTTAAAATACTCATTTGATCAGGAATATCAGTATATTAATTATATATACATTTGAGGTTTGGAATATTAATAATATGTGGAAGCCAGAGATAATTCAAATCTCGATCAGTCATATTTGGCTAGATTATGGTGGAAACACTGAATACTTGAGTTCGACGTACTTTAAAATGATCTCATATAAGTAGTTGAATGTCCTTTAATCCTTCAGCCACGGTACTTGGAATTTCATAAGTCAAATCTCCGCAAGCCTGAATTAATTATAAAGTTCATTCCGACGAAATTCATCAACATTATTATAGGGATTCCCAGTTTCCCAGCAACATCGCAAGTAATGCTTCCTCGCGTTTTAGATAAGTATGATAGAGTGCTAAACAGAGAACGGGGAAGATAGAGGAGCCGGGAAAATTCTCTCATACGAGAACATGTTTCACGGTTAAGTTGAGTCTGCGAATATGGGTATGCATTTATATTCTATTCAGTTGCGAGAGAAGACTCTGACGATGACAGGCGTCGTCTTGGAAGACGTACTGGAAGATGATAAACTACTGTGATATTACTAGCTCTGGCGTTGAAGCCATAACAACATCAGTGGGGTTAATAATAAAGCGGCAATGTTTTGCTTCCACAAATACAGGCTACAGCTTGATGCTTTCATATCTTGCCTCGTACAGAACTTTCTCCATATTAACCGTAGTTGAAAATAACAGTCATGATTAGCCCACTATAAATGCAATAGCTGCTAAAACTACAACTAAAAATAACTGCTATAACTGCTAGTCGTGAATAATATGATTCGATATTATTCAGTGTATATACTTTGGAATTCATTAAAATAAACTCTCGATTTGTAAGTAATTTAAAAGGTGCCTTCTTCAGCCAATCCTCTTATCGCCTCAGCCGAAATTTTCACACCGAGCTTTCCTTCTCGTAATAAGTTTGGGTGATCACTAAATTCAAGATTTTCAATTGTTCACTAAAATTGAGAAATCGATCATATCGTATTTGGACATGTCTATTCTCTGCTATGTGATAGGGAGTGACTCAAGTCTCGACATGAGATGGCACAACAAAACAATTCTATGAGGCGGGAGCAATAGGGGGAAATGGGGTTGGAGATAATCAATGGAAAATTGATTAATTCCTAAATTATTATTCATCAGAACATTTATTTTGTTATGGAAATTGTGGATTTCTATTACTGAGAACCTTCGTATTGAGAACCGTCTTTTGAAGAAGAATAGAATCTTTATTTTCTGATGAAGAATCATAGAAAAAAATTCAACTTGATGACTTGAATGTAATTTCTTTGTGTAAATGATATTATTTCAAACGATAATAATCTTTCGACAAAGAACCATATCGATTAGAAGTGCTAGTTTTCCGATGAAAGTGTGTTTTTCATGATAAAAGCAAATGGAATAATTATATTTGTATGAATGATGATAATTGATACCATATTAATCTGATAATAATCTCTTCAGACAGAACCATGTTGATTGGAAGTGTTGGTATATGTTTTTTTATACACTGAACATTCGCCATTCCATGCATTTTCGAATCCACCATTTTGTGTGCTATCGCATCCGCCATTTTGTATCGCCATCTTCCATTCTCAGCCAATCAGGTACTTGTAAGCATAATTTCGATCAATCACGAAATGGTAAATCCTTTTAAGCTCCTCCCCCTAGCCGTTAAATTCTACCAACAACCGTGATTACAATATTACAAAACTTCAAGATAGGTGACGACCACTGACGATCATGGGCGGATTTAAGGGGGGCTTGGGGTGTCTAAGCCCCCAAAATTATTGTAAAAGATGTTATAAATGTAGTTATATAATAGTTTGTAGCAAGAAATTTATATCAGAAGCCCCCTCCCCCTGGTAGCTGGAAGCCCCCTCAGGAAATATCCTCTAACTCCGCTCATACTGACAATGAATCAAGTCAAGATTTTAATACGTAATTATTCGGAAAAATTTTCCAGAATACAATGTTTGAATAACATCCGTTCCCCAAGTTCTTTCATATTATAAATATGTATTATGATTGTAGGCCTATATTTGAAATATGTTTAGGTTATATTTAATATGCGTCATAAATTCAATAGATAAATAAATGTCAATCATGAAACATAGGCTAAATTTATAAAGATGAACGTTCATAAATTTTCCAGACATACATTTTCTGAGATCGAAAATACCGTTGTGGGCGGATCCTGATAACTGGGATGGCCATAACACAGCCACACCGGACCTGGAAGCAATTCCGTGTGCCACGGACAAAGTTCTTTTTCCTGACAATTCTTTCAGCATCCTTATGCCGGACACCCCACCCAGGGTGGCTGCTCTCAATGTCTTCGGAATGGTAAGAAAGTCACAGCAATCTTCATTCAATTTAATTATTCATGATTTACGAATTATCTTTCGATTCCATCCTGTTTCTCCTCTACATTAATATAATTAATTATAATTATTATTATAATACATTAAATTATTATAATTCAATTTGAACAGAAAATATAAATTTTAAGCATAAAAATATATAGGTGAACAAGCACAGTATTTTCTTTGTATAGTTTCTATTGTATTATCTTTTGTTTCTATTCGGGTTTTCTCCCATATTATTGAATTTCAATAAAAAATATATTGGTAGGGGGTAAAGCTTCTGAAGGAGTGTATAAAGTTACCGCGAGTTTTCACATGCTTAATTAGAAGTTAAACCTCGTGTTAAATTTTTGATCAGTGGACACAATATTTTAATCTTATTAAATTTCTGTACCATCATTCCATGAGTTACTAAACTTATTAATTCATATAGCAGGATTCAATTCAACTTGTCAGAAATCAGCTGTCTCAAAGAGCAATATCACAATACTTAACCTACAAATGCTGAATCTCGCAGATTATTGAAAAGGTCTTTCAAAAAGTTATTCTTTGAAAGGTCTTCTTTAAAAAGGTATTTTAAAGACTTTAAAGGTCTTGAAGACTTTCAAGCCTTTTGATTATTGTGTCGAAATCACTGTTTAATTATTACTGGATCAGCTGATTTATGACAAGTTGATTGGCTCCTGCTATAATAATAAATATATTTTTGTATGTGATATTGTGGTTGTTAGAAATATTAAAGATGAAGACTCGATGTTGTCATAATAACAAATTCATATGAGTTAAGAGTTAATATAAGAGTTAATTTATTTTATAAGTTATTCAATAGTTAATATTCCTCTATCACCTTACCAGTCTACCAGTCCATTAATTTTTCCGTCACGTTTTGTTATTCTTTCATGTTATTTTCTTCTCTGTCAATATTTTCTCACTTATCAAATCAGTTGTTGAATTGAGCTAGTCGATTGATAAAAGTTGAGGCTGATTATCGATTGAATAAATTAACTTCTCCTGAAACTTACTCCCCAACATTTTTAGTTGGTCTAAAATCTTATCAATCAACTAATTCAATTCAAGAAGTGAAGTGCGGGAATCCATTCTCCACTCAGCTCCAGAATCCGTTTCAAGAATAATTCCTCTCTTAATTCCGCAGCAATTACTGAGATGCTCGCTTAATATGTAAGCCACGACGTGTCTCATCATTCTTTCCCCAGAGTCAGTCGTATCCGTTGATTTTATTTGTCTCTCTTTCCTCAATCCTTCCTTACTGTTCTTCATCTGTATTCTCCCTTGCACCGTCTTTCCCTGACATGCTTGGAAGGAGTAAGTGATATTCAGGGATGGAATCACTCTCCCTTTTCCTTCTTCTGCAGCTGTAATTCGGCTTCTAAAGAAGTTCCGAAAAAAGTCAGTGACAAAGGGGGGAAGGAAGGAAGTCCGTCAGAAGGCTGCAATTTGTTAAGAGCGCCGTCTTAGTGGATGGAATCTCTTTCAGCTACTCTCAAATAAGTACGCGCCATGAATTTTTATCCACAAAAAATACGTCAGATCTCCAATTTCCCTTTCAGTTGTCGCTGGCATAGAAGTTTGGGCTCTTTAATAACAAATTGATATGAAATGCAAAGAGCATCAGAGCTATGTGACTAGAATTTCAGTGACATTTGAAGAGACGACTGGAACTCCCAATTAAACTATTGATTAACTGATTCATTTGTTAAGCGATATCGCTATTACCATTTGAAAGATTTCTAAGTTCCTCCGGAAAATGGCTGATGAAGATGTAACTGACTGAGTGAAGTTTGTATTTATAATGAACCGCATCAAAAATAGCTTGTAGACTCGAGAATTATTATAACTATAGAACAAATAAATTGTTAATAAAATGAGGGCCAATCTTGGAGACGGTTGAGTGTTCAGTAGGGTCGAACTACAAGACCATCAACTTGAGACTTGTTTTCATGTAGGATAGCAATAGCCATTTATTATTTGGCTAAAAAATTGACTTTGACGTTAGTTATAAACGTGACATAAAATTTCCCATTCCATAAACGACGAAGCTATTCTGTCATATTTGGTGGGAAACTTCAACGCACAGACTGAGTAGCCGAGTCTTTAAAAGGCGGAGCTGCTGAGAAGGCGTTTTATCTTGGGAAAGACTTGATTTATGGTCTGATATTGAATATATGTTTCATAATATCAATGTAGCCTATATACAGTACTAGGCTCAACACAGGGTGAACGCTGAAGCATATGTGTTTGGCAATATTGAGTTTGTATGCTGATAGGGGATCGTCAATCCTCTCCATTGTCAGAGATTTTGATTTATGGCATAATCTTGATCTTGGAAGCGCTTTTCAAGCATCGTTTCTGCCATACATTTTTCCAAAGTGTTTCTCCGAACAGATGTTCCCGATATTCAGGAGATTACCTCATATCTTGCCCATTCAATTTTGGCGGTGACAGATTTTCCGACCTAATCTAATAATAGTGTTATATTCTAGTACAACATGTTGAGAAGTAGTTACACAAAAAAAAAAAATTCTAAGTGATGAATATTTTGAATCATTTTCAAAGTTGAAATGCATGCAGATTTGTATCAAAGCAAATAATGCTATTGGATGCAATTATTCCGAATGAATGAGATTGATATCCCAGAATGACATCACATCTCTACAACAGAATGTGGGAATACAAAAATCTCACTATCATGCTTGTGACAGGAAATGTATTTTCCAAAGAAAAAACTGAAGCTTTTGTTTAATGAATATTTGTTGGGTTTTGTTGAATTAGTGTGTTGGTTCAATAAACATTTATTGAATGAGCTCGTTGAGCGAGCTACCTATTTAGAGTGAGAACTCTCAATCAATAATGTAATACTTATGTGAGCAAGCGTTTCATAGACTATTGAAATAAGTTTGTGATTGGAGTTTCACATTTTTTTAAATGGAAAATGCACAACTGAGCGGAATTCCAATGCTAGCCAAAGCTTGAATTCCAAAGCTGTATCACAATGGTCGTAGAAATGTTATTCCATTCATTCCTGAAATTTTCTAGTGACAGATACATAATAGAGGTTTGCAGTAAGTCTCAAGTATAGCAGGATTCTTTTAAATTGTCAGAAAACAACTGATTGATGTACGCTCGTTTACTAACGTTAAACCAGCTGTTTTCTGACAAGTTAAAAGAATCCTGCTATAATACCATAGAGAAGCAATACTCTATAGTGTCACTAAGTCTGTTCTCTGTGGTAATCATAGAGAAGCCATACTCTCTAGTTACTAAGTCTCTTCTCTGTGGCAATACTTAAAAGAGTCTCTTGTAATAACTCCTACCAGGAAAAATCTAGAATGGTGCTAAATATTCCATCACATTCAAGCGGCAAACATGTGAAACTTCACTTACAATCGTATTTCAAAACTTCAACGAAAACAAGTTACAATGTGGAGCAAGAGGTAAGCAGTGGAAATTGAGTGTGAAAATTTACTTCTAGTTTTGGCTAAACATGCAATAATTTCAATTATTGCACTCAGTCTTGGTGCCAAAACTTCACATTTCACTTACGACGAAAACAATCCATAAAATGGAACAGTAAGCAGTGGAACTTGAGTATCGAATATGTAGTTCTAGTTTTTGCAAAACATGCGTAGCGCGGGCGTTCCGCACAGTGAGTTTGTGGAGCAACAGAACTCTAAATCTCTGGAGCCATAACTCAGCTGGCGGACCTTCTCCAGCCGCTGGAGAGTTAGCACTGCCGTGATCAGTGAGCGACCACGATAATAGAGTCATATATATTCACGTCCATAGTTTCCTCTGGTGCAGTGCAGCCGTCGACTCCACCACACTGTAATTCTGTATACAGCTTCCTGCAACTGCATACGTTCTCTATGTGAGACATCACGTCAAGGCCATCCTACAATGCGCGCTCGCATTTTTTCGCCAGACGTAACTGGAATAAATCACCTAGGTAATAAATTTGACGACAGAAACCCTTCTCATTCCACAATAGAATTCCACTGTTATTCAGTATTATTATTTTTTGCTGATGATGATGCTCTATCACTTGAGATGTGGGGTAATTCACAAAAATTGCTAGGCGGAATGGGAAACGAACCCATGACCAGGTGCAACGATAGTGAACTGGAGTTGCGACGATTGTGTTGTAAAAAAAATGTACATTGTATAGGCTACATAAGTTGATACACAAGTAATATGGCAATAGACTATTCAAGTTTTTAGTATTTGTCATGATAACACTCTATCTAATAATCTCGAGTTATCATTGGTATCCCATCCACTTTTGTTAATAAAATTATATTAGTCAGTCAGTGTAAGTTAGTGGTTATCAAATTGAACCTTTTTGAGTACTACCTTAGTGTAGGTGATATGGTAGTTATCCATACAACAAGAAGTAAAACAACCTCAAATTTATCAAAATATCGAGTTACCGGTCTCGGTTGTTGCACGGTTATAATCTCTGGTAAACTCCTAAAGAGTCTACAATAGTCTAAAGAGTCTATTCAGTAATTCAGAGTGTACCCAGTTTGGTAGTCAGTAGAGAGTCCTAAAGAGTTTACTAGAGATGTGTCACAACTGAAATCGGTATAATATTGGACTCTTCTGGATACAGTGTATAATAATTATTGGAATTAGTCCAGTTACAAATTATAGGCTACTACAGTACTACATGCCTACGTGTGTTCGTATTGCTATTGAACGTTACCATCATGTGAACTTGTGTTCATGCAACTATAACTTGTGCGACCATATTATTTGAAATGTTTTGCTAGAAAAAGTCTTCGACAAAAATAGCAGACATATATCTCGTGTAAAAACTGTTTGTTTCGGTGCAGGAATTATCCACTTTTCTCTCGTTATTTCTCTCAAATTGTTGGATTCTGTGACTTGAACGATCTATGAGACACGAAGCTTTTCCAAATAATATACTCTCTCTACGCGAGTTTAACTCTACTTTCAAGCTTCTTTACTCTATTTATCTTGACTTGAATGTACCGTACTCTTAATGAAATGTTTTCTTTTTTTCACAGTATTAATAGTATGAGAGACTAGACATCGATAATTGATTTTACAGTATTTTATAGAATAGATTTATTGAATAACTTCTGTTTATTGGTTGATTTCTGTTGCAGGACTACGAGGGTCGAACATTCAGCGATCTGGTGACAAGCGACGTGGGCCGAGCGGCGTTCTTGCGAGCGAGTCGCGGCTCGCCACCCGAGGTCCGCATCACGGGACGCGGTTGCGGCGATGCCACTGGCTGCGAGTGTAACAACGAGCCGCTGCGGTCGGCCGTCTGCGACGCGGTTTACACGCGCTGCACGGCCACACGCCACTGCCTGCAGCCTGTCTTGCCGCACGGCAGCTGTTGTCCCATTTGCGGTGAGCTTCTAAACATAATTGCAATTTTAGATTCCAAACTCAAGTTTTATTCTGCAGAACAGAAAAATTTGCAATAAACTTATAATTCTAGGGTACGTTTGTCTTGAAGTATGTTTGTCTTGGGTATGTTATTCTGAAGTACAGAAAAATTTGCAGTGAACTCATAATTCTAGGGTACGTTTGTCTTTTTCATGTTCTACCGCACTCCTTATTATTGTTTTTGGAACAGGCCACAGTGGTAAAAACTCAGTATTTCATAATTCATTTCTCAACTTGGGGGAAGGAAAAATATAGAATTTAATAAGATTTTGAATTGTTTCCTGAATTATAGAATTATTCTGATGAAAACACAGGTCGTAGCTCTCTAGTTGAAAATTGAATAGGTATGACAAAATTAGATTGAATGAGGAGAATTTAATTCTAGATGATTTGATAAGGAGGTTCCTGTCATTTATTAGAGAACATTAGAGAATGGCTCTCAGTAGTCGTGAGGTAAGATTTAATTGAAGAACCTTCTGATGTTTTATTTTCAGGAGGTTTCGTACTTTTAAAGTTCACTCCCTCGTTCAAACTGGAGAAGTTTAGGGAATATCTTAGCGAGAAATTTGGAAACAGGGATGTCAACTTTTTCGCAAGTAAAACCAATGGACTAATACAAGTTGTATTTCTGGAGAGAGGTGAATATGAGGGGAAAATCGACGATTATACTAAAGAATTGAAAGAAGCAGCATCCGATTGTGAGTAACTTGACTCAATTGTTTTGTGTATGTTTCTAGAATCATATTATTTTTATTTTCATACTAGATAAAAGCTAATAAAATTGAACCAAATCTTGTGATATTTACTTTCATTAGAATCATCCAGTATTCGATATAATTTGAAGGGAACCATACATAAATATTCACTACATAGTTATGTTTGGAACTCTCCCATATAAGAAATCTCTACTCAGGTGAAGGATCAATCTGAAATATCTTTTGATGGGATGATAATTGCAATATTCAAAATTATCTTATAAGATATTCCTATTTCAATTTTTATAATTCCTTTGAAAAAACTCGATAAAAAATAATAATTTTTATATTTCTAGTGAAGAGTCTCGGACTGGAATTCATCCAGGAGTTTGCTGCAGGACCTTATGTATCGGAGGCATCATTCACTAGTGTAGCAGGATTGCTAATTGGACTCCTATTTCTTGCTCTGGCTGCTTTTGCAATCATTTTCTGTGTTCACACAGAGGAATGGTAGGTAACTGATGTATGAAACTCACATCAATGAATAACTTCTCAGTATTCAAGCTATAGCTTTTACGTAACTGAAATATTAATTTAATATTGACTTACTAGTACTTGAAAAAGGATACACTATGCAAATTAATAATTGAAAAACATTTTCCTAGATTAATTTTTGCCGCTGAAGAGATTTCAAAAGCTGTAGATTTTAGCTATACATGCCCAATAAATGTAATTATTAATTGTGAAAATCGACTGCATGGATAGTCCACATGACAAGGAACATTGTATCGAGGACCATGCTACAATTTTTAAAATTAAATGTTGCCCGCATACAAAACCACTATTCTCTCTCTTAAGATTGGTTTTCATTATTACGTATCTATTAGACTTTGAAAATAGCCTGATGTAGTGGAACCCCGGTTTTACGTAGCTCAAGGGACCGAGAAAATAATTCGTTGTATTCGTAAAAACGGGGTTGCAATGTTGATATTTATACTAGATTGAGCGTTTTGTACGTTTCAAGGGTATTTGAAATATATACGTTGAATCGGGGTTCGTAAAACAGAGTTTATATTGTAATTGAATTATTCCAAAAAGAATAATTTATTGATCAGAAAGTAACCAATTTATAATAATAATAATCTATGATTCATTGCGAATGATATGTTTCCACTGATTCGTTTGATACTATACCAGTACATTATACAAATAGTACCAATTTTCAATTTAATTGTAATTAAAATCAAATTGTTACAATAAACTATACCAATAAACATTATCTGATAAAGTTGATCTTTATTTTCTCCATTTCTATCAGATAATGATAGGTATTACAAAGATGCAAAGATGTAGATTATAGGATAACATAATTCACACAAATTCTCATTTTTGACAGCAGTGATAAAATCAACATAATTTGAATTAGCCAACTCTATCCAAATATTGAGCTAGGAAATCAAATAAGCTTTGCTTTGGTATTGAAGAGAGAGACCTCATAATCTTCAAAAAATCCTACCACAAAAGTCCTTCAGAATCATTCACTCTTAATTGAATCAATGACTTTAATATTTTCATTGAAACCTGTTTGCATGTGTTATTTACAGCAAAGTGCCAAGCAATGGACAGCGGCGACAATATTTGTTTGCCGTATTCGAGAACCAAGGTGAAGAAGTTGAACTGTGCAAACCTGAAGCTGAAACTCCAGTCGTTCCTCCCAGGAGTCGTCGTCAGGCTTTTGATAATCCCATGTATGGCGCGGCTGCCCAGGTAATAATTTCCTCTTCGAATAATATTTTCGATATTTCTTTTAATAGGAAATAGAATTGTCTCTGTTATTATAGTAATATTCCACACACATCGATCGATTTCTATTTACAAGTCAGGTCTTAGAAGACCAATTACATTTCTAATTGAGGTCTTTATTGAGTCAACTGTGATTGTTTTTTCCAGAGTCATGCAACAGTACACTATCACAAAACTATTTATTTCTCATTCCGTATGATAAATATTTCCGTATACAAAGTAAATGATAAATGAGAAAAGACTGTGATATGAGCTCATGTATGAGTCTACCTCTAATCTAATTGTTATTATAATGCTGTCATTGATCAATATAAATTTATTGACGTGATTAGCTGGATTTAGAATTTCAATAAGAAATGTTCTGGAACCTAATCTTGTAAGCTTGCTCAATTTTACAACCTTATAGAGCAATTTTTCCAATAATTGAGAGTTATCTCTCCAAATGAATTTGGATCTATTCCATTTGAAGTAAAACAAATACTGTATAAGTAAATGGAATCCTACTTGGGATTCACATAAAATTCATCTGCCACATAACATTTCCTTAACAAAAAATGAGTTTGCATTACATTATCTTATTTTCAGGAGACACTGACAACTGATGCTGATAGTGTTGAAAAGGAAGATGATGTTGGCGATAGTGATGAGGGAGAGAGTGACACCAACGGAGATTTCCCAAGTAGCATGGAAGAAAATAATCATATTTATGCGGCAATGGAGACGATTGATCTGTTAGGGAAAATCGATGGAACTCACGAGGAAGAAAATGTCAATGGAAATAATACATAATAATACATCGTATAATCTATATTAATAAAAGAGAGTTGGTGTCTGTACGCTCGCTTATAACTCGAGAACGGCTGAACCGATTTAGATGATTTTGGATTCGTTTGAATTTTTACAGCACTGGTTAACATAATATGTATTAAAATATAAGAAAATCCCTTTATAATTAATAAATAATTAGTACATCAATGACCTAACCTATCAAACATTTCACAGACTTCAGTTCAAATTTGCCGGCCAAGCGGCTACGGAAAGATGATTGATTGATTGATTGATTGATTTTATTATTAAAAGTTTGCATTACATTATCTTATTTTCAGGAGACACTGACAACTGATGCTGATAGTGTTGAAAAGGAAGATGATGTTGGCGATAGTGATGAGGGATGATCGTGTATTTAAGATGGGAAAATCTGCTCGCAGACCCTACGCTTCGGTAGCGTAGTGCTAGAGCATCTGCTTTGAAAACATGAGGTCCCGGGTTCAATTCCCGCTCCGAACCATTTCTTTTTGTACTATAGTCCGTGCAAACCTTAGTTTGCAGTAAGCGTTTAGATGGCAATGCTATTTCTTATGGGGATATGGAAGCGCTGTTGCCATGTTTTGCTTATTATTTTATTCATTACTCCTCACTCACAGCTGTTCGCTCTCTTTTCTGCTCTCTATCTTGTTTTGTTTACATTTCTTATTCTATCAAAACTACATGAATGAGAAAAAATTAGCACACTAATTACCTATTTATATGTTTTAAATATTATACTATGAATAATTTTTAAAAGGTCATTAGGTCAAAAGAACAAAAAATAATAATCATGGTTTAGTCCAGGAGGCTGTCATAGACGGAGTGGAAGTATTGTATCTTCCCTATGTTAAAAAGGGGTGTAGGCTGATTCTCGATCACGCTCGTTTCCGGACGGAGTTTTGGCGCTGTATTTGAATTCAGAGCCTTTAGGTTAATTTTCATTTTAAATAATATTTCAAAGACTTTTAAAAGTTTATGGTATCTTTTGCGGTATAAATCAAAACTGTTGAGAGAATATGGTTAATATTTACGGCAAAATATAACATTTTTGTTAGATTCTTTGTTTTTTAGGTTGGTTTGAGTAGAAGTAGGTATGATTCTCTCCAAGGTCAAGTGTTGATGGAAAGGATTTCTTTGTATCTCCCTTCCCAAGAATGGACATTCATATGTCCAAACTTCGCCTTTTCATCTAGATAACCCACAATTATTATATCATCAGTATACTTTTGCTCTATATCTACTCATAGCATAATTCATAAGCTAATGTAAATTTGATGAATAATTAGTTGTACAGTATAAATTTATTATTATTATCTAGAATTTAAGCCGTCATATTTGTTATCTACATGAATAAAGTAATAAATCTAAATCTAAATCTAAATCTACAGGTTAGAATGGTTATTCACTAATAATGGTTAACTTCTAATATCGTTACGCGTGTATTAAACTTTTGGATTATTCTTCAATATCATTGATCTAATATCGTTATGCGTGTATCAAGCTTTTGAACCATCCGCTATTCAATCAGAATCAGTTGTAATTATTATCAATTTACGATGTTTTCAAATACACCGCTAAAAGTCCGTCCGGAAACGAGCGTCATCCTACTCCCCTTATTTCTCTTACTTCCAGTCCCCCAGATGTCAGGTCCCTGGTTTAGTTCAGAACGACTGTCTTTTAATAAAATTAGTTTTAGTTTTAATAAAATTCCTATCAGAATGTCAGTGCAGGCTTGACTAACGCTACCTAGCGGCAAAATTTGGTACTCCAGTCATTGGAGCCGTTTGCGTAGAATGTCAAGTTTTGAATACACTTACTCCTCCGAGTTAGCTTTGCTGGCTACTGTGCAATCCGGCAACACTGCGCCCCATAAACGTAATACTGCAAACTAAGGTTTGCACGGACTATAGGTTTTCTACTCTAATTATTTTTTTACGCTAGAATCATCAATTAAGAATGAGTTATCGTTCGTATCATACATGTTTTATTGTTTCTAATAATAAAATTGAAGAACGGGAATAAAATAAAAAAAATAAAATAGATTAAAATAAAAAATTAAAAGAAAGAAATAAATATGAAAAAATTCTTTTAATTTAAATAGGACTGATAGAAAATTGAAGAACGGAAATAAAATAAAAAATAAATAAAAAATAAAATAAATTAAAATAAAAAAATTAAAAATAAATAAATAAATAAATATGAAAAATTATTTTAATTAGAATAGGACTGATAAAAATTGAAGAACGGAAATAAAATTAAAAAATATAAATTTAAAAAAATAAAAAATAAAATACATTAAAAAAAAAATTAAAAGAAATAAATAAATAAATCCTATAAATAAATATGAAAAAATAATTGGTGGGAGGAGGGTGACATTTGATGGGAAAGAGGGGTTGACATGAAGAGGATATGTGGGGTGACATTTGGGGGAATGGAGGGAATTTGTGGGATGACATTTTTTGGGGGGTGGCATGAAGGGGGGACATTTGTGGGGAGAAGAGGGGGGACATTTGGGGGGGGGGGAAAGAGTGCGATACGAAGTTCGCCGGGACAGCTTGTATTTACATAAAAATAAGTCATTGAATGCAACACTATTAAATTGATAAATTCAAAACAAACATCTATTATAGATTAGGACGTGTATTCCACTGTGAATGACTAAACTTCACTCACTTCTTGGGCTTTGCAAAATGAATTGGATTACACTTCTGATGAGGAGCTATATCAAGCTAAGGCATACGAGTAGGTGGATAGAAATAGAAAGAATGGACACATTAAAAGGATCTTCAAAGATGAAGATAAAAATAGATTATTCTATAGTTTATTCTTAAGTTACAGACAAGAAACTGTGTTGATATTTGTTGATATGTTGATAGTTGAAACACGAATGTGTTCGAAAATGTGTAAAAGAGTAGTAAAAACTAATAGAACAAAAACATTAAAACAAAAGGACAAATTCAGAGTACAGCAAACGAAAAAATACACATTAAATGTATAATTCAATTGACATTGTAGTAGATGAAAGGATATTTCCAATGCTACTTACCGGCTCTGTTCTTTGCCATTCACTTCAAAGATTTTATTTATTTATTTATTCACAATTGTCACGTTACATCAAGTTTTGAGTTTCATTAAAATGATTGGTGACATGTCAATACTTACACTAATGTTATATCTGAATTATCAAATATGTCACACATTAGACATTCATACATACAATTATTACATCATGAAAAATTTCGATACATCATTTTTCATTCGATAGAAAATAGTTTCTAAACAATAGAAATGTCATTCGTCAAACCACCGAAATTCTTGATTCCGGAGTTCGAAGAAGAAGAAGAAAAAGTGAATGAAGAAGAAATGGAAACCGGCAGTGCAAACATCGGTCATCCTACGAGGGAATCAACGCCTGAAAAGGTTATCGATCCTAATCATTTAAAAACAGCAACCGAGCAAATATTGTATAATAGTTGGAAGGAAGCTGAAGATAAATGTAGGATAATTCAACTCAAGAATCAAGAACTTGAAAAGCAACTGGAGCAGCTAAACCAGAGAATCTCTCTTCTTGAGAACAAGGAGGAGAATAGAAAGCAGCCTCGTATTCCAGATGGAGATAATCTTCATAAGGAAAATGAAAATAAAAATAAGCATTTCTCAACAGATGAAGAAGAGTTAGCTAAGGAGACTGAGTGGATACGTGTGAAGTCCAGAAACACAAAGAAGAGAAAAATGGATACGTCACTCTCACCCCCTCTACTAACAAAGAGCAACTCAACAACCAATGCAAATCAGGATGCCATGGAGAAGAAGAATAAAGTAGTGCCCCCTCCGCCTATCATCGTGGATGGTGTAAACAATTTCAACTCCCTTTTGAAAGATTTGAATAGTGTGTCGCCAGCTGATAAAGTTAGAATCAAGCTAGTTAGTAATGAAACATTCAAAATCAACGTTCTAGATGTGGATACGTACAGGAACGTCACAAGGAAATTGGTTGATGCTGGCTACAAATGGCATTCTTACGAGAATAAGCAGTCTCGACCTATCAGAGTAATGATAAAGAAGCTACATCATTCATGCAGTCCAGAGTCTATAACTGATGATTTAAAGAATCAAGGCTACAAGGTCCTGGAGGTGGTGAATAAACTCAAATGGAAGACAAAAGAACCACTGGACATGTTTCTAATATCTTTCAGCTGCGAGGAAGATGTTAAAAAAATATTTGAATTGAAGACTGTCCTCGGATGTAAAGTGGAAGTCGAAACAATAAAGAAGGCAAAGCTGATAGCACAATGTAAGCGATGCCAGGCATACGGACACACTCAAAAGTACTGTAATATGGAACCAAGATGTGTGAAATGTGCGGGAAAGCATTCAACAAATGATTGCAAAAAACCCAACGATGCTACACCGAAATGTGTTCATTGTGGAAAGGCTCACCCAGCGAGTTACCGAGGGTGCACTGTGGCTATTGAACTGCAGAAAATCCGGAATGCAACTCAAAAAAATAAGATAAACTTTCGTAAGAGCCCAGCTAGTCAGATTCCAATTACAAAACAAGATAAAAAAAATACCAAGGAGGTAATCTCCTTAAAAAATAAAAATACAAAGCAGATTGAAATTAGCATGCCTACTTCAAGTAAAAAAACATATGCACAAACTGTTGTTGGCAATCATAGTTCTCATTTGAATAGCCGCCAACTTGAGAATGTAGAGGGAGATATCAATCAGGTGTTGAAACTTATTCTTCAAAAGCTAGATAATCAAGAAAAGATTATTTCCAATCTTCAAACCCGTTTTGAGAAGCTGGAAAAAAATAAATCTTCTAAGCTGTAATGACGAATAACGCTCTTAGAATAATTGAATGGAATTGTAATGGACTCCTCACTCGACAACAAGAACTAGAAGCAGTTTTAAGTATACAAAATATAGATATTTGTTTAGTTTCTGAAACTCATTTCACTAAACAGTCTTATATGAGAATTAGAGGATATAAGACTTACCATGCCATACATCCCAGTAATAGGGCGCGAGGTGGAAGTGCTGTTATTATCAAGGATTGTATTCAACACCATGAAGAAATTAAATATGAAACTGAGAGAGTACAATTATCGAGTGTAGCTGTTCAAACAAGGAGTTATAAGTTAATTGTGGCTGCTATCTACTGCCCTCCTAGGCATTCCATCCGAAAAGAAGAATATATAGCTCTATTTGAAACATTAGGTACAAAATTCATTCTTGGAGGTGATTTTAATGCAAAAAACAGTTGTTGGGGATCACGTTTGACAACACCCAAAGGAAGAGAGCTCTATAAAGCGATTAGGGTTTATGGATGTGAGGCTATTTCCACCGGAAAACCAACTTACTGGCCTTCAGATACACGAAAAATTCCAGACCTTATAGATTTTTTCTTGATTAAAAATGTGGGTTTCAACTACTTGAGTATTGAGGAATGTTTCGATCTTGATTCTGATCACTCTCCAATTCTTCTACAGCTGAGTGAAACTATCATACAGAAACAAAGTGACCGTCCAGAGCTTGTTAATACTCATACTGACTGGACATGCTTTCAACAGATGCTAGAAGAAAAAGTAATCCTTGATGTACCATTGAGAAGCAAGGAGCAGGTTGATGAAGAACTGGAAAAATTTGTCATTGACTTGCAACAAGCAGCCTGGTCAAATACCCCACAATTAAGAAGAAGAACTAGAGGAAATAACTACCCAGCAGAAGTACGGGAAATGATTGTTGAGAAGAGAAGAGCTAGGAAGAAATGGCAACAATCAAGATCTTCAGAAGATAAAAGGCAACTAAATCATCTAACTCAACAGCTCAGAAGAGAAATCCAGTTAATTAAGAATGAATCAATAAATCATTATCTGATGAATTTAACAGGAGATGAGAGCACCGACTATTCACTCTGGAAGGCAGCCAGGAAATTGAAGAAACCCATTCAGCATGCATCACCAATTAGAAAACAGGATGGTTCGTGGGCTAGAGACAATGCAGAAAAGGCTCAAACATTTGCTGATCATCTGGTAATCACTTTTCAACCACACAATCACGACCAGCTAGAAAATGAAGAAGATGTTACTCAGGAGAATCAAGAGTTCACACATGTATCACTAGAGGAACTCAAAAAAGAAATAAAAGAGCTAAACACGAAGAAGGCACCAGGATTCGACCTGATAACAGGGATAGTGCTGAAGAATCTACCAAGAAAAGCAATGGTGAAGTTGACTAATATTATAAATGCTGTTTTTAGACTCAGATATGTACCTAGCATGTGGAAAGTAGCAGAGGTAATTATGATCCCAAAGCCTGGAAAACAACTACATGACATCTCATCATACCGGCCAATATCATTGCTTCCAGTAATGTCCAAACTATTTGAAAGAATATTATTAAAGAGGTTGACACCTATAATTGAAAGAAATAAATTGATTCCAGATCATCAATTCGGGTTTAGAAAAAAACATTCAACCATTGATCAGGTGCACAGGATAGTAAATGTAATAGAAAAATCTTTAGAAGAAAAAAAAGTTTGTTCTGCAGCTTTTCTGGATGTGAGTCAAGCTTTTGATAAAGTCTGGCATGAGGGGCTAATACATAAGCTGAAAAGGTTACTCCCCAAGCAGTTCACAGATATTTTGCATTCATATTTAACAGGACGCTACTTCAGAGTTAAACATGAAGATGCATATTCTGGACTCAATGAAATAAAGGCAGGAGTTCCTCAGGGAAGTGTTTTGGGCCCGATTCTGTACCTTCTATTTACTAGTGATCTCCCTTGTCTAGAAAATAATACAATAGCTACATTTGCGGATGACACAGCAATATTAGCTGTAGATAGCAACATCAATAGTGCAACAGCAAAACTTCAAAGATCTCTCAGAAAAATTCAAGATTGGACGGTAAAGTGGAAGATCAAATTGAATGAAGCAAAATCTGTTCACATCAATTTTACGAATAAGAGGGCTGGACCAATACCAATTACCATCAATAATCAGGTTGTACCTTATGCTAATGATGCCAAGTACTTGGGTATGACCTTGGATGCAAAGCTTCGCTGGAAGGTTCATGTCAAGAAGAAAAGAGAGGAGCTTGGAATAAGATACAAGAAGATTTACTGGCTGATTGGAAGAAACTCCACCCTTTCAATTCCAAACAAAGTACTGCTGTACAAACAGATACTTAAGCCTGTATGGACGTATGGTATACAACTCTGGGGGTGTACCAAAGAGAGTAACATCAAAGTCATACAACGTTTCCAAAACAAGGTGCTGAGAAACATTGTTGATGCTCCTTGGTACGTGAGGAACAGCGATCTGCATAGAGACCTGCAAGTTGACCTGGTATCCACCGAAATCCAGAGGCATGCAGAGAAACACGAGGCCCGACTCCACCAACACCACAACGTCGAAGCAATCCAGCTGCTAGACCATGAAGGATTGGTGAGGAGGCTCAAAAGGAAGAAGCCATTTGAACTAGTGTAGTGCTTGATTCAAGTGTCTTGTGTCCAGTGAAAAAGCAGAGCAGTGGTGTGAATGAATGAAACCTAGCCATGTAGTACAGTCATCAGTAGTGTACTTAGATTTAATTGAATTAATTTGAATAAGAGAGCCTAAGGAGGATTACTCTTGTAAAAAGTGCTTAGTAATTTAGGTTAGAAAAAAGTTGCTCATTAGTCTCAAGACTAGATAGCAATCTATCTTTGGAAAAAAAAAAAAAAAAATAAAAAATTACATTTATTACATCTTAAAAAATGTATCACGTTCAGAATCAAAATCTTAAAAATTCGGCTAAGGTATATATATTTTTCTCTATCAGCATTTTCTGTATCTTTTGTTTAAACGATTGTATTGATTCTATATTTCTTATGCCTGCTGGGAGTTTGTTAAAATACCTCATCGCGGAATAAAATTGAGTTTTTTTCAAATGCAACACAGCGGTGGATTGGAAAGGCGATCAAGTTTCTATTACGGGTATTATATTCGTGGTTATCTGTACAAAGTTGGAACTTGTCAGTATTTATTTTAACAAAAGTTAATAACAAGGATGTCGAGATTGACTTCAACCTGCGACCGCCTATACCACTGCTACAGACTCAAATTTGCTAGTACCTCTTTGGACCTCGTACCTCTTTTGAAACAAATAAAATATTTTACTCAATCTTTTGCATGTCTAATTGCTTATTTACTTATAAATGGATAGGAAGTTGCGTCTGCACTCATTTCAAGTGGAATTTGAAGTCATGATAGGCCTTTAATCTTATGTAAATATATATCATCGGTTGATTTTGTATTGAATTTCAATACAATTCGAACGTAGTCAAACTACCATGTTTGAAGCTTTTCTATTTTGAAAAATGTGTGGATAAAATATAGAAAGTAACTCACTAAAATATCAAAGATATAACTCAATATACTAGTAATAACAAATTCAATTTGAGAAACTTAATAAGAAAATTCTTATTATTTAAAAAATAATACTTAATATTTTTTGTTAAACTCAATATTTATGCTTTCAATAGTATACAAATATATTTAAAGATTTTATTGTCGTTCATTAAAAATGAATAATGGAGAATGGAATATTCTCTTAAACCTCTCCAACAGTATTCAAACAAGTTTCATTTGATTGTGTCTCACCTTCAACCCTCCCACTTCTCTCGAAGTTGTTCACAAGAGTGAAGGTACAACAGCGCAACAATAAAAACCCAGGAGTGAAACAGTCTTTCTTCTGGAGTCGAGATTTATGTTTGCTTTAAAGCAAGGCGGGCGTCTTGCAAGTGGCGCAAGAGCCTAATAGAACAATTAAACTCCTTAATTGGCCATCAAGTTGCTGGAGAACGTGTTTGTTACACTATGTGAAGGAATAGTGAGCAACTAACTCAGGTGGCAGCAGTTAATAGCTTACAGCCACATTGCTTTCTCATTCTCACAAATTCCCTCATCGATCTCTTGAACCGAACGAAGCTTGAGCCCCAAGAAGTTGCGACGTCTTATCTCTAGATATTGAGAAACTGGTCGGTAATATTTGATCAAATGAATCAGTGGAAACGAATATTCAAACATTTTACCATGGAGTGGTCCGCAACCGAGGGCGATAAGCGCCTGTCTGATAATCCAAAGGTTCCAAGATCGAATACAGTTGCCGAAACGGATTTTGACATAAACGGCCACTCCCGTCTTTCGGAGGAGACGAAAAGCCGTCGGTCCCGACTGCCTAAAAACAGTCGCCATCTCTCATCATCACCCCTCTCATTACCCACGCACAAGCCAAGAGCTCATGTGGGCATCACCCTGAAAAAAAATTATGTTGTTGAGAATACACAAAACAGTTTTTTATTTGCTTCTTGCAGAGGATAATGAGTATTCGATTAAATTAGTGATTATGGAAACTAGATAATTTTTCACAGTGATCATTGAACAAAAAATATGAAGATATAGAGACAACTAGACTACAATTTAAGCTACCAATATTCGAAAACATGAATAGATTCAATATGAATTGAATAATTCTTCCATTTTATTCTCATCTTCAACTGGCAAACAAAACTTTCCTCTAGTTTGTACTGTCACTTTTAGCTAGTAATGTAAAATGTTTATTAAATTGAGAAATAACTACTATTCAAAAGGGATATTTAGATTGATTCATTTTCAAGGCTGGAAATACGACCGTCAGGCTGAGGGACACGTCATGTGTGTATTTCAATAAATTGATTGAATAATGAATGATTTATGTTGTGAATGTCTTGATCCATGACGAACTGCTAAGCTAACTCTATCAATTTCTCACTAGAACAACGAAATTCAGTCATGTAAAAATTGACTGCATGTCGTTATTCTGGTGAATTATTCATTTATATAATTCAGTTCAATTGAATTCATTCAAAACACAATGAAAAATAATTGAATACTGTAGTATCAGAATGGGAATCAGGTTTCCTCAAGAGAAGCTTTCTACATTTATCTGATGGATTGGAACACATTTTACTTTTAGTTACCCCTTAAAAATCATAGGCTACGCAGTTTGATTGGATATTAGCTTTCAAGCTTTTCTGCTTTGATAGAATTTGAATAAGATTAGTACATATATTCACTAAGATCTGCTTAGATGAGATGACTGATAGAAAGAGAGTAACGCTTGAAGGATGGTGCATAGGCCTACTACACACCAGTATCAGCTCAGCCTTAGCTCCTTTCTTCCAGTGGCATCCCTGCATTGTTCTGTTCAAAAGCTGTCATACGCCTGAAGCTGGAGCTGAATACCTTCCCGGGAGCAACGCAGGACGAAGACGGCTCTGAGCGCTACTAAGCTTCTTCTCCTTCTGCGATGGCTCTGAAGCCATCACAATATGTGCTTTAAGCACACAATATATACACAAATTATGCCCTGATACATATACACATGATATACCCTCACAAAGGAAGACTGACTCAGTTGATGACAAGACAATGAATGTAGAAGGGTCCAATATGTTTATTTGATATTAGAATGGATTTTAATAAATAATTTGCTTTTATCCTCCAATTCTATGGAATAGTATTTACTTAATGTTGTAAATAATCCACAGTTTTCTTTTCGGGAGATCAATTTTTCCAGATAAAAATACATGAAGTTGAACAAAAATTTAGATAATATTTTTTGGTATTCTTGTACTTTGATTTGATTGTATGAACTCAATGACTAATCTCATTTTGTAAAATTAGCTTGTCTGAAGGCTAACAATTCTCATGGAATGATGTTTAGTATATTCTATTCCTCATCAACTCTGATTACCTAATGTCTGATTAACATGAAAAATTAAGAAAAACATTATCCACACCTATATGTTTTGAATTCAACTAATCATGAACCTTGCAGTTGGATCTTGAATATTTAGGGTTTATTTGTGATTGGTTGAGGCAATTTGAAATGGCGAATTAAATGTCCTTTTTGTGTTGGATGATTACAACCAATCACAAAGCAGCTGTTATTTGTTGTGAAAGCTTTTTGAGATTCAGGTAAGAAATGACTGTGTTTATTTGCTTATTTATTACAAATAATATACCAAAAGCTCAATAGAGCTCAACACTAGCTCTGATGAATAAAGTAGTAGCTCTACTTATACAAGCTCCTACTTACTGTTCCAAGCTCCTCCTCCTTACTGTTCGCCAACTACGTACATTATACTCCGTGGTGAAGTGTGGTATACTATACCCGGTCATCGCCGGGTATATTTCCTATAGGACATATACCCGGCGATGACCGGAAGCAGTGATACCACGCTTCGCCATGGATTATACTTGATACTGATCATAATTTACACTGTTTGTTCATAAAATACATAAACGTTAATGAAATTTATGAATTTTTAGTGGGAGTTTGATGAAGAATCAATTTAAAGATTTAAGTGATGTGTGATATTCTACTTAAAAGTTTTCCCAACGTCTGATGCTCTCTACTTCTGAGAAAATTTTCTAAAAAAGCTTAATTCTTCTATCTTCTGAACTTTCAAGCTCTAAGTAGGAACATTCAAACCCGCAGGGGGGCAGAATTTATTCTGTCCGGGGTGTGGCAATCCTCCGGGTTCCTGATGCAAGTGGTAGATGTAGGCTGGTTGGCAACTAACACCGTTGCGTCCCAGCTTAAGTAGGGTGTTCAAGTAGGAACACCTGAAGCATCAACTGCGCAAGCCAAGCCAACATATGGTGGAACAGCATACGCCGACGGCTGCATGGTCAGGGGAGTGCCTGACATGAGTATGCGAACTCTGGATACCAGGCGACCTCCAGTTTCAAGAAGCCTTCCCTGGGTGAACGCGGAGCTCTGCCCAGGGTGACTGGATAAGTCTCCAGCTACTCGTGGGAATCTTATGGATACCAATAAGAGTAAAAGAGGCTGAACAGCCTCAAACATCTAACGAGGATAGGTGTTCTCCCCCAAACTCTACCGACCTGGAACAGGTTTCAGAGTTTGCTGACTCAAACCTGCCGGGAAACGGTACATGTAGAGGAAGGCACTACAACTGAAGATTCCGCAATGGAATCTGAGGAGTGTGCAGACCCATCCCTGATAGAAGTTGAACAGCTTCGGAAGGGTGGGTCCATAGCAGAATCAGCAGCACATTTGCTGCTGGAATGTCCAGCACTCTTGCAAATGAGGAGGAGACTTCTTGGAAAGGCAACCCTCCTATCAGAGGAGGCAAGAGAACTGGACTTCAAGGCCCTGAGTAAATTCTGCTCTGGCCTTGGATTATAGAACATGGCATAAGCCAAAGAGGGGATGCCACAAAAGATCGAATAGCGGTCGCGGTGGCTAAGGGTTACAAAGCCCAACCCAATTGGAAAAAAAAAAGGAACATTCAACAATTAGAGCGTAAAAAATAATAAGTGGAGATAACAAAGCTATAAGGTAAATTGATTCCCTGCTCGAAGATCAATAAACTCTCATAACCATGAATTTATTGGTATATACAGTGATATTTCGAAATAATATTTTCCACTCAGAGATTCCAAACGCCCATAATCAAGTCTTTTAAAAACTCTAATTTGCAAGGTTGTAGTCAGGCTGTGTTATTAACTCCTGTATCGAACTCCTGTATTCAAAAATCATTTCTCGCCGACAATTTTCCATCTCATGAATATAGTAATAATATAATAAGACTAACTCTCGAATCAATTATTACGAGTTGAAAAATAAGTCCGAACCATCTGTCAAGAGCTGGAAAGACGAGAGCTGGCATTGAAAGATGCGAAATTATATTCACGCTGGAACGGATATTGGAAAAGGTCGTTTTGAACGAATGGAAATTCGATGTATCGTATTCGTCAAGCCATTATTTCTTTGTCCACCTTATGCATAAAATGTGTTACGAGAGTACCGTCTCATTAGGAGTCGCGATTGAAAGGAGGAAATAATGATAGCTTTTACTCGAGTTGTTCTCATTCATTCCCTATACAGCTTTCCCTTACGCGATCGCGCTTCCCTCGAAAACCATCCCTTCTGACTACAAAGTCTCGATCTCAAGCTATTCATTTTTCATCATTAGAGCTTTCCAGACGTCAATTTTTCCGTTTTCCCTGTCTTCATTGTCTCTTGAACCGAATACTGTCTTATCTTCAATTATATTGTTGATGCTCGGCAAATTACCTTTGAAAACATCATTACTGCACCAGTAAATTGCCGTTCCTTTACCTCCCACTCACCATTAAAGGAAATTTTCTTTCTATCATTCACGAGTTTTGAAACATAGACAATTTTCTGTATCAGAATTCAATAGCAAACAAGAAAGAGTTCATCTTTCAATTTTGTTCTATCATCCAGAAAAAAAATTGAACAAGATCAAGAACAAAATGTCAAAATCATATTTTATTGAATGAATGACTGATACACCATTTCTATCTCCTACGTAACAATATAATTTCGGTCAAGATCCATTTTTTTGCCTCCATCAGCAAATTCATTCACTTAGTGTTATTGTTCTCATACACAAAATTCAAGTTGACTTTCTAGTCATCTTCCTTAAAAAACATCTTACCTGATTATTTCTTCAACTCTTATCAGCCATGCCTCTGGTTCAGAGAGAATGTAACACTAATGCCCGGTTTTTCAGTCATTCAATGAACTTATTGAATCAATAACTTTTATTGCATTTTGGTTATTGATTCAGTAGTGCTATTGGATCCATATACTGTCTATATTGAGCGACTGAAAAACCGGGCATGAATGTGATGGTGATCTTCAAGCAAAAAATGATCAGTTAATCACATTAATTAAATTGATATTTTAATGTAACACTGCCTCTCAGATTGTTATAACACAATAATAAGCTTTCTATCGTACAGAATTACGTATTACAAACTCACTTCTAGTGTGAGTTCTAGTTAGTTCAACTCACTGTAGTGTGAATGAAATATAAAGAATATACGTATGTTGGATAATTTTATTTCATGAAGTAACCCATATGAAGCCCAACGACTATAAAATATCTCATCATGTTGAACCTTATCTTCAAGCGGTGCCACGTTTCTCCTGTTGAGTTTTATATTTTTTCTCCCCGAACACTCAGTTTCCCCTCACTCCCAGCAATATTCGTTTTTGATGAGCTCATTTCTCGTTTGAATTTCTGAGGTGGAAGGACGAGAATGATGATAATATCTGGGCTGCGGATGAGGCCAGTAAGTGAAGCTGGTAGGGTGTGCGTTGACCTTTTGACAGTGTATTTCCACCGGTCAACATCATAGCGCCTAGGGAGCCGTAATTTTTTGTTAAGGAAAGCTCCAGACACATTTTTGTCACTCACAGTGGACTGACTCTTCGTTGCGGCTTCATGAGAATGTTCAACAGAGAAAAACTGTTGCTTCTCACTCTCTCTTCCTCCCATATCTTCGCTGTTTCTCTCTCCTTCAACTATAATATCCTCTCTTTGTTTTTCTTATTTGCGAGAAATGAAAACAAATCCAAACTCTAATCGGGAGAGAGAATTTCTCCCGAGCCCTTCTCTCTCTTAAAACCTCTTGTCATCTCATGGGAATTGGGCGGACAAAACTTTCATATTGCACTTGAAAATTGGCTTTAAAAATGTATGAATGTATGCCAACCGCCCCAGCACAATTTTCTGTCTGAGAATGTAATAGTCTGAAAGTCAGGCGGAAGGTGGAGCAATTGTTCAACAGCACGTTGTATACAAAACTACTTTACTTCCCCCTCTCCCCACAACCATGGAACTTCACTTCATGCTGCTCACCATCCAACTAGTCCGGATACATTCATCCATCGCTTGATTGTTGCATCTGTCTGTATTGTACTGTTTCAATCTTCGTGACTCCTTCATCAGTGCTGTACCAAAACAAAAGCTAGCGTTGGAATTAGCTGGCAAGAATGGAAAACTATTCATGCCTTCTCATGTCTCTGTCACATACTCTATTATTCCCAGCGTGATTGAAGAGGTTATGAAATGATTTTCTCTACCAAATGCGGTCATACAAAAATATTTCGTTGTTTCTTCTTTTCTCTGATATCAAGTTATGTATCAAGTATCATACTCGTTCGGTGTAAATTTCCCTTATTTGCAACGTAGTATATATTATAATAATATTCTTTCAGTACTTTATATACTTTTTTACGGTACTGTACCATCATGATTGAAGGAAGTAATCACATGAAACTTTATAATGATATAATTATTCAAGTTCATACAAGAATGTCTTTCTCATCTAGTTCAAATAAAAGTCATTAAAAATATAGGGTATTCTGAGTAGACCTTCTAAGGTTATAGAACTGAGTCATATGACCCTTAAATATTTTCGAATATTGTTCTTGATCCATAAGTATACAGAAATTTGGATATGACCATTGTTTTAACAATTGAACATACAGCTACTTTTACTCACTAGAAAAAAAAAAATCTCAGAATGCAATCTAGACAGTCATGTCTGATTCTGACAATATAATATTTATGCATTATGCATGTCAATTAAAATACTGTCAGATTGTCATTAGAAATGTCGATGTGGATATCATGTGACCTGAATGAATTTAAAAAGACGCTATTCTGTTCAACTCAAAGACTATGATGTGTCAAAAAAGACAAGCAATATGAAGACTGCCTGCTTCTGCAGTATCATCTTGGATCCGAGACTTATTTACATGATTCTTGGATGGGGAAAAAATAAACAAAGAAGAAAATAACACAAACATGTGAATTGGGAATGAAGAACAGATGAGAAATTGTGATAGGTTTTGAATAAGTAAGCATGAGTCATAAGCTTCTGGTGGCAATCGGAATACCAATGTGGAAACAGCGTGTGAGGGGGACGAGGAATGGAGAATGTTGGGGGGGGGGGGAAGAAGAAGAAAAATAAATGGAGAATGCAGGAGAAAGGAGGAGTAGGAGAATGAGGAAGCAAGATGAGAATGAGAGGAGGGCCAATCAGGATGAAAAAGAGGAGAAGTCAAGATGAAGGTGAGAAATGGAGGACTAAGCAAGATTACGTAGCTTAAATAAAGGTAGGAATGGGAGGAAGAAGAAGGCAAGATAAAGATGTTGTATAAGGAATGATAGGGAGAGGAGGAGGAAGAGGAGGAGGAGGAGGGGGAGCAGAAGAAGAAGCAGAAGGAGGAGAATGAGGAGTGAGAGAAGGAGAATAAGAGATGAAGGAAAAGGAGGATAAGAAATAATAGGAGGAGGAGGAGGTGGAGGAGAGGAAGCAGAAGAAGGAGAATAAGGAGTGAGAGAAGGAGAGCAAGAGCAGGAGAACAAGAGGAGAAGGGAAAAGAGATGGAGGAAAAGGAGGAGGATGGGGAGAAAGAGGAGGAGGGGAAGAAAAAGAAGAAGGAATACAAAGCAAGATGAAAAGGGGGATAAGGAAAATGGGGAGTGAGAGGAGAAGGGAAAGGAGAGGGGTAAAAGGATAATATGGAGGAAACGGAGAAGTAGGAGAAGAAGGAGGATAAGGAGAAGAAGCAGAAGAAGGAGGATAACAAGAAAGGGGAGGAGGAGAAGGAAAAGTAGGAGAAACAGGGGGATAAGGAGAAAGAGGAGGAGAAAAAAGAGAAGTAGGAGAAGCAAGAGAAGGAGGACAAAGCAGAATGAAAAGGATGATGGGGGAAGAAGGAGAAGGAAAGGAGAAGATGAGGATTGAGGACGAGGAGTGTGAGGACGAAGAGAAGGGAAAGCTGGAAGATGAGTAAAGAGGATGAATATGAGGTAAAGAAGTATTCGATGAAGAAGGATGAAACAGTAGAAGGAATCGGGATACTGTACGAAGTAGGGTAAGGGAGCAAGAACCGTATGAGATGCTGGAAAAGACGTGGAGAGGCCAGGACGGATGGTTTTGGATGCTTCTAACATGTTTTATTCATATGACGCATACCTTCTGCAGATGCCACCGCAAAGCAAGGCGTCGGAATAAATTTATGAGATCAAGTATCATGACTGCTACTGGACTAGTTCATAGTCAAACGTCAACTAAACTGGGAATGGCTTAGTACATAATTATGAATGTATAAGCTTTGTAAGGTCGCTAGAAGAATTAGTATCTAATGAGATGAAATTTCAAGAAATGATAGCTAATATTAGATGAAAAATCTAATAATAATGACTCGAATTAGTTGAATTAGTTAAAATTCGAGTTGGAATTCAAAAAAATTATGTAAATTGAGAACCCAGGAAAACTTTCATATACAGTACTAAAAATGAAAAAACTTCTGGACAACGTAATAAATAATTATGAGTGATTGAACTTTTATATCAGTTCTATTCCAATGGTATCTTGATAGATAAAAATGATGATGAATCATTCATACCATAACTTTCACTCCAAAACGTGTTCTGATGAAGCTTTGTAACAATGTGAAATGGCTTTTAGAACTAATTATGTTAGTAGCCTAATAATTTTATATTTAAGTAACCCAAGAGTGTCTAAAGATTGTGAATAGATGCAATGCCTACCGAATTATCTTCTATATCCATTTTCATATCTGATAAATTATTCTTTCTTTCGAACATTTTTTCTGTTCATTGGAAATCCAGTTGTGAACTTACTTAAAAATTTCATTAACTAAAATATTATCAGAGACATTGAATTGATATTAATTCACTCTCATTATATGCCTTGGCTATTTCAGAAGACAATGATGGTTTTGAAGATTAAATGCCATTTTCTAATGTTCCGATTCCACCTATAAAACATATCCTATAGTGATGAGGAATGTATCTTCTCACCTTGTATCTTCTTCGAACAGGACTGTAATCTGAATTTAGCTAGGAAGCCTGAATATTCACAGAAGCTATCCTGGCACGACCCGACCTTGTCACCAGTGAAAAGAAGCTGCGTCAGCAACTTGCCACTGTGTGTGAGCTGCACACGGCTGGATCTGAATTATTGCTGTGGGCTTCCTTCTTCAGTTGGGTGAGAAGGGTCTGGGTAAGATATCTTCGGACTCTCTCATGATTATTCAATGTTCTCAGCTCTGAATTGTGCAAGTGACGCCTTGCGAGCCTAAATTTAGTCTGTTCAATTATTGCAACACGAAATACCAAGGGCCTTGTACAAATTTGAATTTATTATTCCATTTATAATAACGAAATTAACAAAAATCTTGTGAAGCACAATTCTATAGAACAATAGACAATAAAACTCAGAATTTGAGACAAGTCAAACTAATTATATGTTGCTCATCAGCTAAATCCTTCTTTGAGAATAATAATATCCTCATAACTATTCCTAAGTTTTCGAAATGGGTTTGATTGGCCATTTCAGTGGAATATTCAACCATTAAATAGATGTAAAGAGCCTATCATTTTTCATGTTTTTATGTATGCATTATGTTATTGGAAATTTTCACAGGAACCAATAGTATATTTCATAACAAGAGTGGAAAGCGGGGTTTTGCATGTTCGAGAACATAATTATGCTTGAAAATAATATCACTCGGGAATATGCATATCACTTTCGCTTGTGTTTTGAACGATACTTTTCACTACACTACACTACCAAAAATTCTCTATTTTCAAAATACTTTTTAAATTTTATGTATAACTAGCCAGCAGGGTCGCTTCGCTCGCCTTAGCGGGCTAGCCCTGAATCATCCCTGGACCAAACTTTCACCATGTTCCCTATCAAGGGATAATTGGTTATTTTGGTGAAGTGGAACAATCCTACTCGGGTCTCCCCACTATTAAAAGACATACGCTAAATAAATAAAAAAATCCCTGGACCTCTGGCAGAATCATCCAACAAGACCAACAGGCTCGCAAACGTTTATGCATAATTCATTTGCATAAAACCCTATTAAATTTCACCGCTGTTCCGTTAAATTCGTCCATCGCCGATTGAAAATTTTTTCTACGGGAAAAATGCAAGAAAATCCCTATTGAGCTCAGTGAAGTGATGACAACCTACAACAGTTGAATGAATTTGATATTTGTGCAATCGGCTCCTTGTCTGTAACTGGAGTAGTACTGTGTAATTTTTTTCAATAAAATTTCTGATTTCTGAATTCTTGTTGAGATCCACCTCAGTAACGATCATGAATGTTTAGGAACTTTCACAACTATGAGGACACTTTCTTGGACCGAGAGCACTCAACATTGCACCTCTCAGCCGTCCATCGCCGATTTTATTTTGTTATAAGGCAAACACTTGAAAAGATGAAACAACAACCGCCCGTATTTGCTAAGGCCTGGCCCTGTAGCAGTTAGGCGTTGTTGAAGAGCTTACCGAAGCGTATGCAAACAGGCGACAACTGAATATACACCGAATATTCTGATAGGGCCTCTGGGCATTAGTTTGTAGTGACAGGACTGAGTTCAGGTGCTGGAGTTTGTTGCACAAACAAATGCCATGCAAACTGCAGGCTGCTCACTGCCAAACATTTTCGCTTTTCGAGGCTTCTGCCAACAAAGCCCAGCGGGCATATTTATCGATGGGCCCTCGCAATAGTGTGGGCCCTATCTAATCAATGACGGTTGTGATTGCACAACAGACAATGACAGGATGCGTGATGATCGTCGATGTAAACATCACCTCATTACCCCTTAGGCTAGGCGTACACCGGTTAGTCAAGACAAGACAAGACGACATTAGTCACGATTAGTCATAGTAATTCACATAGCTGCTTATGAAGCAGCACATACCGATGCAATAACTAATCGGTGTGTGTTGCTTCATAAGCAACTATGTGAAGTACTGTGACTAAACGTGACTAATCTCGTCTTGTCTTGTCTTGACTAACCGGTGTACGCCTAGCCCAACATTACATTAATATCACCTTATTATCATAAATAATTCAATAATGTTCGATTGTTAGTGTTCTGTGTGACAGTCTCATATTTATGCTATGTAAATCAATAAATGGAGAGTGGATACCAGTATTATCAAAAATCTTATTCATATCAACTATATCATAAAACATAGAATAATAGAACGAGATAAAATTTGTAAATTACAAGACTCTTGCCCTGTTTTTCAGTCGCTCAATAGCCAGTTTATGGATGCAATAGCACAATTGAATCAATAACCATGTGTTTTCAAATGCAAAAAAAAAGTTATTGATTCAATAGTTTATTGAACGACTGAAAAACCGGGCGTCTGAGTAGTAGGCTACCGTGTAAGTGAATGTTTCTTGTCTGAAATCTCATATTCATCAATCCCATTCTTCACCAAAAAGGTTATTCAGATAAACGTTCGGATAGTAGTGAAGGTGATAATGTGGTAGTTGTAAAAATAGGAAGAAAATAGAAAATCCACAAGTTGTAACAGCCACGACTGGAATTTACCAGAGATAGTGGTTTAACAACCCAACCCGGTATCTAAATATATTATTTAAGGTGGTATATTGTAATATACTTGCTTCGCCAGTACATGAACTGTAATTTGATCAATACAGAGATCTTTAAGTATAAAAAACTTGTGGTTGATTTTTACACATGAATAACCTCTAGTCTTTTTATTCCTCAGGTAAGGTAAATTGGACAAAGTCTTAAAGCCTTGCGCACAAGGCTATGAGCTATAAGCACAGATAAGCACGAATAAGCACAGATAAGCACATATGAACACATTCATTATTATTTAGTTAGTTCATGCTATGAGCTATAAAGCTATAAAAGGCTATCAGCATAAAATAACGAAAAAAACGAATGGATTATCTCTGCTAAGTAACATTGAAAGTTCATACAAGGTGCAAGCATTCGAGTTTCAAGTGGCTCATATAAGATAAATTGTGTCTATTCTTACGAGTGGATCAAAATAAAAAGCATGATTAAGGTAACCTAAAATCTTCATCAGCCAGTGATGAACTACAATAATCAATTTTCAGTTTGGCAATTATCTTGCTCTAGAAAAAAATTCTAATTTTATTCCCTTGATACATTCATGATTTAGAGTAATTTGGTCATTTTATAATCATTATAACCATCAATCAGTATTTGAAAAAATGGTATACTAATTAAAAATGATGAAAGGCGTTATCCGGCATTATATTAGCAGTAATTAGGGCCAGTTCAGTGAGATGGAAAATGCGGGTCTGAAACACTTTTTTCAATCATACGAGTGATTTTCAAACACGAGGGATGTTTTTTAATTTCCACCCAGTAGCAATGCTTTGTGTGATGTGATATCATGGACGTCATGGGTGTCATCATGCGACGACTATTCAGACGTGAAGCAGAACCGAGGGAATTGGCGTGAACTTTGGCAAAGGATGGCCGCAATTTAAAGGGAAGGGCGTGATTTGTTGCGACTAATTACCATGGTGGAAAGGCAGATTCCCCCAACGGTGGCGATTTTTCCCCGATGAGTTCGTCGTCTAATTCACGTAACGCGCGGTGTTGTCTCATGAATAATGTTGGCTCACATTCTGCATGTATGCGCTTATTTGTAAGCGTCGCCATGCGATACATCGCGTATCGAAAAAAACCACCGGATAGTGTTCCAGTTTTTGATGGCATTATTCTATTTAATCCTTTCTCCGAGCAGCGCTTCAAAGTATCTATCATGATTACTTACTCAAGTTTGTGTCCAAACAAATGTCAAGTAGATTGTTCATTATTAATTGAATTCAATATTGATTCCATACAGCAGACTTCTCAAATTATTTATTACAGTTCTTCTCTCTCGTGTTGGATATGTGAAGTTATCTATAGTTTAATGTTGGTAACACATATCATAAATACTGGTATAATAGATTTAACACATATCACATACAAACACATATACTGACCAAATAGATTTTCAAACCAAATGATTTATGATAATAAAAAACTGGAACTGAGTAGGAATCTTCGCAATAATTTGGAACTTACATTGGCTACTTGCAGTTTCATTGATAAGGATGAAGCTGTTGGTAAAAAGTGCTTAATTTTTCAATAATGAAGTTTGTAATGAAGTTTGTACCAGTTTGTGAGAGTACTATAAATTATTCAAATGTACTGTATTTTTATCCAGTCTAGATTGATATTGATTTATTGCAATCAATCATTCAGCTATTGCAGATTTGAAAAATAACAGAGATGAAAACATTGGTTTGTGTGTTAACGATTGTGTACAGGCCGAGACTGAGCTCCGTGTCCCTCAGAGCAACAGGGAGCTTAGTCTCGGCCATTACGTGAACAGGAGCTTCAAAGGATTTGAAATTTAAAGAAGGAAAAGTTTTCAAAGCTTCGAGCACCATTTTCTGAATCTCAAAAAACCATAATAGATTAATAGGATCGAGGGAATTTCTACAAGATTCGAATAATAAGCTGATCACTACGAACTGACATAGAGAAAGCATAAGTCGAAGCATAGGTCTACTCCCATGATTTCTCTATGGAACTTATTAACACTGAACGAATCATAGAAGAGAGAATTCTCAAGAATGCAATAAAAGATTGAAACTTGATTTGAAACAGTAAAAATTGGGAAATCCCAACAAGCGTACTTGAGTAGATGAACTTTGGAACTCAATTTGATAAAGTTCTTATCGTATTTGGTCAATCATTGAGTGGTTCAACTCTTCTTTCGTTCATTCTGAAGTGACTCTTTTCCTTGGAGAAATTAATCCAATAGTGACAGTAAAGTGGCAGGAGACGTTAAAAGTTTAAGAAGGAGAAATTTCCACAGGAGGGTAGATAGTTTAGTTGAGTGGGAATGCACTGACTGGAAGTCAATGCATTGTGCAATCCATTTATCTATATTTACTTTGTCCATGGCAATTTGTTTTGGATGTTTACAAGTTCAGTATTGAAAAAATCTTTTTTACAGAACATAAAACAATAAAACAATAAATCATAAAACAATAACATGATAAGTCCTCTCACAGGCCTGTACGAATGATGGGAGATGAACTCATAATAAATCTGATTATTGATAAGAATTCAACTTGAAAAATTGAAATTCCATACTAATCTATTCTATTCTTCTATTATGTTACCTTCGTTTAGAAAATAGATTCTTATTGATTAACACTAAATTGACATTGAACTAATGAGGAACTAATATTTAACTTATGCCATAAAGTAAGAAATTTATGTACTTTATTTTTGTATATTTATGTATGATATTTTTGAGTAACTATAGATTAAAATTATTATATTCATTTGGACTGAGACAATATAATTTTTTAATGATTAGTTTGTTGCCTGGATTTTTTCCTATTACCGATTAAATCCTTCATCACAATATGGGAATTTGGAAATTCGCAATTTGGGAATCGGTTGTCACAGTGGCAGAAGGCGAGTCTAATCAGTGAGATTAAATAAGAGACAACGCCTAGCACTCCTGTTGTAACGGAGACCGGCACATCTAAATACATAAATTTATGAGCTTCAAAGTCGCTTCCTGGTGGTTTGGAACCCACCTAAAGCTGTAGGTCCATTCATCCCCATCATCTCCCTTCCCATTACTCACGCACAAGCCTAGAGCTTATGTGGGCATCGTCCCCAGAAAAAAAATGAACTAAGATTTCTCCAGTGCCTTATTTTATGATCCATTTCAATAGCTAATTACTCATATTATTTATACTGGATAATACATCTGTATACTATATAATACATATACTGTATTTTCCATCCTGTATAATTAAGTATAATTAATCCTTGTATCAAATCTATCCCTCATGAATTTAAAATTTATACAAGCACTTATTGAAGTTTCTTTTTATCTATATCAATATCTCGTTATGAATCGAATTGAAGCACTCAACCACCCATAAATTTTGAATTCCACAAATCACTCATTGAACTTTACCCATTTGCAAATTTAATCTTTTATCAAGAGTTCCAAAGAATTCGGAAATACTCTCGATTGCTGCCGTTTCTGATCTAGAGGCGGTTCTGAAAGATTATGATGGAATAAATCATCTCTAATTTTGATCGGTGCGTCTGCTCCGATGGCACTGATTACGGCTTGGCGTATCTGCTGGACAGGAAGGCAGGTGTGGTGAAAATGAAACGAAATTGTGTATTTAGTCGCGCGACAAATCATGATTGCCTGGGGCGACGCGACAGCGATGGTCGCAAATCACATCGGAATATTTTATTTGCATGGTTATCACTCGTTAGTGTAATCGGTGTCCGAAGCGGTCGCCGTGAAATTGCCTGCAAACGCCTGCGCCACATTGCTTATGCAACCCGCTATACTTGATATAGACTACTAGCAATACTACTTCTCTGTGCTACTAGTAACGTATTATCTTCCTAGCACCTTTATGAATGTGCTTTTCAACCTATTACCATACCAATGAAAAATCTGTTGAAATGAATCTGTCTATAGAACTGGAAAATTTTTTATGTAAACTTAATTGGAATTTCTTGGAATCATTGTTAGGTTTGTGAATGAATGAATATTAATAGTATGAATTAATTATTCATACCCAAGGTGTATAGAATAAAAGAGGTGGGTCGGAGTGAAGCGGCTTGCTGGGAAAGTTGTGATAATGACGTCACTGCAGTCCCAAACTCGAATGCTCACGGAAACTTCCATATGATGCAGGCGTAAAACTTGAGATGAGTAGGCTCAAAAATGTCTATTTTTGAGCTATAACAAAAATGCAAACGAGATAATTTCAGTTGGAGATGATAGTTTAAACCTTTCTTGACAATGTACTCGAGAAATATCTTCCTAGCACCTTTATGAATGTGCTTTTCAACCTATTATTCTTTCCTGCAATGCAAAACTAGTGGCTATAGGACTGCAGTAAAAAACGTCATTATTTCTACTTCCTCAACAAACAGCTGCACTCCGACCCATCTCTTTTATTCTA
This sequence comes from Laodelphax striatellus, assembly GCA_017141395.1. Taxonomy (NCBI): domain Eukaryota; kingdom Metazoa; phylum Arthropoda; class Insecta; order Hemiptera; family Delphacidae; genus Laodelphax; species Laodelphax striatellus. The sequence goes on from CM029533.1 coordinate 18,016,884, forward strand.
CACACCTTGATTCATACCATAAATGACGAAGTACATAATATGTCAGGGAGAAATTTCCTATTAAACTTCCTGAACAGTTTAAGCTGATGATAACGGGTGTTTCAAGAAGATCGCACTACAAAGTTTCAGGGAGAATATTTTCTCTATAGGTAATATTCTTTTCTCAGAATGTAATGTATCATCTCTACTACTCTTTATCAAGGCAGTGTACATCACTTACATGTACCAGTGCTTATCCATTATTCATTTGTATCTCTAGTGTCTGTGGTTATGGTTTTTATCTCTAGTGGTTATGGTTTTTTAAAGGATGAACTTGTGTTTCTTATTGAAAGTTAATCTTATGAACAAGAAGAATTCAAAATTAAGTTGGAATCTCTCGATTTTGAAGTATCTTCTTTTTTAATCAGAACTTGTTCAAGATTTGTATTTGTGATGACAGGGAATAATAGAAAAGCGAACTTCATTTTGAAAGAATCCGTAGCCCAATATAAACAGACACAACTTGATTCTGGGAAAGAAATGGTACATGTAAGCGATATACAATGCGTTAATGAAGATTACTTGTGTAGTACTGCCAATACATTGGAAAAAATAATCCCTTTGCAGAAAATAATCTTCCTAAAACTTTGTAGTGCGTTCTTTTTGAAGCACCCGTTAGCATAGACAAGCGAAGCCTCATATAAATGTCTTATCTGAGATAATCTTATAATATTTATAAAGAAAATGAAAAATGGTTAGGCCTAAATATCATTTCAAATAATAAAACAGATTGATTTGTGGATTGATGAATAAATACGAGCAATTCTTATGACAAAAATAACAAAGTACATGTCAGGATAGACGTACACCGGTTAGTCAAGACAAGACAAGACGAGATTATTCACGTTTAGTCACAGTACTCCACATAGTTGCTTATGAAGCAACACTCACCGAAAAGTAATTGCATCGGTGTGTGCTGCTTCATAAACAACTATGTGAATCACTGTGGCTAAACGTGACTAATCTCGTCTTGTCTTGTCTTGACTACCCGGTGTACGCCTAGCCTAAGTCATGAAGAATGATGTAAATTGAATTCTATTTCTTGATAGTTGTTGAAGCTTTGGATCCAATCGAATTTATACAGAAAGTGTGTACACAAACATTGCAAGAGGAGAATGTATTTGACAACTTCCAAGAATTTGAAATACTCAGCCCTGAATATTTTTATCGTATTACAGCGAAACGTCACTGGTTCGACACAATTGTTGTTGCTATGAAAGGTGGCAATGCTTCCAACATCAAAGAGCGGCGGTAATCGCTTTGAATTTGAAGCGCGGTTTCCTTTGTGGCAAAACAAACGAGCAACAACCTTGAGTAGTATCGAGCATTTGCAACTTCGACAGGGTCCTCTCACAAGCAAACAAGGCCCGTTCACACTACGAGCCTTTCACGCCTGTTAACTTGATAAATTCGGGCTTGTGTGTGTTTGTGAACACACAATACCTTGCGTTTGTTGGACGGACAAACATTCACTAATTCGACACTTCGGCTAGTTCGACCGACTGCGAAATATTCCAAGATGGCATGCATATGCATGAGAAGCAGCGCGCGCGAATTCGTAGCCCTTAGCGCAGCAAACTTGAAATTAAATCGTCCTATTCGAAACCATCAGTCTGCCGGACGCTTTCATATTCAGTTTAACCGCTTTTCGCCGTGCCTAACTTCGCTCAACTGTTCCTCACACCTCCTTCGACCCTCCCTTCTCAATTCAATTTCCATCTGGCACACTCTGCCTGTGACTCTCCTCCTCTCCCATTGTGTCGTGTTATGTAATGTGCTGCAACAGACAAAATACACATAAACATTTTATCATGATTAAGTTCCTTTTTAGATCATAGGATTTGAATAGTTCAAATATTGTATCATAAAAAAATACTGGGGTTTTAAAAATAATACAAATACAAAAAACCTTACTGGGGTAAGATGATGATTGATTTCCCCCAAATTAAGCAATGAATATAATGTATTATTGGATAGCCTACACAGATTGTACTATCAATTTCCATCAAAATCGGATGAAATTGGTCATTTATTTCGGCAATCAAATATCGAAATAACAACATGACACATGACAGAATATCTTCATTATCAGTTCATTACTACTGTCTTCTATGAAAGATCAGGTCTTAAAATCGGTTAGAAAATTTTGCTTAAGGTGTCGACATGAGAGAGATGGAAATAATTCAACTTAATAATAATTACATTATTCTCATTTTGATTTTGGATAGTAATTGATTAATTTTTTTTGTAATCCTCCAAGCAACAAAAGAAAACACGACTCTATCTCATAGTGGAATTTTCTTGTACATATCAGAGTACACTACAACAACGCCTTTTCTGAAAATCAAAATAAAAAAAGTGAGAAAATACGACGAGACTTGCAAGATTTGGATTTCCCAACTGATGAACTGATGCTAACAACTTCATCAAACCTCATTTGTCATCGCTTGTGTGGCTCTTCAGCTCAGCACAAACCTCATCAAAGTAACAGACGAAATCTAAAAAGTCATTATCGAATCTGTTGTGTAAGCTCCACCTCAATCACTACCTTATTCTTCTCGAGAAAGTCATGATTTGTGATCAACAATGCGGTTGGAGTCCCATAGTCCCGTTTCTAGTAGAGCTGGAAGCCAATTTGAACTCATTTCATCGTGTTACTGACATAATTACGTTATTACGTAATAAATAATTACGTAATAAATATTATAATACATTATTACAATACTCACGTTATTCAATAAGTAGCTTATCCAACAACACCTATTGATTGATACTTACTATTCATTACTTGCATTGATTGATGAATGCAAGTATTCTTCAACTTCCAACTTCAAAATCATAAAATATTTTTAAAATCCCTGAGTATTAATTTACAACATAATTATTATTGATAATGTTGGTGATGCTTATAGTAATATTCGAGTAAATACTAACTTCTTCAGTGATGAGGTGACTACAAAAAGTCATCATTTCTTATTGTTTTTTGGGTTATCTTTTAATACTAATTCTTCATTCTTCTTTAAAATTAAGAGATTCTTCAGTATTATTCTATTATTGGAAAAGTAGAAAGAATTTAGAGGAACAGTGCCAAAAAGAAATTAAACTTAGTTGCTTTTCAACGCAGTTGGTTTTAGCAAATCATAACTCATTCATTATCAATAATAAATTAATATATTTTTCAAATCTACCTATATAGATTTTGAATGCTTGGAAAATAACTGGCCACTAACTACAGTACACTGTGCAACGAAGCTTTAAAAAAAACTTTATTAAATCTATGAGTTCCAGTACATGTGAATAATCAGATGACAATGCATTCAACATTATCATTTGAACAACTCCGAGATAAAATCCTATCAGGCATTCATCATCTACAGCATATTGTACCTTTCAAATCTTCATGAGAAATCTGTGGTACAAATACGCGGAATTTTTCCCTTGTCGTATTTTCTCTTTAAAATAGTGTGATATGCTTGTAATGATCAAGATTACTATTTAACAATAATTATTCTCACGGTTTCTTATGTACCAAATGTGGAACTGATAGAAATAGACAACGAGAATTGCTGGAGGGTTATAAAAGTTGTTTCTGATCTTATCTTTTCGTCAAATGGATACGTAATGGAATCAATGTATCAATGACCAATCGTTGAAGATACATACAGTACGTTGTATTGTACCAGTAGCTACCAGTAACTTTTCAAGTTACATGATATAAAAGTTTGTTAAATTTTTATACTTTATCACTTGTATTTTTCTCCTACATTTGAAGTTGTTTTTCCGTTCTTGGATTTATGCCTTATAAACCAGTGAATCAATTCAATTTTAAAAAAAACAAGGAGAATATACAACATTAAAATTCTATCAAGCCATTTGAAGTATGAAGAATTGAGTAATGAGGAAAAATAATCTTGTTAGATGTTACGTTACCAGTTGATAAATAAATAAGTTATTTGTCTCAAAAAGTAGGAATATATAATCTCCCTTTTCCCTTCTAAGCGTACTCTTCATTGAAATTTATTCATAAACTACAAGTTATATCCAGTTTAACCTTCTCGATAATCAGATTCTACAATGAAATAATATATCACCACCACGATTTCTCAATGTTTTATCCAGTGTGTGAATTGTCAGATGCATCCTTAAAACTCATCATCAGCAGGTTTAAAATAATCATTAGCAACAACTAATGACCTCTAATCTTATTTCAGGATGAAAATCAATCACCGCTGTAAGTTTTGTTTATTAATGAGTCATTATCATTTGATATTTGATAAATCTCTTAATCCTATATCAGACATGTAATGAACTTTTGACAAGGAAGCTGATGGAGATTAGAGTAGACACAATTACAGATCTCTATGGATAGTAAAAATGTGATAACTTCATTATTTCCCCAAAATTTACGTGAAACAGGAAGCTCATGATAAAATTCTCCTTGTATGTAACATGTAATTATTGATCATTGGAGTATATCTGAGTGACATGTTCCATATCAAAAGGAATTGGGCATTGACTAATCGGAACAGTTGTCTCGTTTAGTAAAGTTGTGCGTTTAATCAAGGTTTTTAGTTTCATTGTTGAATAGAACCTTGTCTAAACGAAACCTTTACTAATCGATTCACTCCTAATGAAATCAATCTACAGGGAAAATAATTGTTTTAATTCTATTGCAAGGGGAAAGAGATTTCTGCTTATTACTTGAATGGATTATACGATAGAGGACAAAAATTCAAACGCCATTGTATAGATTTGCTGTTCAAAACAGGAAATTCTGACGTTTTCAGGGAAGCACGATCGTTATAAGAATAATTGGACGGATAAAATACGTTTGTTGAATAAACAACGTTTGATTGGAGGATAGAAAAAAGCTTGGTACACGGGGAGTATAACCTTTTCCAATTTATTTCTATCGAATGAAAAGTGAAGGATTAAATCAACTCTTTTATTCTTATTTTTGATTCAAACTAGCATCTGTTTGAAGGAAAATAATATTAGATTTCTGTCTAGCGTATCCATACGTTCTTCTACTGATAAAATAATACTAATTTTAAAAAAACTTTCAAGTAGAAAAACTTTACTTCACTTACCGTACATAGTGAAGGACCAAACGATCGTCACTATGTAAGTGAAGTAAAGTTTTTCTACTTAAAAGTGTTTTTAAATAGTGTTTATTTGATTACTTTCACCTTACAAATTATAATGGTACTTATCTAAGAAAATCAGTCAATATAAAAAAAACTCTCCAGAATACCCAGCATATAAAGAGAGTCGGAAGGTTATTTTTGAATGTAGTAGAGATTGCTTTAAAAATAATGGTTTTTCAAATCTGTACTGTCTGCTGAATAGCTGCTTTTAAGACAGTTTTAGGAGTATGAATAAAAATTATACAAATTTATTGCGCTCGTAATTTACCATGACACAGTATATTGAAATCTTCATCCCTCAGTCATAGAGGATTATATATCACACATTAAATATGAATACAATATATTTCAATCATTATAATGTGATAAGAATACAATTTTTCGCAAAATTTTCTCCCTCATTCTTGGATAAAGTTCTGCAACTCGACCTCATTCAAATCAATAAGAGAACAACAAGCTTCTTAAGTGATTAATAACATTTAAATATATATGATTTGGATAATACAGAAAAAACCGTTCTTTTATTCTTCCCAGTCCCCTTCCTGTACACAGACGTAAGTCTTCTTAGGGGGACAAGTGTAATTTTATTTATTATGATTTATTTACCATTAACTTACAGTATTTATTATATAATTTTTCATATCATTGATATTATGCGATGGTTTTATTATGTTCAAACATTTGTGATTCCTTGATATGAGATGTAATGTAATGTACTCTGTTAGTCCCACTTTGATTGTAGGACAATTGAAGATACCCAACGTTGTAGGGTGAGAGAATGGCGCCAGGAAAAGTGGATTGTATCATTGTCATTGTATCTCGAAGATAAACGCAACTCCATTCTTTTAGCATTACGTAAAACGGATTCTCTTGTGGGACAAACTGACATGGTAGAGGTCCGAAAATGTAGCTCGAACAGGGCGGATGGAAATGTTGGAAAAATATGGCTCTGCAAAGGGTTTCCTTAGCGAGGGTGTGTTAACTGTGTTTGTGGTGATGGTGAAGTGGGTAGTGGTGGATATGGGTTTGTAGTGAGAGAAAAGAATTTGAGAATGGAGAAAAAGAATGGAAAGACAATTTACAGTAAACAGTTAGACGGAAATAGTCGGAAGGAGATTGAGTGTGAGCGAGAGAGATGAATAATACAGCGATAGTTCATGAGTAAGTGAGAGCGAGTGTCAGAAATTTATCTTAGAAAGAGAAAGGCCCTGTTTGCAAGCAAAACTAGAGAGTCGACTATCTGTATGAGGTGAAAAAAGAGACAGTTTTGGGTGGACAGGTCCTTATCAACGTACGCCAGAAAGCTTTTCGTTGTTATCAGTATTTTGCAGGCCCCGCAACCTATGTTTACGGTCAGTGGTGTGATTTAAGCCTAGGCTGTAAAGAGGCGGCGGTGGCGGCGGCTGGACAGAAGATACCGCCTCCGGCGACAAACCACCCCCGCCCCTGCCTCCGGGACCCAATCTCTGCCGCCCCAACCCACCGCCTTCGAACATCTCAGGGTCTCTTTCTCTCTCTCCTTTCGAAACAAGAGGTCATTCCCAAATCGCGTTTGCTTTGTTATTGGGCACAAATAATGTAGCCGTTCGTAGCATTTCGAAAGTTCATTGTCCAACACTGGGTAATAAATCGAAAAGGACTGTCAATTGGAGTTATCTACTTGAATTTACTGAGTTGAACTCAATTTTATCAGCAAGTTTCCTCTCAATTCATCCTGTACAGATTTGTTGAAGTTTTCAGATAACCCTCTTATAATGTTAAGTTGGCTACATTAAGGGCCGCTTTCCCCAACGCTGCTTAAGTGCAACAGCTGATGCTCAATTTTTTTTTCTATAATTTTTCTATTCTCCGAATGAGGCTTAAGCTGGATGTATATAGCTCAAGTAGCGTTGGGGAAAGCGGCCCTGAGTCTCCTTCTTAACATTACAACATATAAGATTCATACCCAGATCGAATCATTATGATTATTACTTGAATTTTATCATTATAACCAGATCAAATTATTTCGTATTCGATTCTTTGATGACATAAAATATTGTAAATGGGATTGAAGTTATTCTTACATCATTTTTCGAGTAAGAAGTATCAAATTTTATCGATTGAGACTTTTCTCACAATCCTGGAATTATCAAATTACTTTCTTACTCCAACCGCACCAATCAAACAATTATTGGGTTTCTTTCATCGAAGAAGTAAGATTAAACTCCAAGGAAGAGATGATAGAACTATAGTACAATAATAGGAATCAATCACTACACATTTTTCAACCAGAAACTAACTAAATATGAATGGATTCAATGTATCGCTAGGAATCATAAAAGAAGTAAAATATATCATTATTATTATGATATATCAAAGGTCAGATCTTTTCGTTTTAGGAGACATATTCTAGAGACATTGTTGACATATGATTATAGTGAACTACTTCGTGAAATAAGTTCAATACCTAGAAAGAGGAAGAAATGCACTCTCAACCAACTCAAATCGCCAATGATTTGTGTCTAGCTTCGGAACGCAAGAAAGCTGGTAAGGGACGTAACCAAAATAGAGTCAGTTCCCGTCCGAAGAAACAAACTAACATTGAGTGTCGCAAACAAGAGAGTGGGCACAATGCAAGCAGACTAGGGGACCTGTCAGCTCTCAGCTACCTCGATGGTACAGGAAGTTTCCATTATAAACATTTCGCGCATAATAGAGGATAGTTTATGGAATGATAAATACCGCAAAACACGATGATGTAGGGGAGGGGGTTAGGGAAAGAGAGAGAAAGGATGATGAAAGGAGGGAGGAAGGAGTGAGAAAGATGGTGGAAAGGAAGAATGGAGGTGTGAGCCAACAGTCTGATGACAAGCAACCCGATAGCCAACAATGGAAAACACCCACATGGGCTGTAAGTTAACAGATAAGCAACACCATCCACTCCATTCAAACCCTGTTTGATAGCGAACAGAACTGTGCACAAATAAACGTTTGTCCTCAAACATACGTGTAGCTCTTTCCCTAAGTTGCGATCTACGTGATATTGTACCTTCCCTTCCCATTGAATAATATGGAGTGCCCCATATTCCGCTCTTTCAACAATCCTATTATATGTGTTTATTTGTGGACCTGGTGATAATAACAAGTGAAAGTTATGGTTGTTACGCGGGGTAGCCTACAGTGCAGATTTTGAAAATGTGTGGGTTCTTCGCGAGCGAAATTTAACTCTACTAACCAACCGTCCCTCTTCTTTTTGTGGGTTGACAAAAATTTATAGATATTTTATAAGATTTATGATTTAGATATGGAAGAGTATTCTTGATACCTTATTTTCCAGTTAATTTGTTTCATGTTTGGCTTCTGGACGATCATGTGTGGATATAATAATTATACAACTGTCAAATACTGAAAATTTATGCCAGGTATCCTAGAATCGATATTCTTGTGTAATGATTATTTTTGCAAGTGTGGGCTTATACTAAAATAACAATATCTGCTAAGCTACTGCCCGCTTCTAAGCTCCGTGTCCCTGATGGCTGAAGAGGAGTGACGAAGATTACTATAAAATACACTACAAAAACATCGGTTTTCGATGACGTATTGCATTCCTCCCAGGGGCACGGAGCTTAGAATCTGGCAGTATGATTCCTCTAGAATCAGCACCTACTTACAAGTCACGTTTCACTAATTCCATTGTGTTCAGCAGTTGTACCTTGATTAACTAAAAAATCTTTATCTTTAGAAGAGATAATCTCTTTAAAATGATCAGTTTTAATTTATCACACAATCCAATAATCACATAATACGTTATTTTACGTGAATATATTATTATCATGTCCTTATAAAAATTATCCTCTAGAATGGAGGGTTTCTGATTGAGTATTTTTTTAACTGTCAGCCTGCTAATTTTCAAATGCTTCGAACAGGAAAAGGTATGGTAATAGGGCACTAACAAATCTCTGTGAACCAAATCATTCACGAACGTATTCACCAAACAAATAAGAGCTGAACTATTGAATTAGAAGAATCGCCAGATTCATAATCAATAAGCAATAAACATTCTCTATTGTCAATATTTGGAAGAGCTAACACAAAAATAAAGCGAACTCAATTCGTAAACAAATAAATGACAACAACCCACCTGTGGGAAACTTTCGGCCAGATGAACTGGAAGAAGGCCACCAAACTGCTCTAATGAAACCTGTTGACAGTATCGTAGCTCACTAAATAACCGTAGGCCTGCCGGATTAAATCTAAATGGAGAGCAGAAATTGACATAATGAGGAGGTTCTACATGCAGAGAAACAGGTCAAGGTCAGACTGGAATGTTGATTGAACTTGAATTGATCATTGTAATAAGTGTGGTCAAAATGGGGAAGAATTGATAATATTTCCCTCTTGATTATTTAATTGAATGCTCAGAAAATAATAGAAATCACTTAATAGGAAAGAAGCGAAAATTCGTGACACTTTTCTATCCACCATTTTACATGTAGTACTCTCAAATTGAAATATTCAAAAGTTTCAAATGGCATGAAAACTCCATTTTAACCCATAATATGTGAACTTATGAGCTCCACGACTGGTTGAAAGGGGGACAGAATATCGATTATTTTTTAGTAGTGTCGGATGTAAACGGCCTTTTTATTATCGGAGACATGCAAATGAAATAAAAGAAACAATTGAAGAACATGCAAATAAAATAAAAGAAACAAGAGAACAAATAAAATAAATGAAATGAACTATCATATACGAGTATTCTATTGAAATTAATGAATTTGAATACTCAAGCACAAACCTAGAGCTCATGTGGGCATCAACCTCATTAAAACATTCCAATAAATCATATTGTAGCCAATTTTCTGTTGAATTTTATTCCCATCAAAACAGTTCCGTATTCGGAATTCTCAGTATTATTGATTTATTATTTCAGAAGTATTCTATCAATTTCAACAGTATGTTCTATGTTCTCTGTTGTATTTTCAAACCAGATGACTGTGTTGTACCTATGAGTCACATCATCCACTACACCTGCACTTTTGTCTCGAGATGTAATTAATTAGTTCTGTGCTGGAGGATATATTGGTGAAAAGTAGTGAATGGGCTAATTGGATATGCAACCGGAAACAGGATTTATCTATGACCTTGCATCAGCTGCGACGTATAATGAATGAATGTGTCATCCACTTGCTTACAATATTCTCTACCAATTAGTATTTGGACTGAGTCATAGCTGCGTGTATTTTTCCCAAGAAGATTGAGTATTTTTGATACTTGAAACCAGTGCTGTTTTTGAAACAATATACTAGGCTCCGGTACGCAATGAGGTACCGTATTCAGAAGGGGAACCCCCGGAAAAACTTTTCAAATTTAGCCTCATAAAGAGCGTTTCAAAGCTATTTGGGAGCAAGGAAAAAATCAGGAATTTCTCTATAATTTGCTGAACAATATAAAAAATCTAAGACCATCCCTAAGAGGTACCGGTACGGCGTACCGGCGCGTAACGTCACAAAAACAGCACTGCTTGAAAAAATCATGGCAGTATTACATTTTCACTTTGTACTGCATTTGAAGATGTACATGTATATTATGGAAAAATTGAAATTGGTCTCACAATAAGTGGGTGTTGGCGTTCTTAATGGTACTTTGAATTCTGTCCAGTGAATTTAATCTACAGTGAACTTGATATACTAGATTATTATTTCGATACTAAAAAGAACTCAACACTCTTGAAGAGACTAAACTGAACACGAAGAGAACCTTTACTTAAAGTGTTAAGTAAACGTAATCTATAATATACATTATCTATAATATTATTATAGGCTGAAGAGAGTGTTTTACTCAGAATGCTTCAGCACCGGTACGTTACCATATACGGTAAGGGATTCGCCTACTTTTATAATATTATACAATTCCGCACTGACATAATAGTCTCATACAAAAATATAACGGATAAAGATACCGTTTTGTCCATTACACAATTTGCTGAACAGTTATTTTCAGATAAGTGGTTGTCATAAGATTTCAAATGTTGAGATTGATAACAGGTGTGAGATAACAATCATTCATTGCAGTTTCAATACTGAACTGATCTATCGATTAACTTATCAAAATCAAAGTGTTATCATTAGATCATAGCAGAATGGAGGGGTTCCGTGAATACCAACCACTATGAGCTTGTTTACAAACAGCCAAGAGTAATAACAAGTATCTAAATTCCCACGGTCTGTATTACACTCACGGAATAATATTATAGATATTATGATAAAGTGTGGGTATGAATTGCTATAATTGAACGGAATACTACCGGTGAACATAGTTGTTATTATACTGCATCAATAAAACAAAATACAGAACTATCACCGGTTAGTCAATTTGGCAATTCCGTATAGTTTTCGATTGCTGTCTATCTATTGACATTAATGTTAATAATAAATACAAAACGTTGATTTATAGTACGGTACTACAAAAAATTCCATTTCCAATTTAGTACAATCTGATAAGTTTGAATGAACTGGTTTTCTTTTCATTGATGTTTGTGAACTAAAGTTATCAGTCAAGATAGATCTCATTCAAGATTCTCATTGCTCCACTTCGCCGGTTGGCTAGTAGTAAATTTCTTCATAATTTATTTTAATTTCTGATTGCTACCTACAACTAATGATACTGCTGATTGCCATGGATCTCAGTATTTGAATTTTTCAAATCCCGGGAACATGAGCTCAAAATAAAATTCTAGGTTGAAAAGATTTGGGTGATTGAAATTACTAATCATGATTATGAGGAATGGAAAGACAATTTAAGACAAGTTCAGAGCAATAATATTGAGCAGAAAAAACAAAATTTCTTCATTAAGAAACCTCAGCTCAACAGCATTATTATTAAATTAATTCCCCATATACATCTTCTGGGGAATAGATGAGTCCAGAATCTAGAATACAGTATTACAGTATCTAATTGTAAAATGCTATTCATTACAATATATTCAAAGTTTTTTATATTAATTATTTTGGAACATTCATTTCAAAACAAATTACTATCTTTTTATAGTTTTTATATTAATTTTGAGATAGAGAAGAGGATAGATACTTTTATTTGGAATGATTTGGTTTTTTGAAATTACAGTATTGATTGGTTAGTCAGATACAGGTTACATGAATTCCAAACATTATTTTGCTTATTCGTTTGGAATGTATAGGTTGGAAGGAATTGAGATATTGAAACTATACAATTGATTTCAAATCATAATAATTCAGAGTTTTATAATGGTATTATTAATTAGGATTGCCCAGTGGTTAGGGGTAGAAGAATTGCACCCACAGTATCCCTGCTTGTTCGTAAAAGGCGACTAAAAGGGAACCCTTTGAGGAATTCGAAGCGTCTGTACCCAAATTAGGCGGCTTCAAAAAGCGTCTGTACCCATATTGGGCGGCTGATACTTTAGGGAATAAACCCCAAATTCTGGTCCTCCTAGTAAGGGGGTTTTGCGATAGGCCAGTACCCTATCCATGGAAAAAATTAATTACTTGCAGTACCCAAAATAGCCCCGGAACGGACAGGATTATCGGAAGTGAAGAAGAGGATTAATTAGGAGTCTCATTCAATTAATCATTATAATGTATTGGTATTGAAATAAACTCTCAATGAATTGGAAAGATTAGGCCTGCAAAAATCATATTGATAGGTTGCCTATCACATCCAAATTCAAACATAATAGGCTATTATAATATTTCTCATGATGACGGAATTCAATCCAAAAATGGCGAAGCGGTGCAATTATTGTGTAGAGCCACTTCAAAACGCAACTAGCTTATTCACCTCAATTTCATGCCAGGCCTATTAAATAAGAAATACAGGGTTTTCTTTCTCAAGTTATCTGTCTCTTCTTCTTGGCCTATATTTCCATAGTAGGTAATTATTGAGATCTCATATTCAAAGACATTTTCCACATTTCAAGGTTTAATGGTAGAAAGGACTTGCTAGTCCTAACTCCGTCTAATTGTTGAGTTGTAGTTATCTTGTCTCTTGCTCCTTGAGTGAAGTGTTGGCAATCATCTGAGACAATGATGAAAATGATGAAAATCGAAAAAGTTTCAAGCAAAAGCAAGTTAAAAAACCAACTAACTCAATGTTCTATTTCTCATAGATCATTTTGTGAAATCAATTCCTGCTCTTTTGAACGATGCCTTCTCAACATAATGTTATTTCACATAATCATTATGATTGAATATTCTTTGAATAAACTTTCACTTCTATTCAATCATTATGATTGAATATTCTTTAAATGAACTTTCACTTCTGTTTTGTTGATGTGCTTTCAAATTTCATTGTTTCGGAGCACCACAAGTTCATCAGTTCTACTTAAAAAGAAAACTCAAAGAAAACTCAGTCTTTGATGTATTTTTTTCCATTATTTATCTTATCCATTACATATTGGAAGTGAGTGAAACCATCAGAAAAACTATTTGTTCATCATAAGCAAATTATGAAATAAAACTTGATGTATTTTGTCGTAAATAACTCTGTTAGAGCCTTTTTTTCAGAAGGATCGGATTATCACATGTGAATAATATTATCATTCTCTTGAATTACTTATATTGCCTATATTGCCTATTATAGTTGTGTAGCTTTTGTAACTGTTAATTATTTATTATGTAACTGCAATTTATTATGCAGAGTAAAGACTTTTCTGTTCTAATCTGTTCTGTTCTGTTCTGTTCATTTATGTTTTCTGTGATAATGATTGACTGCGATGACGAATATCGCTTGCGGAAACAAAGAGATGAATTTGGAGATAAACGATGCTGATAGTGACCTTGAAGATGAAACGAACGAGTTCGCACACTGGGAGAAAGTTAACCAGTCCACCCTTCCTTCCATGCAAACAATCAATTGTCTTTCAATATATAAACTGACCAGTGCAAACAGAAGGCATCAGATACCTTTTGGACACTAATCATGGAACAGGTAAGTCATCTATTGTCTTATTTCACGTTCTAGAGAAATTTCGATCATTTTCATGAGTACAATAAATTCTCCGTTTTCCTTAGAAAGGTATTGTGTCACAGTATGACGCTAATCACTAGTATGACGGTATTGATACGTAAATTTGACGTATTTATAATTTTTATTTTTTTTTTAGCCATATGATTGAAAAAATACATATTATATGAATACCGTTTGCATACTACACATGTATTTAAAATTTTGAATAAGTCAGCGCACTTTCCGTCGGAAAACCTCTTTGTTATTTGAAAGTATTGTAGCTTTATCTTTTTGGAGAGTTACAGTAATCATCTATTCATTTATGCTGCAATTCAGATTTGATACTCATAGGAAAGTTCATTATTCATGCTTTATCACAAGAGCTTTTTTTGGTTTGAATTGATTTTCTGCAGCCTATAACATATAGTATCATTTGAATTGTATTTGACAATTTCGACATCCCTATTATAGAATGGGTTCTCATTTGCTTTTCAGTGGCTCACTTGTGGTCAAATTTGTTCAATTTCATACAAAAAGTATCCCTTGAAGAATAATATCAAATATAAATTCAAATTTTCCACTATACCTTAACTGAGCTTGATTTTGTTAGCATAACCTATTCCAATTCTGAATGGATCCTTACTTGATGATGGAAATTCTGTAGTTAGTGAAGAGTGAGGGTAATAAATTTTTGACCAGCATCTGGTCGATAATTTATTGTGGTTGCTTTAAACCTTTCAATTTATTGTATCTTTGCTATGCTCTAGTGCTAGTTATAGCATTATAGAAATTTAGAGAAAATATTTGTAACAATGTTCATCACGTCACAGTAAAATTTTTAAAATTTTTCAAAAGTAGGTGTCACGGTTATGATGGAAAAATTCATCAATTCAATGATGGATTATGTAAGTGGTTAGAAAAAACTTCATCACAAAGAAAGCCAAAAATGATTATACTGTACTCCTTAAATTATTGATATATTCGAAGTCATCTAATTGTTTGATCTTTCTCCAATGCAACCATTTGTTTTTTAGTGCATAGCTTGACTATCACTGACTAGATCACTTGATCCACAGTCTATTGAGGATAATGCAATAATATTTTGATCAACTCTTTTCTGTTCATAGATCACAAGACTGACATGCCTGTTACTGGCAGTGTCATCCGTACTCAGTCAAGGACCATATCCTCCAGGATCAGCCTTCACGACGTTCCCCGCTGTTGAACCAGCACAAGTCTATGGCCCACCATCGTTCTCAGCACCACCAGCGCCACCACCTCCTCCTCCTCCTCCACCACCTCCTCCACCTCCGCCACCACCACCACCTCCACCTCCACCACCACCATCAAACTTCTTTACATCTCCAGTGAGTGTTCCACAAGGTCCATATCCACCACCTCAACAGATATTCGCTCCAATTTCAGCTCCACCACCTCCTCCACCACCTCCTCCACCACCACCACCACCACCACCTACACCACCTCCACCTCCACCACCAGCACCATACCCAGTTAGCATACCCCAAGGACCGTACCCCCCTCCTCAACAAATTTTTGCACCAATTTCAGCCCCCCACCCCCTCCACCACCTCCTCCCCCACCTCCACCACCACCACCTCCTCCACCACCCCCTCCACCGCAAGTATTCTCTGTACCACAAGGACCGTACCCTCCTCCTCAGCAGATCTTTGCCCCTATTTCAGCTCCACCACCTCCTCCGCCACCAACTCAACAATTCTTTGCTCCAATCTCAGCTCCACCCCCACCTCCTCCTCCTCCTCCTCCACCTCCTCCTCCCCCTCCACCAGCACCAGCAACATCATATGGCCCACCAGCAAGGTTCTTCTCTAGATTTTGAAAATGCTTCATTCACTGGTAAGTTATCCATTCTATTTGAAGTTGGTATCTTGGGCTCCAACGCTTGATGCTATCATTGTTTGAGAATGTACTCGTGAAACATGAAATCATTCTCTATAGGCCTACTACTCAATAATTATCGCTATCAGCAAGTTTCCTAATCGAACTCAGCCTCAATTACCTCTAGCAACTACCATAATTTCCATCGATTTTTTTAACGGCAATAAACTTATTCTCATACTTATTCTTAAGTCTATTTCCTAAGTCTAATTCTATACTTATTCTTTTCCCCGTAACATGAGCATATTATAATTATTGCACTGTTTCTGATGAATTCGCTATTTATTTGAAAACTAATATACATTCACATTCTTTGACCCAATCAATGAATTTGCATTTCCTATTAATGTTTTCGTAATGGGCATTCATGCCCCACAGTCATGCTCTGTCATTATTTTATTTAATATGACTCGAATCCCATATCAAGAACATGAATATAGATGGAGGAACGTGACAAACTTTAGGTGAAAAACTGCTTTTGACAATCTTTATCAGATTTGAATTAAATCAATTTTGCTCCTTGGTGTAGCAAATGCAATTTTAACTGTTGACTGATTTATCTGGAACTCTGAAGATTCCCTACATTGGTACAAATTATCAATATCCTATTCTGTTTCAATGAAAAATCGTTTTAGCTACATACTTACAATACCGATGTCATAGACTGATACATGAATAATGTTATAATGTGATTTTTATTTATTTCAGATAATATTATGTCTATCAAATCGTGAATGGCAGGATTCAAGATACTCAAGAAACATCCAAGAACAACAATGAATTTATTTATATTGTAAGATACGCCTAGTAATTTATTCCTTAGATCTGTGATTTAGTTCATGGTGCAATGAACTGTTCTGTATCATGAACAAGACTAATTTATAATTTAATTTGTAAAATTAGAAGTGGATGATGCGTCCTCGTTGTAACTCTTGTTAATAATAAATTTTTCACACATTTATGTTGTATTCTGATTGAATCCTCCATTTTATAATGGATTTATTCCCTTATATCTCCTAGTAAATCTATCTTTCAAAGACTATATCATTTTTATAGTTTATGGAATTATATATCTATATTTTTGATTGGAAGACAATTCATTATTATCTTTGCTTACATATATTTTTCTATCCTATATTATACACTTCTATAAATACAATTCAAACAAGCACAAACAATAGTACTTTATTACAGATCAGAAATATCATAAGATCATTTCTGATGATCTATCACTTGATCAATAGACCGATTGAATTTGAAAAAAATAGAGTGCAGTGTACAGAGTACAGCTTTATAGTCTTAAAGTCGATAAATTTCGTGGTATTTGATTGGGTATTTAGATTGTTGCTGTAAACAAAGCGATTATTTTAAGAGCAACAAGAAGACAAATTCATAAATATAATAACAGTCATCAATAAACAAGTACGGGCCGGTTCATGATCTCGGGATTTAGCTAAGTCCTAGTCCTAGACTAAAACGGGTGGCCATCGTAGCATCGACAAACGTTAGCCTCGACACTATGTACTAAAAGCTCTCTATGCTGCTAACCCACTATAGTCTGGCAACAGACAAAAGAACCTTCGCGCATCGTATCACTGAAGTGATACAGTATGATATAGTACCACTACTCTAGTGAGCGAGTGAGATAAACTGCTGCATTGCATAACGTGCGCTCTCTCTGCACGAGTTCTTATTTTGAAGGCTCTTTTGTCTGGTGCCTGTTGACTATAACCTGTCGAGACAAACGTTTGTCGATGCTACGGTAGCCACCCCTTTTAGTCTAGGACTTGGGTAAGTCCCAAGAATGCAACTCATCACCTCATCTCCCCATTGCTATACAGTTTGCGTAGCAAAAAGTATTGTCTGAATCGAATAATTCAATTTAATTATTAATGGAGCAGCAATTAGAATATCCATTTTGTGGCATACTTTTTCACTGTTAGGATTGGGATGTCTCTCCTTAGCCTTGTTGTCCTCTCCACCATCTACAATTTCAGCACATGAGAAACTTTTCTGTGTAGTAGTGAAGGTGATGTTGTGGTAGTTACCATACTAAATAAGGAGACTTGATGTTGTCAAAACCTACATCCATGATTTTGACATCATGTCTTCTTATTCAACATAAGAAACCTTCTAATTCTAAATCAAATTTCAACCATTTATTTTTGGGCATGAAAATTGGCTCAGGTTGTTTGGATGAAGTTTGAGAAGACCTATTTATTTATTATTTTATCCATCACATATTGTTATGGGTGGTACAATAAGCCTCATAAACAATTGTCATAGGAAAATAAAAAATACAGAATTACACAAAAAATATACAAGTTCTTGTATAGACAAGAACTTATTGGTTACAACCAAAGGTACAAGGAGCATAGAAACAATAATATAACTCAACAGATGAATGAAGCTTTTTACAAATAATAATAGAAATCTGATAGTGAGATTTTTCATAGTCAACGAGATAGTCGATGAGTATCATCAAAATTAAGTCAGTGACTGAAACCTGAATGAATTCTCAAAATAATAGTATTCGATCTATATTCGATCTTGGAACCTTTGGATTATCAGACAGGCGCTTATCGCCTTCGGCTAAGGACCACTCCACAAAATCAATGAAAGGAATAGGATGAACCCAACACCTTCAAACATTGATACATGATACATTGATACAACCAACTCTTTCGACCTCTCGAATTTCCTAGTATCACCTCACTGCAGTTTCTACTCATAACCTTGAATAACATTGAGTTGTTTGCACATAGGTTCTATAGGTTCACGATAAAAGAGTTACGATAATTAGAAGAAGAATGATACAATACACAAAAATAATTGGATGGTCAACAATCAATTTAATAGGAAAGAAGCATTCAAAAAGAACAGGTATGACGGAGCTTATAAATGTTTTATGTTGTCAATAAAAAAAATATCAAAAGAAGTTTCCTATTTAAATGAAATAATTGTGGGCTTATCCTGGTTCAGTTTTCAACTGATATGAGGAACAAAATACCTATAACATACTGTAACTCATATTGCTCCAGTGATGAGTATTTAGAGTGAATAGAAATATTGGATTGATTTTAATAAAGTGGAAATATTCGATAAATTTTTATATAAAATACGTGAACATGTTTTTTTTGTGATCGAAACTACTCCATGGTTTCTCAACCGATTTTGTTCGTTTACGTCTAATTTGAAAGATCTCATTGAGTAGATGTTTGATAAGGTCTTGCATTATGACTACGAATATTACAACTTGCGAAATAAATTCCTTTTTTATTATTTTATTAAAACTAGTAAACTAGAAAAACAGAAAGATAGAGAGTGAGAATGAGAAGAAGATGGAGAAGAAGAAGAAGGAAAAGAGTAAGAAAAAAGAGGAGAAGAAGAAGGGGGAGAAGATGTAGAAGGAAGAGAAAAATGAGAAGAAGGAATGGAGAGAAAGGAGAAGAAGAAGAAAAAAAAGATGGAAAAGAAGGAGAAGGAGAAGAATAGAGTAGAATATTCTATGGGATGTCCTGTGTTGGATATTGAATGATTCATTCTAAGTATCAAGTCATCACTTGCAGCCAACCGAGTACAGTGGAAGCTGCAGGAATTATCTCCAACAGACTACCATAATTATTGACCGAACGAAGAGATGACTGTGCGACGCTCAGTCTGAGCGAAGTGAAGTCTTGTTTCAAGACGATTGGCTTTCGTCTGTTTGTGGATTTGTTTGTTTGTTTGTAATGCATTTACGGCTAAACGCATTGACAGATTTCAATAAGATTTGGCAGGAATGTTCATTTTGAGACTGCGCGACGATGTAGGCCTATATGTAAGGTTTTTTTTAATTTTGCATTTTGAGGACGAAATAGAAGGGAAAGAGAATGGCTGTATGGAATATAGCTATATGGAATATACAATAGCTATATGGAACACGTGATAGGATTTATTTTGAATTGAATAAAAGACTATAAGTTGAAAGTGGAAGTTGAAAGTTGCACGAGCATAGAGGATCCCATGTTAATCTTATGATGAGATAAAAACTATAAGTTGAAAGTTGCAAGAGCATGCGTGCGTTAACAGATGATTTTTCGAAGATGATTATTAACAGATGATTATTAACAGTGATCTGTTTGAAGAAACATTTTTAAAAAATATGATGATGGAATGTGTCTATGCACATGTCAAAAAACCATTCACAATATTTCATTCAATCCTCATGGGTTTCAAAGGATTTATCCTTTCAACCCTAACAGGACTAATCCTGCTTCAAAGTTTATTCGACCCACCTCTGGGACTGGAACTGGTGATGTTTTTGAGGTTTTAAAGCATAAAGTTTCAAACGTGTGAATTTTCATAACCTTATAAAATTAAGTGATTGGTTTGAGTTCGCGGGATCAGCTATAGCAGGATCCAATTAACTTGTCAGAAGTCAGCTGTTCCAGTAATAATTAAACAGTGATTTCGACACAATAATCAAAAGGCTTGAAAGTCTAAAGAACCTTTAAAGTCTTTAAAAGACCTTTTTAAAGAAGACCTTTCAAAGAATAACTTTTTAAAAGACCTTTTCAATAATCTGCGAGATTCAGCATTTGTAGGTTAAGTATTGTGATATTGCTCTTTGAAACAGCTGATTTCTGACAAGTTGAATTGGATTCTGCTATAGTTGAATATAAACATCGTCATATTATGGAATGATCATCAGCTGGGTCAGAATAAGATTTTTTCGCTGCAGTCAGAGGGGCGCCGCGAAAGCGGTGGCTTGTGGAACGTCGCGTATCTTTAGAAAATAAATTAAGTAACAAACATTCAAGACTGCTCTTGGATGGGTGACCGACACAGAAAATTGTGCAATTTGGCGAGGTGGAACCTACCGTAAGGAACTCCCCACCAATAAAAAGCCATACGATAAAATAAATAGAAAATAAATAACTAAAAAATAAAATAAATAAATGATAAAAAAGAAATGAAAATTTAAAAAAAAATAAAAAATATAGAATTGTAACAGTACTCTTTGTAACAGCCCCACGTTATGGTGCCATGTGTAACATTACTGTGTTGTGGGTCATGTGTGTAACGCTATTATCTTTATGTTGTATGTCCCGTGACGTCAGGATCAAGCAAATATAGTCAAATGTGTCACAAGATAAGGGAGAGCTGAGTGATGGACTATAGTCACGCATCAAAGACAAGATCTCAATCCACTTACGTAACACACTTGGCTAAGCATACTCCTTACGTGACTGGGCATGTCAAAATTTGGCCTTGCAAGGGCTCATCCAGGATACTGATATTTTCGTGAATTAAATAAATTTAATGTATCAATTGGGATTGCCAAGACAGGTGCAAGAACGACTAGAAAACCCAGTAATTAGGTGAAAAACTTGGAGTATATTCTCCTGTTCCTTCAGAACACACAACTTGAACAATTATATGAATTTTACAAATTTCGTTAATAATTATTAATAACAATAAATAGCTTGTTACAAAATTTATATCTTCGGTAGAGCGTGGGTGTGGGTATTTTGCCTGGCAATAAGATATTACAAAATCTCTAAAATTATGAAAGTCTTAATTACTAGACCATGAGCTCATGTTTCTATGCTTCACGCAGTATGATAATTTTTCCCCACTATTTCACTTTAAAAGAGGCTTTTCGCGCCTTTGGCCAAAGGATTAAATAAACGGATCACTCACAGTATTGGCGATGCTTCGACGTTGGTTACCGTATCCTGGTTTAGGCAGCCATCTCAAGGGTAGATTGGATTCCGTGTGTCATCTCACGATACTGCTTGGCTCTGGACCATGGGTTATAATATTTTCGCGACTTTATATGAATTTAAACAATTATATATTGCCACAGCTCAATATATCACAGTTAGAAAACATTTAAATTGAAATTGAAACTGATTACATTTGAAAATAATTAAACTGCACTCATGTGCTCAAAAGCAACTGCTCTCTAAGGAGTCTCAAACGGAAGAGAATTACCCTTGCTAAAATTCAAGGAAACAGACTTTTCAATAGAACATTCTAGAATTTTTAATGAAATGCTGGGCTGTGATTGGTCAATTTAATGCCGTGTTTTTTGACGTCAGTACAATGCACAAAGTAGTTCCAACATTTAGCTACAATAACCACTTAAATAATATGCGATATATTATATATAATACAAAATAACATATAGGACATTAAAATCTTTCAATTTTATTTTTATTTTTGGAAGATGCCTTTAAAAATATCCTCTACTTTTCAACTCCACTGCCAAATTCAAAGGTGAACTGAAAGTTTATTGCTAAATTAATATACATCCAAATATTTTATGCTATAAAATAACTGACTCCTAAAATAGTATAATCTCATATAACAAATATTTCCAAAATATATTGCTATGTTCGTGAAACCACCGAAGATATGAGACCTGTACATACATTATTTCACCGGCTTGGGATGATATTTTTGGTGAGTACAAATAATAATATGCATTATTTAATAGCAAGTTAACATATGTGGATTAAGTATTTATACATTCTATAAATAATGGATGAATCATAATTTTTCCAATGATTTTATTGGCATTGACATCTTTCAGTAGATGATTCATATACGCAGTGGTGTGTGTTTTGATATTTTGGATGAAGGTTATGGCCATCTTCAGATTTAGATTTTTCAATTACATAAATTAACATCAAAGAATACAAATAAATATACAATGTGATCTGAGTCAGAGACTTTTGGTGGTGAGTCGGAGCTCGCTTCCTTGTTATCATTATTTTATCAATATTGAGTACTGCTAAATTAGGTCAGCTTACCGTTAATTATGCTATCTATTATAATACCAGCATTTAGTGGTCATTGACAATATTTTATTGAGGCTTTATTTGGTTGCCGGAATTTGTATCGTGACAGAAGCCCCCTATAGTTATATAAATGAGCGAATAAATAAGCTTTTAATAAGCTGCAGATAGAGCGAGTTTGTATAACTATACAAAGAGAACGAGGCAAATTTTCTAAGATCTCACATAACATAAAGAAGGCTCTAAAAAATATGTGAACACAACTGTCTCATGTTAGCTTACCTTCCGACTCGAATTCGGTACGGAAATATTCTACGCTACCTACTCATAAGATTTACAGAAGCGTAACATCTAATCATGGCAGTGATTTACACAAAAATCAAGCATTTAGCTGAGAAAAATAGAGCAAGGATAATACATCTAAAGAGCAATATGAGAATTCAAAAGTTGGCGGCTAAACAATACTATGATGACGACATGTCAAACCAAAGAGTATGCCAGGTGCTGAAGGAATCTCTACAAGCGCTGATGCACAAAAGGTATGTGAGGTTATCTCAGATGACACTCGAAAATACAATACAATTCAAACTCATAAGTTCTGCTAGACAATAAATGACATAAATAAAGCTCTCAAACAATTTACATAGATAGATGTACAATAACTCTGGTAACTGATCTGAAGGAAATAGCAGGTAACTTAAATGGGTGTCGACTTGTTTTATCGATTGACAAAGTTATTAGCCTAGGGCTCACAATCGTAATCTGTGGTTTCACCACTTGACTCAAAATTCACTGCCATGCAAACACTTATGGTTACAAATAAATAAACATACAATAATAATATCAAAATATGTGTTAATCTTAGTTTTAACAAAATTTACTTAATAATACTGGCTACATTATAATAATTTGATTATAAACTTTCACAGCTGTGAAGTATGGAATATATACATGCTGTTTGATTTGTGTGGCATTGGCCTATCGTATGTGTACAATATATCGTCTACGCACACAAGTAGACATCATAACATATGTGTTTTTTGGTTATGTGCTTAACGTATGACTTCGTAGAGGCTAACAAAAAATTCAGATATTTACTAATACTAACAAATATATGATATAATAACATAGTAAGTCTTGGAAAAGAAGGTAATTTTTCACTAATATTTGAAGTTGGTAATAATTTACCGTTAGGATTCTGTTTGGTTTGATCAGAAAATATGGCAATCGTTGGCCATCAATAATTTTATTAACAGAACTGTGTATTTTTTCCAAAAAGTTCAATATCACTTATTTTGCGTAATTAATACGGTCAGGCGTCGTAGTACATCCTTGGGACGATTTCTGGCTCATGTTAGTTTGAATCCTGTTGTAGAAAAATCACTTTTTTCGTTTATCTCCAAACCGGAAGCATGTGGTTCTTAGGAATGATATTGTTCATTCTCTATAGTAGGGTTTAATGTTGGCGAGGTTCTCGTACCAAATAGACGAAGTGTTTTCAGGGTCCTGAAGCTGCTTTTATTAACCTTTCGTATAACAGATGTAGGCGATTTAGGTTATGTAGGCCGGTTTGTTGTGGGTATTCGATCAACGTCTTGAGAGAGGTTAGGTTTTGGTGTCCAAATTTTACAATCCCTTGACTTTATGGCGGGCTTGAAGCGAGTATGCCGCGGATGAAAACATGCAGAATGCTCGAAAACTGTCGACTTTTTATATTGAGCATGTTTTTTACAATCTCTTGGCTTTAGGGCGGGCTTGAAGCGAGTGTGCCGCCGATGAAAACATGCATAATGCTCAAAAGCTGTCGGCTTTTTATATCGAGCATGCTTCCGATGAAAGCCTGAGTTGTGATACACTTTACTGTTTATTTTGCTGGACTGCCGTTTAGCTTTGCTCTGGGCTGCCGGAATTTGAACCGTCAGAGTCTTATAAGTTTTCTCCTCCTAGTCTTGCATGATGGACACCGCTGGAATTTTTCCTGATGGATTGTTTGATTTTCCATTTGTTTTGATGGTATATTAGTAGAAGGTGGTGGATTATTATCTTTATCAGTATTAGAAGCGGTATTCGGTGATGTGTCTGTTAGACTTAGTTGAGTGTTAACTTCCTGTACAGATTTTTCTAGTGGCTGGGTGGAATCTCTAATCAGCTTTTCCAAATTCTGGTAGGTGATGACACACTCTGTCTTCTGTGTCTCTACTGCCTGTTGTATGTCGGTTACTAGACTTTCAACTTGGATTTGGGTGGTATTTAGAGATGTGTTAGTTAGGCTTAGTTGAGTGTTGATTTCCTGTACAGATTTTTCTAGTGGCTGGGTGGAATCTCTAATTTGCTTTTCCAAATCCCTGTAGGTGGTGACACACTCTGTCTTCGGTTTCTCTACTGCCTGTTGTATGTCGGTTTTGGTTTGTTTTTCAAGATTTTCAGGTTCCTTCCTCAAATTCATCTGCATATCATCCACTCCTTGGTTGGGGCATACAATAGTGTCATCTAACTGCTTTCTTTTCCTTCATTTCTCCCTTGATGTCTCTGGTCTCTCCTCTCGATCCTCCGTCCATTTTTTCTATTTGATTATTCATTTCTTCCATGTCCTCTTTCAATTTCTTATCCCACTTCTCCATTCGACTATCCATCTTCTCCATTTGACTAACCAGTCGATTACCCAGTTTCGTAGGAATCTTTGATCAGTTTCTCTTGGGAATCTTTGAGGTCATTACTTATTTTGAGCATGAGGGTGACCAAATCGGTTGGAGTGTCATTCATTAATCTGGAAGTCATGGTCTCAGTTCATCTGGCGAGAGTTGTGTAGTAGGATTGACAGTGGTAGGTGACGGCGTACGCGGAGGCACTTCTGTCGGGCTGACATCTGGTTCCAGGCGGTGGAAGACAGCTGACGAAGATTTTCAGGGTCGAAGTTGGCACTAGCGATACTTCCTGCGTCTCGCTCCTGGGCGCTGTCTCATCAGTGTTGTTTGTTGCCTCGGGTTAGGTGTGGTCACTGCAAAGTGTTGTTGTCTCCCAGCTCCATGTAGGACACAGATGAGTTGGCTGAAAGGTTCTCCATGATGGTGAATTAGGATTTGGACAGCTGGGCTAGTGGTGAAATCCAAGGATGTCGCGGTCCAATGGTGTGAACGCGGCGTGAAGGGTGTAGGCGCGGCGTGGAAATAGATGCGCGGCGCGAAGGGTGTATGCGCGGCGTGGAAATGAATGTGCGGCGTGAGTGCGATAGTGACTCAAGTGCAGTGAAATGTTGACCAAAAGGATTAAGTGACAAGTGATACATACAGTGAGACAATAAATTTTCCAAGACTTATTACAAATAAACATGCACAAAATAAACATGCAATGATAGTTAAATCAATAGATATCTGGTAATTACCAGTAAATAAATTTTTATATATGGTAACTATTAATAAATAGCCCTATATTCAATGCTCATTAATAATCTGGCGATTTTCAAACTATCACAGATAAACAATAAATAAACAATTAATACTCTTAATATTTTGCCTATGATATCGCTTCTGGGGATTTTGCTTAAATTAATAGATTAATTAACAAATTAATAAGCCCCCAAGACCTTAATGCTCTTGGTAAACTAATAATATTTTGGTACCTTTAAAGCTTTAATTTCAAGGTTAAATAAGCTAGCTTTCTTGTTAGGCTACCTAAAATAATTATTCAAATGATCACAGAGTGTGATTCATAGCAATAGGTGCGTATATCTCTTTAAATTGTTGGCGATATATCTGAGTATACTCTTCCTCGACGTCTCCTCAGGAATAATTTAATAATGAAATCAATATTCAAATTAATTAATTACTTTATTACAGCTTTTCCATAAGGTATATTTTCAATTTCAAAAAGTTTTCAACCATCAACTCTGTGATTTCTGAGTTCAAATTTTTGGCTTTCTCAATAAAGAAATCTTGTACATCTCCTTCAGGCCCCACGTTGGGCGCCATGTGTAACAGTACTCTTTGTAACAGCCCCACGTTATGGTGCCATGTGTAACATTACTGTGTTGTGGGTCATGTGTGTAACGCTATTATCTTTATGTTGTATGTCCCGTGACGTCAGGATCAAGCAAATATAGTCAAATGTGTCACAAGATAAGGGAGAGCTGAGTGATGGACTATAGTCACGCATCAAAGACAAGATCTCAATCCACTTACGTAACACACTTGGCTAAGCATACTCCTTACGTGACTGGGCATGTCAAAATTTGGCCTTGCAAGGGCTCATCCAGGATACTGATATTTTCGTGAATTAAATAAATTTAATGTATCAATTGGGATTGCCAAGACAGGTGCAAGAACGACTAGAAAACCCAGTAATTAGGTGAAAACTTGAGTATATTCTCCTGTTCCTTCAGAACACACAACTTGAACAATTATATGAATTTTACAAATTTCGTTAATAATTATTAATAACAATAAATAGCTTGTTACAAAATTTATATCTTCGGTAGAGCGTGGGTGTGGGTATTTTGCCTGGCAATAAGATATTACAAAATCTCTAAAATTATGAAAGTCTTAATTACTAGACCATGAGCTCATGTTTCTATGCTTCACGCAGTATGATAATTTTTCCCCACTATTTCACTTTAAAAGAGGCTTTTCGCGCCTTTGGCCAAAGGATTAAATAAACGGATCACTCACAGTATTGGCGATGCTTCGACGTTGCATCCTGGTTTAGGCAGCCATCTCAAGGGTAGATTGGATTCCGTGTGTCATCTCACGATACTGCTTGGCTCTGGACCATGGGTTATAATATTTTCGCGACTTTATATGAATTTAAACAATTATATATTGCCACAGCTCAATATATCACAGTTAGAAAACATTTAAATTGAAATTGAAACTGATTACATTTGAAAATAATTAAACTGCACTCATGTGCTCAAAAGCAACTGCTCTCTAAGGAGTCTCAAACGGAAGAGAATTACCCTTGCTAAAATTCAAGGAAACAGACTTTTCAATAGAACATTCTAGAATTTTTAATGAAATGCTGGGCTGTGATTGGTCAATTTAATGCCGTGTTTTTTGACGTCAGTACAATGCACAAAGTAGTTCCAACATTTAGCTACAATAACCACTTAAATAATATGCGATATATTATATATAATACAAAATAACATATAGGACATTAAAATCTTTTCAATTTTTATTTTTATTTTTGGAAGATGCCTTTAAAAATATCCTCTACTTTTCAACTCCACTGCCAAATTCAAAAGGTGAACTGAAAGTTTATTGCTAAATTAATATACATCCAAATATTTTATGCTATAAAATAACTGACTCCTAAAATAGTATAATCTCATATACAACAAATATTTCCAAAATATATTGCTATGTTCGTGAAACCACCGAAGATATGAGACCTGTATACATTATTTCACCGGCTTGGGATGATATTTTTGGTGAGTACAAATAATAATATGCATTATTTAATAGCAAGTTAACATATGTGGATTAAGTATTTATACATTCTATAAATAATGGATGAATCATAATTTTTCCAATGATTTTATTGGCATTGACATCTTTCAGTAGATGATTCATATAGGCAGTGGTGTGTTTTGATATTTTTGGATGAAGGTTATGGCCATCTTCCAGATTTAGATTTTTCAATTACATAAATTAACATCAAAGAATACAAATAAATATACAATGTGATCTGAGTCAGAGACTTTTGGTGGTGAGTCGGAGCTCGCTTCCTTGTTATCATTATTTTATCAATATTGAGTACTGCTAAATTAGGTCAGCTTACCGTTAATTATGCTATCTATTATAATACCAGCATTTAGTGGTCATTGACAATATTTTATTGAGGCTTTATTTGGTTGCCGGAATTTGTATCGTGACAAGAATATAAATGTAAAAATAAAAAAATAAAAAAAATTAAATTAGATGTACATATCGTATTTTGGGGGGCGCCTGACAACATCTCTCTCGATACAGTTGACAGGGCCAATTCTGTACACATGGACAAGAAAACCGCTAATTTACGGCTAAACGCATTGACAGCTGATTTCAGCTAGCATGGCTTTTTCGTGAGGTCTACTGTTCACAGAACTACTAGTAATAATTATTTGTGGTTGCACAAATGCACATGATTGACGAGAAAAAAATATGAAAAAAAGCAACAAGACAATGAACAAAAAAGATGGATGAGTGTCGAAGATTTATTTCGTTTTATAAAGGTATAATTGAAAATGAAACAACAGGAATACATGAGAACAGTTCTATAAGAGTAATAAGTTATTAACAATAATAAGAAAGCTCCGAATTACAAAACTCTTGTTTAGAAAGAACATCTATAGAACAGTTCAATCCGAAAAGGAAAACATCCGAGTGTTTTACAGTAATTCAACACACTCTTTATATTAAACTTCTGATTCATTATAGCCTGTTCACCGAAACGAGGCAGTGCGCGTAAAGAAAGAGTGCGTGCGTGCATCGGAAAACAGCTGGACGTCCGAATCAAAGGCATGTTATAACTAAATTTCTCTCGCTCTCAATCCGTATCAGCTGAATACGCGATTAGTTGATACGCTGAAATGTGAACATGCCGTCATGCAATACACTCACAAAAGACACACACAAGCTCACTCGGTGTTCACATTTACTGACTGGTTTCGGTGAACAGACAATAGAATATTTCATTCTTTTTAAAGTTTACGTCTGTTCTCATAAATAATTTTCAATGTAATCTATGGATGTAAGCTATGTATGTTTGTATAAATCGAGAGATTGAATTTTTGTAAACTGTTTTCAATCATTAATAAATTTTGTTGAAATTGTCAAATTCCACTTTCATGAACACAAAAATGGTTCACAGGTTGGTATTAAAATGGTATTAAATTGTTGTAATATGATGAGAGATGAAAGCCCAAATAAGAAGGAGATCGTGTAAGCTGATTGAAATACACTCATTTATCAAATACATAACTGACAACTAAGTTCACTGACCTCCTGTGTTTTGTTCTAACCAGAACAGTCCAACTTTTCCCAGCTTTTCGTTGATTTTCAGCTTCTAGAGGACGTGTAGATTAATGTATTGCATATTGAAGTTCCTGTTCAATACCTTTTCGATATTGTCTACTGAGTTCTGAAGACAAATTGATTCTGGTACGATCAACTAGAATAATTTTCATAAATAGTAAATAAGAGCAATGAACTCGACTTAAATCCAAACAATAATAAATCAATAATCCATTCAACCTGCATCCTGAAGTTTATTTTAGACAAGGAAATTAACAACAATATTACTGAACGCTATTGAAATCAATTCTAATTTACATAGGTCTCCAAATAAGAGGATTAATAACTTTGAAATTTTAAAGCTTAAGGATTAATGAATCTAAATATTCTGAAGTCGTCTCTCAAATAAATCAAATCAATTCTACAAGTCGATGATTGAACTCGATAAAGCCTGAAGAGACAAACGTATCACATCGACTTATTTTTATATTAAGATATATTATTTGCAAACTGAAAAACAATGTTAGCAAGAATTTCCATACACTTACATTCTCAACTCATATAAGATTAAATATCGAAACAGCTTGATGTATGACATATAGTGAATGATGATGAAAATTAAAATACCTGGCAAATTTCAAATCAGAGCCTGGGGAGATGTTCGATAGACTGGTGTTGTATTCAATGAGATTAATCTAAAATTACCGTCTTTATAGAATATTGCTTTTGAATGAGCAAACTCAAACCGTATTACAAAAATCATGATTACTTTGATCTTGATTAAAATTGAAATTAATGTCTTAATCCTTGATAATTTTCTATTTGGAATGAATTCGTCAATGAAATCAATTATTGTATCAAGGTCAGAGGGAAGTCTTACTATTGAGTACGGTAATGTATTATTCAGAATTAGTATTGTAGGCCTATTACAAAAACAATCGATTGTTATTCGCTATAATGATGGGAGTTCAAAATGTCGCCTCTTGATTAATAGATCAGATCTTATCAGATTAAGATAATCACAGATGTTCATTGAGAAACTGGATTCTGTTTAATAAAATCTGTGTTCTGTTAAATTATACGCCTGCAGCTTGTCTCTCTACAAATTGCTCGTTCTCCAATGTGAAAGCTAATACCCCCACTACTAATTATACTTTGCTGAATTATATAAATTAGAATCAGTTTCTGTTTCAATCAGTCTCTTACCCACCCACAATAATGGATCAGGTGAGTTTCATTGTCTTAATTACTTTGTGAGAGGTTTTGTCTGTTGTGGTATTATACAGAATCTGAGTTATAAAATAGATTTTCAAGAACCTATCTTGAGGAATAGAACATTCTATTCAAAAACTTTTTTATTTGATGTTTCATGTTCAATGTGAATCGATTTGACGATAGAATACTTTTTCAATCAATCAATCAATATTCAAGTATCACTAGTGATTTAAAATTGAAGAAAAAAATCGATATTATACCAATATTATTATATTATTATCATTGTACTAGCACTCTGGGAAAGTTTTTGAAAAAGTATTAAGAATGGCCAATGATCAACATCCATTATTCAGTGATAACTTACTAAGAGGCTTAAAAATTCATTAATTCTCATAGAATAAAATAATATAGTATTCTAGTATAATCAGAATACAGTATTATTCTCAACTATTCAGTATTACTCTAGATTGTGATCTTCACTTTCGGAATCTATCTTTCCTCTCCTGTCATACTTGCTCATATTCTTCTCATCTTGTGATTAGGTACATTTTGATATGCTCTCAGATTACAACAATCCATTCAATAAGAACCGAATCACCTTCTGTACCTAAACGTCTTGGATTCATTCACAGTATTTAATTCTGTTTATTGTATTAGTTAAATATAATCCTTCAATAATCATATTAATTGACTGTGACATTAAAGAAATGATATTGCACTTTTTTAAACATGAGAATGTGTGATTATTATTTGTAATTCCATAATAATTTATCAACTTGGGTTCATACCATGGAATTTATAAAGAATTAGGAAACAGGCGATTATACACATAATGAATTTCTTACACAGTAGTCTACGCTATCCTACGCATTGCCCTTTCGCCGTTTCTCTGTTTTACAGGAGTTTTATGAAACAGATAACTGGATTATATGGTAGTAGTTTCCAATTTATTTTGTCTTTTCTTCAAATTTGATGATTAATGGTCACACGAGCGCACAAAGTGCGTCCGTTGCAACGTACTTTTTGACGTCCGTAGAAATACATAGAAGTGAATTGGTGACAACACAGATGTTCGTGTATTGTCACCAATTTACTTCTATGTATTTCTACAACAGACGTCAAAAAGTGCAACGGACGCACTTTGCGCGCTCCTGTGGCCCTAGCCTGAACCGTATGCTCTAATACAAGTAAGGTGTATTAGTCAGGATAACAACGAATGAAATATATTGTCATTATTAAAATGTATCATGATTTCAATTTCAGTTACGGATAGGACTGCTAGTCTTGCTAGCCACGGGCATCAGTGTTGATTGCCAATCGCCCTTTGGCGTTTTTGCTCCAGCTCCGTTCTATGGACCACCGCCTCCGTCTTATGCGCCACCTCCACCGCCACCACCACCTCCACCGCCCCCACTACCACCACCGCCCCCACCACCACCACCTCCTCCACCTCCTCCTCCACCACCACCTCCTCCAGCACCATACCCACCTGTAGTTTACGCACCACCACCACCTCCACCGCCTCCACCACCACCTCCACCTCCTCCTCCACCACCACCTCCACCTCCTCCACCACCTCCACCCCTCCACCACCACCTCCTCCACCGCCACCACCATATCCAACAGCAGCATATGCTCCACCACCTCCTCCACGTCCCCCTCCTCCCCCACCACCTCCTCCACCTCCCCCACCACCCCCCCCACCTCCTCCACCACCACCTCCGGCACCTGCATCCTTCTACGGTCCACCATCATTCAGTTTTTCCAGGTTTTAAGCGTTTGGTGAGTTGCCACTGAATAAATTTTATGGTTTTTTTTCTTGATTCTCCCATTTTATTAATAGTTTTGTTTCTCTTGTTCTTTCTTTGGAAGGGAAGCTCTTGTTGCATGAAACTCCATTCAGAAGTCTGAGGTTCTAGTATCACCAGTAATAGAAAAACCAAAAAGTTTTATCAATGATCCATTTTTTTTTTCAATTTATTGTATTCATCTATTGAACATTATCTCAAATACCTCTCAATCACTTCACCCAGCAACCACATTCTATTTCTCTCCACACCAGACAGTGATACAGATGCGTAAGTCCGTCATAAACCTGAAAAATATTTAAACAATAAACAAATTACTTTTGTCTGATTTAATCCTAAACGGGACTTTTCAAGACATTTTCAATCTTACTGACGAAGCAAAACTGTGGATTGAAAACCTTGACATCAAAATATGAAAATAGGAATAGAACAAAAGCATGAATCATGATCACAAGGAAGGATGGTGCTAGGCACTTCAAAGCGAACGATATATATATCCTAAAATCACCTCAATGTTATTGAACATTTGAATTTGATCATTGTATAATATTGATTTATCTAACAATCATTCACATGGGATTTGTGATGCAAGTCTAAGTTTTAATACTTCTAAAAGTCTATATTGTTTTTCTCAATTTGTCCAAGCCTTCTTTCTATCATCTATATTAATAAAAGAGAGTTGGTGTCTGTACGCTCGCTTATAACTCGAGAACGGCTGAACCGATTTAGATGATTTTGGATTCGTTTGAATTTTAAAAGCACTGGTTAACATAATATGTATTAAAATATAAGAAAATCCCTTTATAATTAATAAATAATTATTACATTAATGACCTAACCTATCAAACATTTTACAAACCTGTTTTGAACTTGCCGGCTACCGAAGAACGGAAAGATGATCGTGATTCAAGACCAGAAAATTAGCAATGATATCTCAAGCTCCAGTGGCTCAGTTGATAGAACTTCGGCCTAACGACCTAGAGTTTGGGGGTTCGATCCCCGCCGCGAATCATTTTTTTTGCACTAGGTTTTCTGCTCTAATTATTTTTTACGCTAGAATCATCAATTAAGAATGAGTTATCGTTCGTATAATACATGTTCTATCGTTTCAAATAATAAAATTGAAGAATAAACGAAAAAAATAAATTGAAAAAAAATTAAAAAGAAATAAATAAATGAAAAAAATACAAAATAGAAGAAATGAAAAAAAAATAATTGGTGGGAAGAGGGGGTTGACATGAAGAGGGATATGTTGGGGTGACACTTGGGCGGGGAATGAATGGGGTATTTGGGGATGACATTTTTTGAGGGGTGGCATGAAAGGGGGACATTTGTGGGGAGAAGAGGAGGGACATTTGGGGGGGGGGGAAGAGTGCGATACGAAGTTCGCCGGGACAGCTTGTAATTATATATTATGCTTTTTTCATCAACTAAAAAACTATATCATAGTTCCTCAATTCATGTGATAAAAAATGAAATAAAGTCTAAATTTGAGAAAGATTTTCGGTCTTAATTACAGAATAATTATGTTATCTTTATTTCTTTCAGGAATTCTATGAGGAGTGGCATTTCGACTTGGAAAATGAAGATTGATGAAAGGATTACGACACGATCATGATTTGGATAACATTTACTCTTCCCAATGTAGAATAGTTGAAATTGTATTCATTAGTTTTCTATTGTTGTCTACTGTACATGTGTAAGATATAATTGAAATAAAAACTCGCTTCGTACTAGGTAATAAACTTATTTTACATGTTTTTGATCATTTTCATTGCCTTCAAACAACATATTTTGGATCGATTGGATTTTGGAACCTATTCGTTTTTCAAAACATTCATAGGTTTTCAAATATTTAAATATTTTGGAAAAGATTAATGGGAATCTATGATATTCTTCTCAATTTTATTAAATCATAATGAATGTAACAAAATTGCTGCTCAGACTATATTGGATGAAATACAATATATTACAATTGAATAAATTAATCAAATTACAATAGAATACTATTTTAATAATAACTAAAAATCGCAGTACAAGATTGTTTGATGAAGGTGACTCATCACATAGAGGATTTCTTCTCTACATTACGCCTAAGCTACACAGTAGCTTAGTTGCTTCCAGAATGAGACTTCTGTATTGAGGTTCTATGGGGATTATAATTATTATTTCTGTTATCAACGAAGGTTTTTTATGGGGTTCAATATGTGAACCTACGTCATGATTTGAAGAAAATGAAAGTTGGTTCTGTGTCTCATCTACAATAAGTTAGAATTCTCCCATTCATTAGAATTCTTTTTTCCATCCACCCAAACTTAACAACGGTGGAATATTATGGATTAATAATTGAAAAAAGGAATCGTAAAAATATTAATATTTATTACGACAATAATATCTTTGTACATTTCTCTCGTTTATTGAATTTGTAGCCTAGTCTCGAAACATTTATTCTATCTTACAACTCTGACTTGATCTATTATACATGTCATTTGAAACCACATCTCTGATTTGTCTGTTGATTTATTTGTCTTAAAGACGTTATCATTAAGGACAAAACCTCTGTTTGATCAATAATCCTGTTTGATCAATATTAAACAGGATGAATTCTATAACATAGAATTTTGAACCAACTAATAGAGGGGGCATCTCCTGAAACAGGAGTTCCATACTAATACCTAATCTGCTGCTTGGATGAGGCTGCACCTTTGAGCGTGAAAAAGAGAGGTTTTTAGATTATACGAGACAGGATTCCACTAGTGGCGAAGAGTGATATACTTATTTGGTCATCGCCGGGCATATTTCCTATAGGATGATATAATATTTCCATATAGGCGATGACCAAATAAGTATACCACGCTTCGCCACAGGATTCCACGTACGGTATGTATAATTAAATAAATTGAGACAGGAATTGCAGTGGAAAACTCCTATTTTATAATACGATATTATTTTTATACACGTATTCTTTATTGTTTTTTACTTTATGTGGTTTTTTTCACTTGATGTGGATCTAATTTTCCCCCCTGAAATTGTTAAGTATGTAGACTTACTAATTTTAAGTGGAAATAGCACTCACATTTTGTGTTGAAAGCTATTTCACCTTCACCATTTACCCTCAATATAGTTCATTCGTATTGACGCATATCGTAGATAAATTTGAATGAATCAGTAATGTCTATTTCTATTGATACATTACTGTAATCATACAACTGTTCCAAGAATCGAATTTTATCACACTGAATTTTGGTCTTTCAGTTTTGTTATACATATGATATTGTTTCAATAAATGTTCAGATTTCTATAGCTATAGGTAACTCTGATTTGAGCACTAACTCTAAGGGCCGGTTCATGAGCTCGGGATTTAGCCAAGTCCTAGACTAAAACGGGTGGCTATTGTAGCATCGACAAACGTTTGTCTCGATAGGTTAGTGGGTTAGCAGCATAGAGAGCCCTTAGTACATAGTTTTGAGGCTAAAGTTTGTCGATGCTGCGGTGGCCACCCGTTTTAGTCTAGGACTTGGCTAAATCCCGAGCTCATGAACCGGCCCTAAGTCTAAAGCAACTGTCATACATCATGCACTCCATACCATTCTTATTCTGGCTTTCCCATTTATAAAAAATGGCACGGCGTGCAATGCTCCTGTAGTGTATGAGTCGCTGCTTGTATAGGCCTACATTACGGTTGCCTTTGAAGTCATGGTGGCTCGTAAAAGTTCTAGAAGTGTAATTATTGGTGCATTATCAAATTATCATAAACAATTGAGCCAAGCTATAATGATGTCTGAGATAGCCAACACACTTTTTGTCCTAAATGTTAGTGATTTGAAGTCAGCTTTCATTAGATATAGATTTGTTTGAAGCAGAATTTTACATAATTAACTCTAAGGTATAATTTATTGAATTACATTCTGATTTATTGAATCACATTTATATTCTTACTGGTCTGTATCACAGATAAGACAGGAAGATAGTTAGTCTACGCTGATATAGTGGAAGAAAATTGATTTGTTATAAGCATATCGATGTGTTTGGAGCAGGATTTTTTAATATTTTCGTTATGGTAAAATATAGGCTAATAATGCAATTACATTAATAATCTTGCTGTTACGATCAAAATATGTGTTATATAAGTAAATATTCATGTGTTATAATAAGTTACATTTTAGA
Source organism: Laodelphax striatellus (assembly GCA_017141395.1). Lineage (NCBI taxonomy): Eukaryota > Metazoa > Arthropoda > Insecta > Hemiptera > Delphacidae > Laodelphax > Laodelphax striatellus. The sequence goes on from CM029533.1 coordinate 18,053,915, forward strand.
GATGATTTCCGATACAATGCTTGAAATTTGAAATACTTTCGATCTATTTTGAAAGCATAAATGAACTCAAAAGTGTTTCTGATGAACGAGAAAGTCACCAGATTGCTCTGCCTGAAAGTTGTGCCAACATGTCAAAACTTGAAAGTCTTTCAAGAAGACCCAAGTTTCTCTCAGAAGGATTATAATTGACATCTTGTCACATACTTGGCAGTTGATAGATTTTCAAAGCTCGCCAATCACGAATTCCAGATAATCGGATTCCAACTTCAAAAAGTCGCAATGCTGGAGAACGAGAAGAAAGTTTTCTAGAAGTTCTAGAAAGCTACGAATGTTTTCCCTCCTAGTAATAAGTTTCTAGTCCTAATAGTGAGCTTCTCGGTTGATTTCTTTCTAACTTGTATTCAGTAGCGTAGCCAGGGGGTCTGGACCCTCCTCCACCCCTGAAATTATTGACATACAAAATTTGACATCTTGAAACGAAATTCCGCTTCTACTGAGGTGGATAAATTATTAAGCTGTTTATTCACTCCACATGTAGCAGACATTGACATTGTTTATGTATTGGAGTAGCCTACTTTGTTTGCAAGCTATTGTACATGAATAGCAAAAAAACACAGCGCATAGAATTTTGACAAATCCGCATGCCCCTTGAATAGGTGGTCAATGGATGATTGATGATGAAGAAAAGAAAAAGAGAAAAAAATAGCGCCTCCCTCAATTCTTCCAAATTAGTGCAGAATTTGCAAAGAAAAGGTGAATTTCTCTCAAAGTGGGAACACTCTTCATGAGCCCACTGAGCTATAGAACTGATAGCCTTACAACCTTCAGGGTTTTTGTATTGTTTTGTTTTCAATTTTCATATTCATTTTTTAAATCTATTTTCATTTCTTTTAGAAAACTGGACTTCACAGTTTTTTTAGTAGGATTCTTTTCCATTTCATCACGGGATTAAAATTAAGACATTGATGAGCCAATATTGTTTGGTCGGATTCATAAAATTCTTGCAGATACTCTCCTATTTGGAGTTCAAGTATATGTTAAAAACTGTATATTCGGTGCTAAAAATTCCAAAATAAACCCAGTAGGTGGAGGGGGGTTTGCCTCCGGGCAACCCTCCTTGTGAGGTTATTCTCCCATATTTGCTGCTACAAATACAACGACAATTTAGGGGGGTGAACCCACTGGTATTGACCACCCCTCCCCGAAATCGAATCGGTTACGGTATTTTGCTACTATTGATAGAACTCTCGTAGATGAAAAGAGTTCTCAATTATCAACCATCAATAAAAGAAGGAATTATTTTTCTTTATCATGTATACAGAAAAATTGGCATTTTTTGTACAGCTCAGTATAAATACATTCTTCTACGAACTGTGGTCAATTTTTTAACCATTTACTGTAAACGTTTATTTTCAAGGAGATCACGAAACTCATACCTATAAACTCGTAATTAGGCAAATTATGAATAAGATTGATTTTATCATAAAAATTCTATCAGTCCTCATTGTGATGGAATTCAAATACATTAAATACATTCAATACATAATATGCTCAATGTGAAATGAAATTTGAGTCCACGATAAACTTTGGAATAAGTAATCGAAGATAAGAGATTGTGTCATTTGAATCAGTAATTGAAAACTCATGATTCTGTAAAGATTAATCAGAGTAACTGCAACGGCAGTTACTGGTTTTTGGTAACGGTTTTTGGTTTTATTTATTTTCTAATTTAATGATGTTGGAAGAGATAGTTTATTTAGTTTATTTATTTGAGAAGAAACTATTTTGTAAATACTGTAGTGTCATTGTCAACTAGTATATTATTGAGTGGAAACTCTTAGAATTTCTCGTAAAGTAGAAAATTCTTAGTTTATTTTATTTTATTATTATTATTTTATTTCATTAAATATTATTATTATTAGCCGTATAGCTCCCGAAGTGGAAGACGCTGAGTCTGAATCATGATCGTTGACTTTTATTTGACTTTGGTGGGCGGTTTTCTTGTTCGCCCACCAGCTTTTCATTTTCTGCGAAAAAGCCGCTTTTCTTTCATCACTCCATCTGATTAAATATTATTATTATTTTATTAGTTATTTTATGAAGTTAGTCAAATGCAGCAAATCTGTAACCTATCCTATAAATGCTGCAAAGTTACAATGGATCGTGCTGAACTAGATTTCATTTCAGACTAGAAGTGGGATAAATAATAATAGTCAGATAAATATAATTCTGATCAAAGTGAGCAATAATAAACTTGTGATATTGATCTAAATTTGAATTATATTGAATCGTTAACCTTCTACTTTCAAATGCACGAGATTAATGAGATTTATGATGTAGATCTTTGATGATATTGATCCTCATTGTTTTACGTGACAGTAATAGGAGAAAATTCATGCTGAAGGATTTTGTGTATTGTTTACATTCATCCGAATTGTTTTCAATCCGAATACCAGTTCCTAGTAGTCTACTATAACAATTTGTTGTGAGATGGTCTAATTGTCTAATAGGATTTCGTACTAATGCAATGAATGACAATAATAATGATTGGGAAGGGAAATAAAATGTTAATATTTATGTATCAATTTTATAATGATAGAAATGATTATTATAATTATATGAATCGGAAAAGTATATGCTCCATCACTGAAAATGAAGTTAGAATAACACTAATAGCAAGGTATAAAATGAATTTTTATATATTTTTTTCTTTTTTAATTATTAATATCGGGGTACCGAGCTCTGCTCGAGGGTAGGCCTACAAAGGCACAGGAATGGAAATTTTAAAGGAAAAAAAGGAATGAAATTGAACAATTTTTTAAAGTTCAGCCATCAGTCTTATGCACTGATTCATCATTGCACTATAAAAAAAGTAATCTGAGCTTTCGAAATATTATGAATAATCGAGTTTGAATGCATATCATTTGAAAAATCGCACATGTGGTAAAATTTTGCTTCATATAGTAGTAGTAGTAGTAATAATAGTAGTAATAATACTTCATTATTTTCATTAAAAAATATTTTACCACTATTATTATTTCTATATGCTTCATATAGAAATAATAATATGGGTTGATAACTATTTTTAGGTCAGCTGTTTAGATGAACTCTTGACGATTTTTTTTTTGAAATATATAAAAACAGATCACATCCACGGGGCTAACGTCATGCCTCAAATTTTAAAATAACAATACAATATGGAATATTTTCAAAATTTCAAATTCCTTTTAATTTTCCATAGATAAATTAAAATCAGAAAAAAGGGGAATAGGAGCAGCTCAATGTGTTTCGATATTTTTCTCAATTCTAGTAATGGAACCGCTGGTTTTACCAACAACATCAAGAACCGACGGAAAATTGTTTCTTCCTGTCAGCTGATTCTCTGTCACTGTCTCAGCAGCTGAAATAATAATCTTGTCTCACTCACACACTCACTCGCTCTAACTCTTTCTCATCATTTACAGCCGACGGAAATTTCTTTCTTCTGTCAGCTGATTCTTAAAGGATCAATTTCTCCTTTTTAGTCCTTTAGCGAGTTATCCCAGGATGAGACCCGGCGCAAACTAATTTTTGTATCACAAACCTCCTATATTCCAAATTTCGTCAAAATCGTTAGAGCCGTTTTCGAGATCCGTTGGACATACAAACATATAAACATATAAACATCCTATTATATTAAGCGAGCAATTTCTGTATGTTTATATTTATGTATTTATGTATTTATGCATGTATTTACGTATCTATTTATGTATGTATGTCCACTGGATCCGAAAACGGCTCTAACGATTTTGACGAAATTTGGAATATAGGAGGTTTGTGATACAAAATTAGTTTGCGCCGGGTCTCATCCTGGGATAACTCGCTAAAGGACCTTAAAAGGAAAAATCGATCCTTTAGGAATCAGCTGACAGCAAAACAAATTCCTGTCGGCTGTAAATGATGAGAAAGAGTGAGAGCGGTGATTGTGGAGTGAGACAAGATTATTTCAGTTGCTGAGACAGTGCATTTCAATCACATGATCATTCGTGAAATACACAATAAATTTTTTGGTTAACCCAGCGGTTCCATTACTAGAATTGGGAAAAATATCGAAACACATAAGCTGCTCCTATTCCCCTTTTCATTTCTGATTTCTATTTATCTATAGAAAATTAAAAAGAATTAGAAATTTTGAAAATATTCCATATTGTTCTGTATTATTATTTTTAAATTTGAGGCATGACGTTAGCCATGTAATCTGTTTTTATTTATTTGAGAAAAATCGTCGAGTTCATCAAAACAGCTGAGCTAAAAATAGTTATAGCAGGATTCTATTAAATTGTCAGAAACAGCTGATTGATGTACGCTCGTTTACTAACGTTAAATCAGCTGTTTTGTGACAAGTTAAAAGAATCCTGCTATATCAACCCATATAATCATTTCTACGAAGCAAAATTTTACCACAAGTGCGATTTTTCAAATGATATGCATTCAAACTCAATTATTCATAATATTTCGAAAGCTGAAATTCATTTTTTTAAAGTGCAATGATGATTCAGTGCATAAGACTGATGGTTGTACTTAAAAATTGTTCAATTTCATTCCTTTTTTCCTTTAAAATTTCCATTCCTGTGCCTTTGTAGGCCTACCCCCGAGCAGAGCTCGGTACCCCGATATTAAACATATAAACATACAGAAATTGCTCGCTTAATATAATAGGATTGTGTAATGTGTACTGATATTCTCAATCTCAAATCACATTGAAATCAGTATGATTTCTTCTTACCTATATAATATAGCGAAATTCATTCATTCATTCATTCATCAGCAGAGTTAAAAATCTACTGAACCAAATGCATTCGAATTTGGCTTGCATGTTCAGTTGGACCTTCAGACGCGCACTTAGAACGGATTTTAAAAACATTCCAAAGATACGCCCAGCCCAATATTCACGTTTTGCAGCGATTCTGTGCGTTTTCTCAGCTTTTTCGAGATCTAATTGGCAAAAAATTTTGAAATTTGGCACTTAGGTTCGTTTAAGACCTAAAAATAATCTGTTAAAAATGTTCGAGATTCTCCCAAAACTACGACGCCAGGGGTCCAGCTAAGGCGAGCGAAGCGATCCTGCTGGTCTGCATAATTATGCATGTATATATTATCAATCAAGTAGAATAAATTCTATTGCCAGAACAATAAAAATATTACAAAGTATAATAAAATTGATAAAAACTAAGAGGATATGATTTTGAGTAATATTTGAATGAGAGTTTTCAATCTCCAATAAAAAATGTAATAGTTTCACAAAATTCTGTATCAGGATGAAGGCAAGCTCTCAGGAATAAATAGAGGTAAATTTCTAGAATAAATTATTTATTTCACTCACCTCCAACTGGGAGTAGAATTTCCAAAAGCAATACTTGAATAGTTGATAATTGGCTCTTGTGAGTATCTGAGGAGAGCAGTTTTTTACCTTCAAATTGAGAAAGAATTAGAATTAAAAGAATTAGGGCCTGAATTAGTTTCTATAACTAATCGTAATGATGAGCTTGCACAAAGAAAAATACAGAATGCTGTGAATTCGCGATGAATTTTTGCTGAAAACACTGTAATATGAGCACTGAAGCTACACTGGCATGTAAACAATATATTGCAGCAAACAATGTGATAGAAGTGTAACGATTTCTTAATTTAATGTTGATCATTCTAAAAAAAAGATTCCCGTTATGAATCCTATAATAATAATATGTGACGAACTAATCTGAATGAGGAACATTAGATGCTATTATTGTAACGCCCTATACCTACCTATACCTCTACCTATATACGATAGAAATCTTCCTTCTTGTTCAAATGAAGAGTTTTACAACGTAGAAAATCGTATTAGCGATTTAAATCTCAATCACAATCCATTTAATGATACTGTATTTATTAAAAAAAAAACTTATTCCAAAGTCACTCTAATGAGTGGTAAACCGGAATTCCAGCTCCACTAATGTCAACATCAGTAACATTAGAGGTTTTTATCGTGATTTATAATCAATTGTCTAATGGGGAACAAACTGTATTCAATAATATATTTAGAATAATTCACATCTAGTGAAAGTGAGAATCGATTAATATAAATTGATCATTCGGTGTTCATCAAATCACATCTGTCTAGTACTGCGGTCCAGCTCTGTTCATCATGAAGCAGGTAAGTCAATACATTCAATATTAATTTTTTTATTTTGAAACGTTTTTATTGCTCATGAAATGCATACAAACATGAAAATCACATCAATTGACCAAAAATATCCATGAGCAATAAAGCCCAAAGTAAAAACAAACTCGTAATATCTATTGAAATTATTAATTTTCAAGCCTCAATGCTGCCATACATAAATTACATATACGTCACACATAGATATCATATTATTTATATGCAACATTAAAAATATTGATTTTAGACTATTACATTAATTTACTTTGCTGAAGCCATACACTAATGTAAACCATTTACTTCAATCTATAACAATAGAATCATCTTAAATAATATTCGGTGTAAAAGTAATGTAGGATATGAGTGGCACATGAACTGTTAATAACAATAATGGCAATCGATTGTATAATAATAATATTGAAAACTACTGAAAAATACTCTAATAAAATCTATAAATGGTAGATTGTGTTATAGCACTTGGACTGACCTTATCAGAATTTTGTACAATGTTTAAATTGTGTAATGAATCATCCACTATGAAACAGCCATATCAACATGTTACAGTGAATTGATTATTATATACTTAATACACTTTCAAAATTGAAAAATGTAATTTTGAAGTAATTCATCGTTAATCGAGATGCCACAAGAAAATGATCCAATTGCACATCATGCCAAACTAAAATAATATGATATTGAAGAGAAAATTCCATGTTCTTGTCAGAAACATCAACTTGATTATAAGTTACTTGAGTTGAACAAAAGTTGTTACCAAATTATTTGACTGTCAGAGCAAATACTGTAGTTGATCGCAGACAGCTTAGTCTAAATAACATAACGAACATTTCTTTCTTGAAAGTAGAAAGCTGGAAATTATTGTTGCTGTTGCTGGTACTCATCAGGACGGAGGACCTTTAAAAAAGCCAGATCAAAACGCTGTGATAAATTGAATTAATCTGAATAAACCGAACAGTTTTTCACCGGAATGATTAGAATATCATCGGATAAACAGTATTTTTTTAAACTGATTGATCAACCAGATCGAAGTATTTGGTCCTGGATTAATATTGATATAGAATATAAGTATAGGATCTCAACCTAGGCCTATGTAATATACTTGAACTTGAATTAAATAATTTTATTTCTCAATAAACAACGGTACAAAAATCTTCAACATATACAAGTAAATGATAAATACAATGTGATATTTATTGAGAAACTAGGCACTCCCGAGAATAGCCTATATGGAAGTTGAAAATAATATCAAAAAAGTGAAAATTATTTATTCACTTTTTACTATCAATGAAACAATTACTAACAATGTTGTTGTGAATTGTTTATCAAACATTAATTATTAAAAGAAATTTTTGTAGTATACCTCAACTTCTAAATGCCAGTAAAAGTCATTTGAAATACACTACAGGTAAAACCTAGTTTATCCGGTATTGTTGGGACCAGTTTCGGATAAGTGAATCACCGGATAAACAATATTTTTCACCAACTTTTAAGAGAGAGTGCTGAATAAACGCCTTTATTTTTTTTTAATACTGTACCCGCAATACAGGAGCGCATTGCGATTGCGTTTATTTGATAAAGGCGTTGATAAATAATTGATTTCCTAGATTTTTTGTCAATTATAATTTTTATCCAAGTCGAATATCTATCTAAATATTTCATTTTTCTCACAGAACTATAGTGGATAGACCGGAATATCGGATAAGCGGATTCTGGATGAAAGAGCTTTCAGTGTAAATATGATTGGAAATCATCAGCTGAGTGATCTTGATGAGTAATGCTGATATTTTTCTCTTTGCAGAGTATATTGATAGCAACGGTCTTCACCGTACTGCTATCAGTGGCAAGTGGTCAGTTCTTCTCAAGAAGTCAGTTTGGGAGAGCTCTGCCGCAACCGGCTACCAGCTATGGCCCACCTGCAGCGGTAGCCGCACCGGAGTTCGCACCACCACCGCCTCCGCCACCACCACCACCTCCACCGCCACCTCCTCCGCCTCCTCCGCCACCTCCACCGCCTCCTCCACCACCACCACCACCCTTCTGCACCGTACCCAGCACCAAGTTTTGCTCCACCGCCACCTCCACCACCTCCTCCACCACCACCGCCTCCACCACCTCCGCCACCACCAGTATTTGCTTTTGCACCATCTGCTCCATACCCAGCTCCTAGTTTTGCTCCACCACCACCTCCACCTCCTCCTCCACCACCTCCACCACCTCCACCACCTCCTCCACCACCTCCACCACTTTCTGCGCCATACCCAGCACCTAGTTTCGCTCCACCTCCACCACCTCCTCCTCCTCCTCCTCCACCACCACCACCACCACCACCACCACCACCTCCTCCACCACCACCACCACCACCACCACCTCCCCACCTCCAGCACCTTACCCACCAGTATCTTATGCTCCACCACCACCACCGCCTCCACCACCTCCTCCGCCACCACCTCCACCAGTTTTTGCATTTGCTCCCTCTGCTCCTTATCCAGCACCTAGTTTCGCTCCTCCACCGCCTCCACCTCCTCCCCCACCACCTCCCCCTCCTCCACCACCACCTCCTCCACCACCTCCTCCTCCACCTCCACCACCTCCTCCACCACCTCCACCACCACCTCCTCCACCACCAACCCCAGCCACATCTTACGGTCCACCTGCTAGATTCTTCTTCTTCTGAAAAGATGATAATGGTAGGTAGGCAACTTTTAAGTCTTTACATAAATTTAGAATATGAAAGACTCTCATTGTGACATAATTGAAATTCCAATGCTACATACAAACGTCTTATCACCAAATCTATGCACCAAATTTATCATGTACCTGTACATGTATCATGTACACTCAAAGTACAATTCAGTGATTAATGATTTAAAAGTTAGTGATTACGTCAAAGTACTACTTCTCAGTACTTTAAATTCTACATGACCTGATCTTCGATGTGAAATTGTTTTATGCTGATGCTTTGAACGACCAAATCTATGCTGCAGCAAAGTAGATTATTTTTTCTCTTTAATATTATGTTCTTCTTCATGCTCACTGCCTCCAAAAGTAAAATATTGAGAAAAGGAATAATGAAAGAAATTAAGTGGTTCTGTGTATAATATTGGGGAATGCAAAGTACCCAAGACACAAGACATGAGAATGAAAAAATCCCCCCCTTCCAATTCGCACAAGAAAAAATTCTTTTAATACAATATTCGAATAGGGTACATACAGGAGCTGAGCTTTGTATAACAACAGTTTAATACTGTATCAATATCACACTATTGACGTTAAACGGACGAATTTTATTTCTGTAAAACAATTTTTATATTTTACAGGCTACCTGGAATGTTTTGAATCACGACCTGTTCGAACCTGTTCGAAAATCATGGAAATTGCTTTAGATTTCATTGGAGAATAATTTGTGAATGAGAGAGATGAGTGACTGTACTTCCTGTGAGGATGAGAAAATATCTATACCTCATACAACATGTATTTATTGTGAATATAATTGTTGATTCCTGCTTGCAATATGAATTGTTGATTTCCTATGTCCACTATCCCTGATCTAACCAATCATTTTCCGAGAATCATCAATCCACTCTTGATAACATTGAGCTGATTGCTTTGGAATCTGTCATTATCAACCCAGACTCCTCTCACTTAGAAAGATATCTTTCTATGATGATTGATCATCAACTTCATATGTGAACACTTTCAGCAGTGAGCTGTAGGTGTAAAAAATCTAATATTATGCATATTTTTCTTGTTAGATACAATAATAAATTTGTATCATGAAGGGGGAGTCAGTTACTCAACTAGAAAATAATCAAAAGTGTACAAATGTATTGTAGAATTTTTATAAAATGGTGGATAGCGAATGATTGTTGAGAGACATGGAGTTTGTCTTCTCATTTTATGGAGTTTGTCTTCATTGGAGTTGTCTTCTCATTTGTGAGAACAGCTGATTCATCCGTCAAATTTGAAAAAAATCCACTTTACAATGTACATGCAACACACCAACATGGTACATTCATCCACAAAAAAGCCCACAGTTGAGGAATTCGAAATAATTAGAAAAGTTAAAATTTTTTGATTCGATCATCCTTCCATTCTCAATCTGACATTATTCATTTCAGACATTCAGAGAAAGTCTGACATTATTCACTTCCAGTAGAATAGGTTGGTGATCATCAATAACTCATGCAAACAAAGGAATAATATTCAATATTTGATGCATAATTGGATGCATTATATTCCATATAAACACTAAAGCTTATTAAGGCAGAGCTACAATTGAATCATGAAGGTACTACACTTCAACACTTGGATACTTATGGTATAATTTTGTGAGATTGTGTAATTTAATTCACAAATCCGCAATAATTTGCTCACTTAGAAGTCCACACAAATGTTTAAGCTGCAACATTATTGGTCACACATTTTGAATTAAAAGTATATTCTCCAGCATTTTACGTAATGAAAATTACTTGATTAGTTGATGAGAATTCACGCACAGCTGTGTAGTTTTGTTGTTAATCATACCATATATGAGAAATATATTTTTAAGGTAGAAGAATGAAGATTGAATATTCATCAATTATTGCTGATAGTTGAGTCTTTTGTTGATAGTAATAAAAACAGCTGACAAATGATATTTTAGTGATGTAAAAGCGGTAGTTCGATGGTGTGGAAGGATGAAGGGTGATGGTATAAATAAAAAGAGTTGTGCGTATGAAAGGAATGAGCATTGCAAATGAGGAGGGGTGAGTGAGAGACTACGGTTTAATACTGATAGAAAATAACACAGATCTGAGGGAAAGACTATCAACGGAAAATAACAGAACAACGGAAAATACTGATGGAAAATCACACAGAGCTACGGAAAGAATTACATTGGAAAATTACAAAACTATAAAAAAATTACTCAAAAAATGAAATGGAAAATTAAAGACTATGGAAAAATAGAAGAGGAAAATTACACAGAGCTACAACAAAACCAACGGAAAATTACTGAGGTATATCAAAATACTAACTGAAAATTTCACAGAGTTATGGAAAGAATGACATTGGAAAATTACAGAACTATAGAAAAATTACACAAAGCTATGGGAAAAATTAAATGGAAAATTAAAAGCTATGGAAAAATACTAGGGGAGAATTCGACAGAGCTATGCTGGAAAGAATACTAACAGAAAAGTGAAGAGCTACGGACAACAGAGAATTAAAAATCCTCGGAAAAATACTATATTTGGAGAAAATGAATGATTGGATGAAAAATGAGGGCTAGTTGCACGGAGATTCAATTTATTCCAACGGCTGTAAAATGATGTCATCTGACAGAACTACCTACAGGTAGAAACAATGAACGAATCTGAAGTCAATGCAACGTCACCATCATCCTACGGTGATTAAACTCAAATGGTTTTTAGCAATGGGTTATTCGTTTTTATAAGTTTGATTTTTGGATTTTGGTGCAACTGGCCAAGAGAGTTGTAGATAAGATGGAAGAGTGAGAAAAAAAATATGGATAAGAAGATGATGAGTAGAAAAAGTGGAGAAAGGAAGGATAATTAGGTGTCAAGAGGAATGAATAAAGAGAAACGCTTTAAAACTATCATAAAAGTAGTAAGAAGTGACAGGAACGGTTAAAAGTGTTGAGGGGATGAGAATCATTAACACAACTCTCAAAAATGGTTTGAAGGAAAAGAGAATATAAAAGATTACTGTAAGTAAACAAATAAATCCACCACTGATAAAGTAAGCTTTTGGAATGTGTACTATATTGCATTATTATATAGATGAAAATTCAGTTCCAGACTGTGGTGGAATTTTATTGCATCATATTAAATGATAAATAAGGACTTATTGCCTCTATGAGGGCTGAGGCAATGTCTTTTAGGGGTAGATAAGGAGTTGATCAACTTTTCATTATATTATCTTTGTGCTTCTTATACCATCCAGCAGTCTGAATACATAGCTTACAAACGTGCAAGAGAAAACCTTAAGCAATACTTTCCTATAAGAACTTCCATTATTGATTGCTCCACCTTACTAAAGGTTGTCTAGCAGTTCAGCTCGCTAGGTCTATGTTCAGTCTGACAACACAGTATTTGGATGGAGTAGAAAGCTCACTCGAAATAATTTTACCTTAAACTCATGATAATAATGTGGGACGCCTACTCTTCAATTTCCAAGTTCATTGTAAACTTGAGAATCTATCTCCAGGCTCTGTTTTAAAATTCATCCACAATTCATTTCAAAGTGAGAGTATATAATTATATATTATGTGATAATTATTTCATCCTCAATTTCATTTTTATTATTGTTACTCTCCTTCAATTTGTCCCAATCCACTTCTCTCATCAACTTCTACAGTTGAGAATCGTTTTTCAAACAATTCCATTAAGAATTCCTCTATTAAATTGCTTTTTCTATAGTTCTTTTTTTTTATCGTATGGCTTTTTATCGGTGGGGAGACCCTCACGGGTAGGTTCCACCTCGCCTTATTTTTTTTGTATCGGTCACCCATCCGAGAGCAGTCTTGAATGTTTGTTACTTAACCATATGATTACTTAGCAACATAGTTCTGAATGTGATTCTTGTTTTGCTGACAAAGTGATATGTTGAGCAAGGATTTGTTTAGCCTCACTTACCAATAACTAATCATTAATTTCCTCTGGATTTTCTTTTAATTTCAATCTATGTTTCTTTCATAACACTATAAAGAACTTTTTCGATAGCAAATGAGTATTTTGAAACAATGCTCAAATCATGTTCTATTCTATTCTTTTATAATTTTCACTTTTTCAGGAACAAAATTTCAATTACTTAAATGGTTGCATTAAACTGTTTGATATTAAAGTATTTCATGATTCATTATTGAAATGACAAAATAGTAAATAATATTTGAATATCAAATTGAATTGTATGTAAAAATCAGTTATTTTCCTGGAGGAAAAATTCAATAAAATTATGATTGGTTGGAACATAAGTTGTGAAGACTGTTGTAAATTACAACTTTGAAGTGGAAATTATAATAATATGAGCCCACTATGCTTAGATGTAAAACTAATGAGCATCATCCAGAGCCATCTGGATCCTAATCAACTTATAACACTGATTCAGGTATTTAAAAATCAGTGGATTACACATTTGAGGAATATGCCACTTTGATGAATCACTGCAAAATCTATTAAAAAAAAAATAGGTACCTGCTATAAAGGTAGATGTGAGCAGACCAAGGAGAAGATGGTCTTAAAATGAGACAAAATAATGAGTGAGAGGGGAAGGATGAAAAAAATTAATTATTTGGAAATGATATAGATTTACATCAAGGAACAAGGATTAAATAATTTTGACATTTTTTGGAGGAAGAACACTAATCTTCATTTAATGAGTATTCAAGACAAAACCCCTTCAACAAAATTAGAGTAGCTATCAGGATTATTATCGCTCATGTTACAATGATATGCTATAATAGTATACATTTAATTTGGTGGATGGCATCAGATAGATAGATAGAGAGATATTATTCCTCTGCCAACAGACTCTATGGTCATCAGTAGAGTTAAGGAATAATATCTCTTTATCTATCTATCAAATGCCATACGGCAAATTGAATAAAAACTATTTATAAGTTGTATCACTCTGTTGTACTCATGCAGCTGGATAGCTATAACTCATACATCTATTTCTGGATTCTAAATAGATGGAGGGCCATATGTTGAAGCAGGAGCTGGTGGTGGTGGGGCAAAGCTTGGTGCACTGACAGTTGTGAAGCTGCCTTCTGGTGGCAAGGGGTTGAATGATGGTGTGTATGATGGTGGAGATGGTGCAAAGGCTGGTGGCGGGGGTGCAAATGCTGGTGCTGGGGGTGCAAATGCTGGGAATGCATCAGAAGGTGAAGCTGGTGGTGGGGGAGCATAAGCTGGTGGTGGGGGTGCATAAGCTGGTGGTGGGGGTGCATAAGCTGGTGGTGGGGGTGCATATGCTGGTGGTGGTGGAGCATAAGCTGGTGGTGGGGGAGCATAAGCTGGTGGTGGGGGTGCATAAGCTGGTGGTGGGGGTGCATAAGCTGGTGGTGGGGGTGCATAAGCTGGTGGTGGGGGAGCATAAGCTGGTGGTGGGGGTGCAAATGCTGGTGGTGGGGGTGCAAATGCTGGTGGTGGAGGTGCAAATGCTGGTTGTGCTGTAGCTATCACTTCTTGTGATGGTGGTGGTGCGAATGACGCAGCTGATGCAGGAGGAGGCGGTGGAGGAGGTGGTGGAGGAGGTGGTGGCGGCGGAGGTGGTGGCGGAGGTGCAAATCCGGCAGGTGGTGGTTGTGGCGAGAATGGCGGTGAGTAGGAGACTGGTGTAGGCCCTACAATTGGCGGTGGCAATCCTCCAGTTGGTGGTGCAAATGATAGTTCTGGTGATGGTGGAGCGAATTGTGGTGCCGGAGCCGCACCTGGTGGTCCATAGCTGGTTGCCTCAGCCCTAGCCGATGAAGGTCGTCGTACTGAAGACCTCTGTGGTGCACATAATCCCTGTGACAGAGTTGTCACTAGCAGAACCACAATTGCTGCCTAAAAAGCAAAAATCAAAATAAAAAATAAATATCTTAATTTTTGGCGAATTTCTATTTAAACCACACACTAGTCACCAGGAATAAAAATCAATTTATAATCTTATCCATAGTGGCGAATACGTATATGGTCATCGCCGGGTATATTTACTATAGGAAATATACCTTCGCCAAGGCTTATTCATCATAAACAATATCAATAATATCGAATTATAGTTCTGATAGATTTATATAAGAATGCAGAAAACCGTCTCAGGAAGGGAACTGTCTTCTATTTTACTGTCTTCAAATATCCACTATCTTCGGACAGTGAATAATTTTAATTATATAGTAATTGAATTCCTCTATATCCATGTGGGGCCATATAAATTATGTGTAATTGCGGTTTTTTCTTGGTATATGTGTTATACACTTTACCACTTGACCTTGAGTGGATTTTAATAAGTCTATCTTACATTTTTACTTTTTCTAGAAAAACTAGTTCACCAAAGGTCAGAACAAGAGGAATATAGAGTATTATTACAAAAAATGGAATTAAAATTTATTCTTTTAACACACAAAACATTCAATCAGTGGTATTGACGTGAATTTTCCAATGTGGGAACGACAAATAAATAATTATATATTTTGTCAAATTAGAAAAAAATTTCATTGAACTACTGCAACCCAAAGGATGGAGGAGATCCACAAAGTATGGAAATTCAGCTTACACATCATTATAAATCATTTCATTGTTTGACAATTAATAAGTCACTTGGAAATGAGAAATGATAAAATCCCTCCTAATGATTGTAATTAGCTCCTGAAATCATTTCAGTTGCGGTTGAATATAATAATTGAGGTTAAATAATAAAATATAAATGGTCGAACTCAACTGTCCTTATCAACAAGAGTTAATACCAGATAATGAGGGAAATGAGCAAAGCAGATTTCAAAACAACCTCACGCTAAAAAGGAGTTTATAATCGAAATGATGTAATCCGATTACTTCATATTTATCTTTACTGCTCATCCAGTCGGTATCAGGGACTCCTCTCATTGCAAATTAATGAGACTTTTATGATTTTTCTAGTAGTATCGAAAAAGCAAACAATAATGTTTCCCCGGAATAATTGGTATCCATGTTCCTCTTCCCCTTATTCTATTGTATTACAGATTGTTAACGCGTGATAATGAAACGAAAAATTCACCGCTATTTCACTCAAATATTTTTGTAATCTTTGTTTGTTACAATAAATGACAGAACAAAGGACTAATATTTCACTAAAACACATTAAAATGTTTAATAACCGAGTGCTAATGTGATGGAATGTTAAAAATAGAAGCATTGAGAGCTGTTGATTATTGATCACTTACCTGTCTCATCTTGACTGTTGAGGAGGAACTGATACCAGTCAGTATATTTACTGGAATTTATATAGTTCTCGATGATTCAATTACAGCTTCAATCAATTAACATATTTATAAAAATAATTCATACCAAAAAACTAAAACTGTTCATGATCTACAATGCTATTAGTGAAGTCCTGTTCTATTACATTTCAGTGTAGTATTTTCGGTGTTAACAATGCATTGATAATAATCATAGTTTAATTGACCACTTTCTAAATACATTATCCTATTATACTGTCCAGACAACGTTTTAAAATTAAATACGTCAAATTAAAAGGATCAGAGGTATCATCACTTGGTCGCGATAAGAGTTGAATGACATAAGAGAAGTTACCAGTAAAAATCCGTTATCTAATTCAAAGAGTTTTGTAAGTTGAATAGACAAGGTTTGTTACTCAAGCTGACACTGTAACTTGAATTTTGTAACTGAATGGTAGTTTTCGTCAAATGACACAAATGTATTAAAGAGCTGAGTTTAGTTATTAGTGTAATAATTAACTCACTATTGCAATCGTAAATAATATTTGTATTAAGAGTGTTTAATATTTATATAGTACTCGCTCTACTCGTATACAACAGGAGATTGGAAAATATTTCAAAGCCAAGAGTATGATACAAAAAAAGTTTGATTCAGAAAGTATGCAAGGGAAACTGATAACAGTGAAATTATACAGAGAAATTCCAAGAAAAATCTGCATAACTTTTGATCACAACAAAGTAACATTTCATGAGTACCAACATAGACGTCGCAGCGGGGGGCACAGGGGGCACCCTAACATGTTTTAAAAAAAATAAGTATCTGTTGATATATTGTTCCTGTTTAGGCCCACACAAAATGATTTTTGAGCATTTCATTGAGTAGACTAGCATAATTATAAACGTAGGTACCGTTTTGTAGAATGCTTCCTGGCTCATATTACCCTAATTTTGATTTGTGCCCCCCCAAATTCATGGCCCACGCTACGCCTATGTAGCGTGGCCCATATATTGGTACTGAACCAATATATGGGCCCGGAAATAATGCTTTGTTAATAAAATAGAGATGGCAGAAGATTGCACATTTTCCTCAAAATTATATAATTTAGCAATGGTTTGATCAGAGTATGAAAAGGTTCTTATTCACTGAAAAAGTTGATGATGAATACAATGAAACCAGGTTTTCAATATGAATATTACATCAGGCGAAATTAATAAGTTGGGGAACGTCTTTCTCAATGTTCAACGAAAGTTCAATAATTGATGATTATTAATGTGATCCATGATCAATTTCATGATTAAATCAATTTCATTGATATCTTGATCAATTTCATTATCATTTTCCATGATTAAGCTTTTAGAACTGAAAATAACAACCAAAGTTCAAACATCAGGAAACTGGCAGGAGATGGGCAACTTTGAAAAATTGAAGATATTTATCAATCTGCGTGAAGCCTAACCTGCTCCTTCCATTCTCCCCATGTCGCACTATATCCAGTGTAGTACTACATTCAGCCACTGTTAGTGGCCAAAATTACGCTGATTTGATATTATAGACAACATTAATTTTATTAGATTCAGAAAAGCTTTTTACTATTGTATGACTATAGTGTATTCATCTGCATGATTCAATTAAGTCCCAGTATTATTGAAAACACTGATTCAAACCAATTTCATCCCTTCAGACACGAAGAACATATTTTACCGCATATCTCATAAACTAACTTCTCACAGCTTACACTTACTGATTATTTTGCTCGTCATATTGGTCGTTGGATCGTAACATTCTCATCTCATTCCAATATTGAGCCACCGTGAATTATCGAATTTCAAATTAAAGAGGAAAGTGCAATCTATTTTCTTGTGCTGTGGATATTCCACATTTATAGTCCACATATAATCGATTTTTGCGTGACTCCTTGATGGATGATACAAATGGAAATAGTATCAATCTCTTTCTTAGGACTAGCTGAATCAGAATACCGATGGTGGCCTAAAAAATTCATTTGGAATAATCCAAAGGGATTACTCGCTTTCAATAAATTCAATTATTTATTGCATTAGGCAAGGGAGAGCAATAATTAATAGATTTGATCACTAGGAAAGGAGACGTGAATTTTCTCAAAATATCTATTCCTGAATTTAGTTTATGAACTTGGACTACTTACATCTATTTTAAGCTCACAAATTAATTATTACATAAATAAGATTTCCACTAGAAAAGGCAAAATGGGAGTAAGTAATTATCAACTTCAATTTCAAGTAAGAAAGCCGAAAAAAGTACTATTCAATTTTGGAAATTTCAAAGAATATTGATTTTCTATGGAGAATCAAAATAGAATTCAATGATTGATAAAAAGCGGATAACTATTATGCTCATTTATATGATTACTTCTGACTAAAATATTTTTAGAAATTATCATAGAGCTCAGATATTTCAACTGGAATTAATTATTTCTGATCTTAATGTAAAGCAAATTAATGTAGTGCAATGTGAAGCAATAATTTTAAACGCTTATGGTTTTTCACTCCACTATGTCATCATCTTACGGATTTAATTCCATTCTCTGATGAAAAAATATCTTTATATCTTCAAAATGATTCTCATAATTATTTCTCGATATGACATGATTATGAGCTGATGCTTGAACATGGAGGAGGATGCATACTAATCCCTTCAAATTTGAGAGGATAAATCTTCATCAAGGAGCAGCTCACCTATTTTATTAGTACAATAATTATTTTAGTTTTCATTGTATTGGTAAACCAATTGCACTATATCGTTTCCATTCCCAAACTTAAACAAAGCATACTCTTATCTGCAGTAATATTATTGAAACTATTTTTATATCTTTATTGCAATCAATCTCTAGTAGAATTCATTCATTATACTCGTAGTATAGTAAAGTACTCCTTACTTTAAAACACCGGTAGCCTACCGTACTATGAATATAAGGAAATTCAAATTCACTTCAATGTTGCATTATTAAGGTACATCTAGATGTGCTTCTTAAATATTATTATTTGTTTTGAGTAGCTCTTTATTCAAATGATTATGATTCCACATAAACTCAAAGCATCCTCAAATTTCTATTCTAGATAACAGAAATAAATGCAACATCATGACTCAAAGCATCCTCTTATTTGTATTCTAGAATACGGAAATAAATGCAATATCATAAAATTGTTAGTAGGCTATTCCGTGTTTCCTTTTACAAAATAATTTTTATCCTTAGAGTTTTTGGTCTTCTTTGTACCATCTAGCACTTGAAGCAACACACAGAATGCATGTCTGAAGAATGAAACAGGAGAATGTTAGAGCATGTAGATGAAAAAATCTTTTGATGATCAGTCCATTAGAATTTTCATGCATAGGTTTTTGAAGTTCCATGCTTATTCACAATCACAAAAAGTGAATGTCTGCTTTCAAGCAGTACTCATATTTCTTGGAATATGTTTGATAATATCATCCCTGTTCTGAATGTTGAGAATGACATTGATTATAACATCTATTGTATAATTCTTTCAATTTTGGAGAGGGGATTTCAAATTAAGCTTGAAGCATCATAATAGTCTCAAAATATAAATATGTCGTTTATTAACAAATACAAAGCAGTATATACATAACAATAAAATCAATGTAACGAATAAATAATCACTATGTTTAAGATTGAATGTTAATGACATTTATTACGTCTACATTGGACGTTTACTTGAATATTTGAAAATAGCTTGTTTCACCTCACTCCAGAGGCTCAGACTACGACGTTGCCAATCATTTATATTCTACAGAAAGGAACTATGAACCTATCTTTAATGGTATCATACAATACATGGTGTATATTTTTCATCATTCTTTCTCAATTAAATTGATGTTATTATCAAGCATGATACCATGCCATCTTTGAAAGAATCTTCAAGGTAGGTGCCATCAAAATATCCGATGATACCTGTGCGGACGTCCAAAATGGTGAATCGTTGATACTGAAGGAGATGGTGAGTACTGGAAATCATTTGAGGGGTCAGTAGGCAAACCCGGAGGAAGATCGATGAACGTTTTATCAGAAGATGGTGCTGGCGGAGCAAACGAAGCAGAGTCAGTTGGATTGAATGATATGGGTGGATTGAAAGTTGGGGTGTAAGGGTGGACAGTAGACTGTGCAAAGCTGTGCTGGGAAAGTGATGGCAGGGGGTATTGGGGAGGTGGGGGTGGTGGTGGAGGTGGAGGTGGTGGTGGAGGAGGTGGTGGAGGTGGTGGAGGAGGAGGTGGAGCGTAACTGGGTGGAGGGTAAGGCGCTGATGTCTCTGATGAAGAATGAGACGAATGAGGAGGTGGTGGAGGTGGAGGAGGTGGTGGAGGTGGAGGAGGTGGTGGAGGAGGTGGTGGAGGAGGTGGTGGAGGTGGTGGTGGTGGTGGAGCGAAGCTAGGAGCTGGATATGGAGCAGATGGAGCCAGTGCGAATGCTGGGGGTGGTGGAGGAGGAGGAGGTGGAGGAGGAGGAGGAGGAGGAGGAGGAGGAGGAGGAGGAGGAGGTGGTGGAGGAGGTGGAGGAGGAGCGAAGCTAGGAGCTGGATATGGAGCAGATGGAGCCAGTGCAAATGCTGGGGTGGTGGAGGAGGTGGAGGAGGTGGAGGAGGAGGAGGAGGAGGAGGAGGAGGAGGAGGTGGAGGAGGTGGAGGAGGTGGAGGAGGAGGAGGAGGTGGAGCGAAGCTAGGAGCTGGATAAGGAGCAGATGGAGCTAGTGCAAAAGCTGGAGGTGGCGGCAATGGCGCTAGAGGTGGTGGAGGAGGTGGTGGAGGTGGAGGAGGAGGAGGGAGGAGGAGGAGGTGGTGGCGGAGGAGGAGGAGGTGGCGGAGGAGGCGGTGGACCGAAACTAGGAGCGGGATAAGGAGCAGATGGAGCTAGTTCCAATGCTGGAGGTGGTGGTGGAGGAGGCGGTGGAGGCGGAGGCGGAGGTGGTGGTGCGAATGTAGGTGGTGGAATGTATCCAGGTGGACCATAGCTCTCCGCTGAGGAAGGTGGCGGAGCAAACGCGAGTGCATTCCTCAATAGCAGCGGTTTTTCATTGTCGAAGGCAGCTGTCGGCTCAATGAACGATGAAGACAGTATTCGATATTCCACATCGCTTCTTACCCTTGCAGCAAGCGCCAAGAGGAAAATTATCAGCTGCAATCATAGATTGTTGACGGTCATTGATTGATTCAGAGATTAGGGATCAATATTGCGACAATATTCATGTTTTTGAAAAAGACTGTAGTACTGAACAGAAAACTTGAAAGATAAATAGTGCTAGTTCAAGAGTATTATTGAAAGATAAATAGTTTTAGTTTAATAGTATTATTCTCATCTAACAGGGGCCTGAATCGCAATTTTTGATGAATCCAGGAATTCAAAAGAAAATAAATAGTTTCATATTAATCATGATATTCATTTTTCTTCAATACAAACAAAGCAATGCAGTTTGAAGGAAATATTCTTCTCGACGGCACAGCCTGTGGGTGAGAAATTCAATAGTAATGTTAAGTAATAGTAGGTCTAAGCTTTCTTTGTAATACTTGCATTCTAATTGGAATTTTTCCAGATTCAAATATATTCAAAAATAAATTTTATTTTAAAAATCTTCACTTTGAATTGTAAATTATGTTTGATATAATATAAACTCTGATTGATTGATTGAGTATTATAATATGTGGATTGATTGAGAAATTCATATAGATCTTTTGAATAACTGGGAAAACTGGTCAAACTATGACGACTCACTGAGAGTTAAAATACCATTATCCTGGAAGTAACTTTATTCTCTTTGTTTCATTATTCAAGTTTGATTGGGTCCTATAAATTTTCAAAAGGAATTCAATGATTTTTATCAGGTAGGTTCAATGAGATTCCCCCTTCATGCTTTGCATAATTCTTAAGGAATTGCATTTTTTATATAACATAAATCATTAGAGCCGTTGTACATAAACTTCATCACTATCAATAGTCTATAACTTATTCAATTCAAATATTATTTAATAACAGGGAAAAGAAGTTAAGAATACAACTGCTTCAGCTACTATGTAGAAACAACTTTTTTTTATGTTGTAGCCTTGTATGGAATATGCTAATACTGTATCATTGGAAAACAAAATGCTGAATATAATAGATCATGAATCCTCGGAATAGTTAAATTCAGAAAGTTTTGAATGAATGATTCCTAGGAAATGTCCAATTCACCCACTTCTAGACAATACTACACAATCATTATACTATAAGATACACTTGGAAAAATATTGTAAAGCACTAACCTTCCTGTCGAGCATGATGCTTCAAACTGTGTTCACATCCAAAGAGTTACTGTGATTCAATATTTATATTAAAGTTTGATGAATGAAATTTTGTGAAACTTTCACCTGTATAATTTAAAGTAACATATTATTAGACGCAATATGGCCCGACCTGTAATTATAATTCGATAAGAGTTAATTCGAAATACATTATCATGAAGCTAGAAAAAGGTTAAAAGTATTCGGATTCTCGTCAAGGTAGCCTACTCCTTCTATTCTATTATCAACTTTCAGTAATTGATTGACTCGTGCGGTGGAGACATTGACTGTTTGATATTACTCAATGATAATGTAATTAAATGACGCTATGGAAGTCCCATCTTGAGGTCGGTGACTTGCTCAAGAATAATTTTAACTTTCCTTTATCATGGATTATTCACTTTTCACGGGAAGAAGCTAAGAATAGAAGCTCCTGTTATCAGAAATGATAATACAGTAGCTCACTCTCACTCTTTCATGAATAGGCTTACAACGTAGGCGGGTTTTCCTTATAGCGGGAAATAAATTAGATCTTACATTGAATTGAACAATTCAATAAATGTAGATAATTCAAAATCTGCATAATTATCATCATCATTTGGATTTTTCTTTACTGGTATCATAATCTCGAGATGAATTATTATCGAGGTTAAGCTTAAGCCTAATTGTATGACTTTTGCCTGCGCAATTACATGCATAACATGTCAAACGGAATGGAAAACTAACGCATGACTGGTACTGACTTCATAGCAGACTGAAAATGCGATTATCTGGCCTACCGCGCTAAGCTGGTTGGCCTATTTATACCATTATTTTTGTTTATTAATTGAAATGATCTATACTTCATATTCCATAGACCGCTCAACTATTGGAAAATATGGGATGAAACTTTTTAGCATGACTAGATAGATTCTCTGGTCAAATTGATTAGAAAGAATGTCCCAGTAGTCCTTGGGATAACTGTGCTGTGGTACTTTAATACTATGAAGTGAAAATCAGTGTCTCCAAACAAGTTAAATATTTCTAATTTTTGTCAATACTTTGAATATAAATAAGTAATTGATAATGAATAAGTTATAAATAATTAAGATAAGCAAATAAAGAGGAAAATGAATGAATGAAGAGATACATAATGAATACTCACAATTGGAAGGCGACGTTGATGAGTTAAGTTATTGTGTTACAGTTTGGTTAATTCCAGAAGCCTTCCGAGAAGAAATTCAATATTTTTTTAAAGATTGAAGAATACATTTCTAAGAAGGAATATACATGTAACTAGAAGGATGATTTGAACAGACTGAATAGAACGAATCAGATCTCTGAGAAAGAACTCAAAGAAGACTTGTTCAAAATTAATTATCTTCGAATTTTTAAGTCGATTTCTATTATCATAGACTTCTATTCACATTTTGGAACGAGAGTTTTCCATTCAATAATATTGATTTGAACATTATATTGAATAATAACTGTAATTATTATAATGATTCAGAGGATATGAATGATAAAAATAATTTTGAAAAGATTTCATCAATTAATTTTTGTAAGTTGATAAGTTAAATCACCAATAAATTACAAAGTAGTAATCACTTCAAATAATGTGACCCTAATATCTGGAGATGTAACAAGAACAGAAACCAAAGACTAAGTGGAACAATATAGTTCTTCAAATATTGTATAGGCCAAACATCTTACCAAATTTAGAATTCGATCTCTTGAGTTGAAGGAGGGAATCTCACGTAAACGAATGAATACTGAATCATCTTTCCTCTCAAACGGTTTGTGATAATACACTGAGAGGAAAAACTATTTTTGTCATTTTATTTCACCCTTTAATGCTTCATCGTTATCCAGTCTAGCTAAAAATAGTTTCTCTTGGAAGTCAATGATGATAAAATAATACTGAATTTGTGATTTAGTATTTTTATTAATTTTGGAATCGACGTCATATTGATTTGCTTATCAAACCCCCTATACTACTCCACAGACCATATTGTGGAGAACAATTACAATGCTTCTATACTGCTGGATAATGTTGAGTTCAACGCTCTCTGGCTCTCAAGGCATAATACAGAAAGAGATAGACTCATAGTAAGAGTATTTTATTTATAATTCATTATTCTTCAAACTATCATTCTCAAGAATTCTCAGATCTTTAGCTGCTTATAGTAAATTTATGGTGTATTCTCGTATTTATTGGATAACTACAATAGACTCTACAACAATAAACAGATTTCTAATAAACCTTTTCAAAATATAATTAGCAGCAAGCTCTAACAGTATCACAAAAACGTTTACTTATGATTATTAGTAGTAAATACTTCGTTATGCGTAACAAATACTTTTCTATTGTGTTGCATGTCATCAGTGGCGTCATTTCACCAAAACCTGGGGGGGGGCAAAGACCGGGGTGTGTGGGGGAATGGAATACCCTCCACCAGGTCCGGGTCCTCCCTTGAGCACTTTTGAAATCAAAAAGAGGGTTTTAAGCTTTTTTTAAATGTCAAATGCACTTTGAATTAAAAAATAATTATGAGTAAAATTTCCTTAAATGTACGCAGAAATTAATGCAAAACGACAATTATTATTATTGACAACAGACAGAATCATAGTAATATTCTGGTAATGTTTGAAGAGTGTTAATAGTAGTTGGTAAATTAATTTTTTAATAAATTAATTTTTTTTTAATTACAAGAATACAAAGATTTTTACTCTGTCGCTAAGTTATTAACATTTTACCGGATTAAATGCTCATTTGTACATTAGCTAGTACAGAATATTTTCTGTAACCCAGGAATCAGGGGGGGGCAAATGCCCCCCCCCCCCCTGCCCTCCCCAAATGACGCCCCTGCATGTCATTGAATTAGATTCATCAAATACCAATTGAAAATCTATGAAAGCTGCACACTGTACATATTTGCTGTAAAATTACTAATACAGTAGTACTAATTTTCTGGACTTGTAAATTTAGAAATACTTCCTTGCTCGGCGTTTAGTACAATGCTTCCTGGTTTTTATGAATGGAAGTGTGGATTATTGTTCTATTCCTTTCTTCATCACCCATCACAAACGCACAAATCATCAAGTTTGTGGGCAACATGAACAAAAGAAAAATTCATTAGCTGATTCATAGAAAGATTTTCACAATTTTATAATTCTCACTTTACTAGAAGTTGCTGTTCTGTGAATTCTCACTCACTACACAAGCATTCCCAACCAATATACAGTACTGTTTTTAATGAGTTCATTCATTTGTAATGTATTCACGTCTGTTTCTTTGATAGTAATTTCTTCACCAGAAGTAAACTGGTGTGATAGCAAATTTGAATAAAGACATGCAACTTCCAATAACCAACATCCTCGCGAAAAATCCATCCCTTGAAAATATAATGCATATTTTCATCCCCTTCATGAAACACATTTCTGAGGTCATTATCTATGATGAAAATCATTAATTAGGGTTAGCTGATCATTGACAAGATTGGCGTTGAAAATGTCCATGTTTTAACATTAATGGCTGAGCTATCCAAAATAATAAATATGGTTTCGTGAATTTTGTTACCATATTTCTAACAATACTCTTGGAATCAATAACTCTTCGAATACGATTATTAACCATCTATTTGTATAATTCTACTTGTAAAATTATAAAAAAAAAAGATAGAAATCTTGACAAGTACACTCTTGTGCCCTGAAATCGCCCTGGAAAGTTCCATTAATTTTTTTTTTCATTTTGAGAAGAATAGGTTCATTGAGGAAACAATATAGCTGCCTTATTTTTCATCATAGTAACTCTTCTTTACTTCAAAAGTATGTGATTCATCTACTTAACTATAGCACATCTTCCAACTAATAACTTTTACCACAATAGTTTCGATAATATTAATAGTTTCACTTTTTATGAAAATTATTGTTAGTTTTTGAGGGTATTTTCATCCCCAACCTTTGAGGCAAAATTATATGATGATCATGTACCCAACCCAAATAAGGAATCCGTTGACAGAAGATTTCTTTTCAAAAAATTAGCATCAAAACACCATTTACCGGAGCTAATTCATCCAGATTATGAATTGAAAGTACAGATTTCAATCATCGTCTATATTGAAAGAGTTTGATGCCCATGTAGAGTGGATTCTGGAAAATCCGTGGAGAAGTTTGGGTGGACCGATTTTGATGCGGTTTGCACCAAAAGAATGATGGAAAATCGAATTATAGAAGGCTTTGTTTGTTTTTAAAAAATAATCATTTTAAATAGGAGAAAAAGAATAAAAACCAAAAAGAGGTATCTGATGACATTAAATTAACTAAGTTATTGAAATTTACTGAGTTAGTTAGTGTAATCCCCCATAGATAGAGATTGGAAGCTAAAAGTAGTATAGTGACTGTAAATAGTAATTAATAATCCCTGCACAAGTTAGGATTTCATTTGTATGTCTTAGCTGCTGTCAGCTGCAGATAGTAAAAATAGCCGCTACTAAAACTAAGAATTTAAGAAAATTCAAGTGAGCGGCGTTTTGCGCTGTCCGGATTGAACTCATCCTTCTATGATTATACGTTGATTCCTACTAAAGTATAATTTTTTTTTATTTTTTTTATTGTATCATCTTGCCGTTGTCGTAATGTAATTTTGGTTTCAATGGTATTCTGTGTGTGTTTGAATAAAATTTGATTGAATTGGAAAAATTGAAAATTGAATTGATTCAAATTTCATTGATATGAGCTTTTTCAATCACAGCTTTTCATGTACCATCATAATAAATACCGGTAACAGGAAATTCATAGTGGAATTGAAAATGAAATTCGCAGCTCAACTAACGCAATAGCCACAACAGTTAATTGCAGAAAGAAAAATATGTGAGCCAGTTCTATTAAATAATTTCCAGATAGGAGAAATAACCAACCAACGATATTATATTCTCATTTTTTCTCTTGAAAGTATATCACTCATTGTTCCAGTAGCAGAGAAGTGGAGTTTAGATAGTCTTTGATTAAGGATATCAATTCTTATAGCTAATCGAAGATTAACTTTAATCCACTTTTTTGCAACCGGCCCTAAAAACATTCAGTTGAAATTTCATCTCAAAACAATAGCTGTATTCTCTTCCAAGGAGATATTTGTTTTCTCTCATCAAACAACAGAGAATAACTTTATCGATGACTATATTGGTTTTAATCCATCAACAGTTATTAACGGGAATATGTTGATTTATTACTTTTCAAAATAATAAGATTGATAGTTGGTATACTAACTGTTCGAACTATAATAGCTAATCAATCAACAGAAAAAACCTTTGAAAAATCTCATTAAATAATATGGTTGTTAATTTTAAAAATGAAGTGTATTAAAGAATATCGGTCTCTTCCGTATCCGTTTGGCTCATCTACAATTCATTTTCATAAATGTACGTAAGCGCATATTAGACTCAATTCGACTTATACTCAAAGAAAAATCCCTTCTAATGTATACAGTACAGGTACTCCAATAGAACTAATCAAATTTAGAAAAGTTATCTAATGATAAAGAAGTGACAGGAAAATTCACTGCAAAATTAATTGAGCATATTTCATAGATTTTTTCCATTCTAATGGTGTACAATATCAGTTCACCAATTTACGATTGACATTCCAATTCTCATATCGTTTATAGTACTGTAACTTGTGGAAAAAATTAATTTCAGTTGCATGAATAGCTTACTGTATTTGGTAAGGGAAAACAAGAATAAAATTTTAGTTGAATACTTTGATTTATTTTATACAAAATCCATTCTTACAGTCGAATCATATCCTACAATTTTATGTCAGTCAAAAAATTACAGACATACTAAAATTAAATTTGAAACACTGTGATTCTTTGTAGTTTTTCGAAGGAAAGCCATCACGGTTGCGTGCCTCCAACAGAATTGTTTCGAAGGAAATCGACCCTGGAAAAAAGGACGTTGAATTGAAATACAATATATTTATTACATCTCTTCACAAGAATACATCACAAATACAAAAATTTTCCCTGACACAAAAATACCACTGAATTGTAAATCAGACCTGTGTTATCAAATTTCATGCTTGTTGAATGAGCTCTAATTAATAGAAATAAGGAAAAAGACTTGGGAATTAATAATGATCGTATCTTCCAACTGTTTATGAATAATTATTGGAATAATTATTTGAAATATCTCATTCATGTTCCTTATGAGATTATTCTGAGACAATAAAAGTTATATTATTATAGAGTCATATTATACAATAGTGATTCACGATTACCTTCACGAAAATAAAGAATCTCATAATAAATCCATTG
Organism: Laodelphax striatellus; assembly: GCA_017141395.1. Classification (NCBI taxonomy): domain Eukaryota; kingdom Metazoa; phylum Arthropoda; class Insecta; order Hemiptera; family Delphacidae; genus Laodelphax; species Laodelphax striatellus. The sequence continues at coordinate 18,082,625 of CM029533.1, forward strand.
ATGTTTGAGAAGTAGTTTTGCTCCTGTTCTAAGAAAATATTGTTGTTTTCAACTGTAAGCCAGCTTACACATTGGTGTTCAGACATCGTGTCTTTTAAGTCATGACTTAAGTCATCATGTCGCACTTGAACCAACCAAAGTTATCAAATCAGAGATTACACATTATGTCTTATGTCTTATAAGACACGATGTCTGAAGCATCATTGCGTAAGCACGTAAGCAGGCTTACCTCTCATGTCAATTAATTAACAGCTTATTAATTATAAATTAATTCATTTAAAATTATTTATTTAGGGAAGAACCCTTACCTCTCATTTCAATTAATTAACAGCTGGGACATCGATTTACTATTTTTCATCCTTATATATGATCATTCCAAATTTATAATGAATAATTTATTATTACTATACGGAAAAACACCAGTATTCAATAGAGCGAGAGAGAGTATATCCTATTTTTAATTTAAGTATTCTCATTTTGAAAGTCGAATTTTATCATTACCTGATGTTTCTCTCCATTCAAAATGCATTCTCTTTGGGACATCAACTAATAACTACTCTTGTAGTGGGATGATCATTTTCTGAAGATTCTTCTGAGAAATTGTGGAGGACCATACGTTTGAGAGGGAGGAGGTGGTGGTCCAAACGCAGGAGCAAAGGAACCAGCTGGAGCAAATGATGGTCCACCAGCTGGAGCAAATCCTGGGCCACCAGCTGGAGCAAATCCTGGGCCACCAGCTGGAGCAAATTCTGGGCCACCAGCTGGAGCGAATCCTGGCCCACCAGCTGGAGCAAATCCTTGAGCAGCAGCTGGAGCAAATTCTGGGCCTCCAGTTGGAGCCAATCCTGGGCTACCAGCTGGAGCAAATCCTGGTCCTCCAGCTGGAGCAAATGATGGTCCACCAGCTGGAGAAAATCCTGGAGCTGGAGCAAATCCTGGAGCTGGAGCAAATCCTGGAGCTGGAGCAAATCCTGGAGCTGGAGCGAATCCTGGAGCTGGAGCAAATCCTGGAGCTGGAGCAAATCCACCAGCTGCTGCAGGAGCGAACGATGAAACACCAACAACTCCTGGAGCAAAGGCTACACCAAACGATGATCCAGGCCCTGACGCAAACCCTCCTCCAGCTCCTGCTCCTGCTCCGGCATTTGATTCAGACCCAGCAAAGGATCCAGATCCTGCTGGTGCAAAGCTTGCTGATCCTGGAAATCCACTGGAAGATGGTGGAGGAGCAAAAGAGGCTGCTGGACCGGCAGAAGGTGGGCCATACTCAGTGGCTGGAGATGACAGTTGACATCTGACAGCAGTCAGAGCAGCCAACAATAGACACAAGTGGATAAGCTGTGAACAAAATTGAAAATACTGGATATTATATTGTATGTTGATGATGTTTTTATTTGTTTGTTTTGATTCAAAAAGGATTTTTTATTATTTGAAAGACAATTAGACTGTGCAATAGTTTCCAAAATGAATAGAGTTTCTGATCACACAATCATAGAGTGGATTTTTCATCAAAAAATTTATATCTCAATCATTGACAGCTGAAAACTCTAAAATAATTTGGTAGCTTATTATACATCAGTGAGGAAGAGTGAACAAATATTATATATAGAACTACTAGTTTGCAATATCACTTGAATGTAAGAAGTAGAGTGTAACAATTAATTCCTTAATTGTCTTAGGTTAGGCTATACAATATTATTGGAGGTTATAAAAATACAAGGAAATCGCTTAATGGAAGTAATGATTCGTCTCCAAAAATGAATCTCCATTAAACAACTCCAAGGATTTAATCTTTCATAGTACAATCAAGTGAAATCCCCAAACCTGAATCCCTTACAAAACAGTTACAGTAGCACATATTAGAAGGCTATCAATTTCCATTATAGAGGAATCTATACAAGAATTGGATGAAATACACTAGAAAAGATTATTCAGGAAGAAGAGCCAGTGATAATCGGAAACAAATGGAATAATTTGACTTTCATCATTCCAGAAATTAATTGAAGTTGATTTATTAAGCATTAAACGTGACGAGAAAATAGTAAAGCTACAATATTATGGTCTTTCCTGTACCTGCATGTTAGTCACAGTAATAAACAAGAAAATTTGACAGTTATCAGATGGAGAATCATGAATAAATACACTTGATGTCGTATTCACATTGATCACACTCATCACAGTCCATTCGTGGACTTCCAGTTGAAAACACATAAAGAGTTTAAAATAACGTAATTCAAAAAGCAATTATGACCTTCTATAGTGATTTTTCTTATCGGATTGAGACAAGAAAGAATTAGTAAATCTATCAATAATTGAAAAAATATGAAATATTCAAAATTAAATTTTAAAGAAGTATAATTCAATTTTAATTACGCAATATGAGAACAGTAAAATCAATTTTGAAATGGAAGTGTTGTAGAACTAGTGGGAGTTCCACTTTTATTGCATGCAAATTCTATCAATAAAATATTCTGTTAATCATCTTCCTGATTCATGCTGACTGATTGGGAGCTTACTGATCATAATTTATTAACATAATCTACTTTTCTAAAAAACTACAACTCTTGGAATAACAGATTATTTTGCCTAAAAATATCACATTCTGTCATCATCTGAAAATTCCAATTCTCAATTATTTTATTGACTTTATAGTTATCAATCACTTCCAAAAAATGAATACCGTACTCGTCACATTATGATGAAAGTTAAATATTGATAATTTGTTAAATTTATTGCCGTTATCATCCTGTCCGAGAATGATATGAATTGCATAAGGATAAAATTTTAGTAACTAACATTTAAATCAAAATAAAAACACTTACATTGTTCATGATGGCCTCCTCACACACTAATCGAGGAATGTACTTCGACTCTCCGATTTATATACTCTTTGAGGAGAAAGGATCAAAATTTTATAGGTATTTTGAAAATATTCAGACCCCGATAATCTTCTTACCTTAATGAATGTTTACAGAGAATATGAGAATAAAAGTAGCAATCAGATAGAGGATATGGGAAAGAATAATAATCATGTGATATATTATTAGATTCCGAACAAATACTGAGAGAATACTCTTTAAATTTATCATGGGAAGATTGATAGAGAGATAGGTACAGGCTATTGTTGGCAGCCTTTACTACATACAGTTCATCAAATATAGTAGGCCTACTAACTTTACATCAGAATCTAGATTCGGTTTAATCGTCATGTTTGTTTTGTTGAAATACTTTATTTATTCATGTATAGTATTATCATATTTGATAAACATTCCCATTCATCATTTACAATATAAAAGATGAGTTAATCTTCTGTCATATTATTTGATCACTGTCAATGAAGAAATATCATTCTAGCCTACTAGAATGTTCTCTCAAGGGAAGAAAAATTAATTGACTATCTACCTGATAAAATTGAGTTGTATAAAAGCACAGAGGAGAGAATATTCTCTCCTCTGTGAGAAGGGAAATGCTCTCTTCTCTGTGATAAAATTAATACCATGGTGTGAATACTTGAAGTTATATTGATATTGTATAATGGTTTATATTAATTGTATCATGAAGTAAAATATATAGAGTTAATAATTCCGTGTAACCTGGCTGGCTCAGGTCTGGTGTCAGAGTTTTCAGGTCACTCCTGATCAGTACAGGGTCTCTGACGTGACTTAACGACTGTTTTTTAGGCAGCCGGGACCGACGGTTTAGCGTTTAGCGTGTCCTCCGAAACACGAGGAGTGGCTCGAGCTAAAATCTCACGGTCTGACCTGGGTTTGAACCCGGGACCTCTAGGTTACAAAGCCAGCACTTAACCCACTCGGCTATGGCCTCTCCTATATAGAGTTAATGAGGTATGTCAGAAATCAGAAATTTTATTGACAAAATTACACAGTAAAATAAAATTTCTTATTTCTAACAAAGGCTACCTCATTATTATTTTACATTCTAACATACTTCATTTCAGCTATGTGAACATGTGAGTGAATTGTTGTCAGGCTTTTCGGATTGAATGTCAGCCTGGAGTTTTCTATAGAACCTCAGATGTGACTTTATAATGATTCGTGTATTAACCTATAAAATCTTTTAAATCTATGCAGTTATATTATGATTTTTATACTCCAAAGTATTTTTGTATCATTACCAATTGTACCTACTTATATTAATATTATAGACGTATGTAAATGATCCATATGAATGCATTTTTTTGATCTGTTTCTGTGTTTGAAGTAGAAGTTTCTAGCAGTAGAATTCTAATTTACCTATTCGTCAATTCTGTTGGAAATTGCACAATAGCAGTTGACTAGAATTCATGAGTCATCGCTTTGAGTCACTACTAGGAGTGTGTGATATTGTTTCCAGAATCGACAGTAGCCTTATTGGAATTGTGATTTATTGAAACCGTTGAAATACAATATTGCTCGCTTTCTAGTTCAATAAGCAAAGTCATTTGTCACAGATTCAAATTTCCAATCAAACACTTCCAGTAAGTTACATTAATGTTTCTCAAATTCTGGAATGCATTTGACCCAGCTATATCGACAAATTGATTGTTATGCAATCTACATTTGAAGGAACGGAAAGGCCAATTATTATACTAAAGAAATACAGAAATTATTTAATATTTTTTATGATAGATTTATTATGAGATTAATCTTAAAAAAAAAACACCAATATACGATTTCAACAAATACTGTTATGAGAACTGCTGTTTGTAGATGGAGTTAGTCTGTTTTCCTCATAATCTTGCTTTAGGCTTAAGAGCGATGATCTTCTTCCTTAATGACTGAAAATATCCATTTGGGCAGATAACGTCATAATGGGTTGATAAAGCGCTTACCGCACTGTGTTGTTGGCAGCATGTGAACACTCATTATAATGAATCTGAACACGAGGCTCAGGTTTCAACTATGATGTGCAAGTGATGTAGCAACAGAGAGGATGTTATTGGCGGTAAGTTCAAATTTGCGTGGAATAATTTCACGAAATTCTCATCATCAGTATCTCATAATGATTTGTCTTCATGCATTATTCCATAGATTACAATGAATGGTACACTACAAAATTCGTGTGAGTTCAATACAGAGCTTATAATTTCATTTCAACCCATATTTTAAGCCTACATCTTACAATGGACTCGACAATCGACAAAATCTCAGCCTAGTTTTCCTCTCCCAGAGTATAATAATTATTATTATAATTTTGTAATTGTATCAATAAATAGATGAATGAATATTGGTAACTTCTTGATATCAGATCATCATTCAATAAATTGATAATTTGAGACCATCTATATTTTTGTGGTATAATTCTGTTGAAACTACAGAGAGTGTATAGTCACAGTGTGGACATTACATGTCATACTTTTTATTCATAGCTCCGACAAATCCGCCATACTTTTGCCAATTCCCATGAGATTTGCATTGGAATGAAAAGCTGATCATGATTTATTTTATGATATAAGATTCACTTCTTACCTACATTTTGCCTTTTCCAGTATTAGTTTTTATAATTTTAAGTTTTTAAAGCAATACCAAGAGTAGAGAGACTATTTTTGATGGTAGAAAAGTTAGTCTTGATGTTGTTTCTCTCAAAATAAGTTTTAGAAATGAGTGAATGGGTTTATGTTTGCCTATTAATAATCCCATATCAAAATTCAAAAATTTGGCAAAAGTATGGTGGCCGCGGGTAAAAATATGATCTCCACTTATTTTTATGGAGTGCTTCACAAAAAGACCACACTTTTTGACTATACACTCTTTGTTGTAGTTGAAAAAAATCAAAATACGTAGCAACAAATTCACGAGTACCAGGAAAGTGTCTCTTAATGACTTTCTATATTATTGAAAATCAATTTGTTTATGTACAGAATGATGTTATACTGTCACTGTTTTGGTTTTTTATAATGCGTGGAATTGATAATTAAAAGTTTTGTGTCGGATAGATTACTCACTTTATTATAATTTCAAAAAATTGCAAATTAAATTCTACTCTTATGCTCTCCAATACAATACTTCAACATTCATCAACCAATCATGATGATGATACACTTATCTCTTATTCATCTCAATTTCTATGGTTTTTGTAAAGGCGCTTATTAACAGGGAAAGTAGAGAGAGAAAGTAACTTCCAGCAAGTACTTGCCTCTTCAACTTACCCCTTACTTTCCCTGTCTGTAGGGGTACTTTCCACTTCAGAGAAAGTAATCACTTTCTGGAAGTAAACCAAACTTGTTTGTTTTTACTTGCCACTCCAAGGAAAGTAGAGGGTCACGTGGGTGGTCATGTGATCACTTTCTCCCACTTTCAGCCAGTAAATGAGAAGAAACGCATCGTTTTATTAATCAGATGATTTGTGGAAATAATAGCATGTGTTGAGAAAAACATTAAAAAGCAAAGAAGAGAAGGCAAGTTACTTCCAGCCAGTACTTTCCCTGTATATAAGCAAATAAGGGGAAAGTGACGTAATGGCAAGTACTTCCAGAAAGTAACTTGCTCTCTCTACTATCCCAGTCAATAAGCGCCTTGAAGGATCATTCTTTGAATAAAACACTGCAGGTACCATCTTCGTTCAACAACATAATAGTTTATACTTGCTATTTATTCTTTTAAAGTGTGAATCTACAGTTGAAACAGAGTTTGAACTATCGTTTCATATAACACAGTTCGAACGAAGATGAAGATAGTGCATACGAGGCTAATTTCGAATACCAAAAATATCAAAAACATTTTATTCGATTCACAGGTTCTTTTGACCACTGCACTATTTGGACTGGCAACTCCGGACGCAGTATGTAGCCAAGCTGGAAAACAGTACTTATATTACCCATTCTACCAGGGTGCACAACCCATCTCATGGCTGTCAACAACCACAACAACTACAACCCCTCCTCCTCCCCCTACTCCACCACCAACTCCCCCTCCAACACCTCCTCCAACACCCCCTCCTAACCCTCCAATCATCCCTCAACCACCACCAATCACCAGTGTGGCCACAGTCAACCCTTACGATAACTACTACAATAACATCTACAACGAGTACTTATCAACCTACATCAATATACCGATGTACGCGGGTGCTCAGGTGATTGCTGTACATCCTAACAAGACACAACTATTGCAGATGCAAAAACCACCGGCAGTTTTCAAACCTCCAGTGATTCTACCCCCTGTACCACCCCCTCAGATCCCTCCTCCACCCCTCCCCATTCCAGTGCCAGCGAAGCCAAGTGATATCAGACCTGAATTCGTGATTGTGGACGGGATGGTGCCTCATAAGGCTGGCAAAGTTCCATCATGAGATTGAACATACATTACTTGTGACAGATGAAAATAAACTTTTTCTATCAATTATTATCATTCATATTATGTAGTATCATTTAACCGTCACCTTTTAGTTTACTATACAATATAACAATGACTGATTAGTAGAGATTTTATTGCGCTTTGACAACACATCAGGTCTGTCACGCTTCCAGCTCAGGGAAAATAACATTGATTTTTGACCTTAACTTCAAATGCGTACAGAAAAAAACGGTGCTTGTACAAAATTTTTTGTTTGCATATTCTGACGACGCGAAAGTTGTAGTTTATTACCAACTTTTTCCTAATTTTTGAAACATGTGCACTACAAGTTCACGGAGCTGCCAACTGTTTGAAGCGTCCTTATTGAAGAATAAGGAGCCCTTCAAGTAAAAGTAAGGCTGTGATTTCATTATTTCCTTTTAAGGGATAGTGAATAACATTGAATTTTGACCAAGTGATTCTTTCCTCTTATTATAGAGTTTATCGAATTACTAGCTTGGTAAATCTTATTTGATACTGCATTAGCATAGTATCCACCGATAGCAATAGAATAACTCCATCGTAAGGGATACAGGCAATAATAATATTATTGTCTATTGTTCGCTAAACTGTAAAGAGGTGTTTTGTGAATCCTTATTGGATATTGTGAATATGAATCCGCTTTCATTCGAATCTGATGAAGGATGAATTTAAACATGAATATATTATCCTGTGTTCGAGAACTATTTGATAATTCATTTTTGATGAATCAAGTGATTAGGACTTTCAAGTAGTCTTGGGAATACAGACAAGCCGGAGCACACAAGTTCTATGGAAGTGTATTGAATAGAGCTGAATCAAGTGATTTGCTTCACGCAAATTCACACAAACTGCCAACTTCTGTGAAGTGATGAATACTTGCGCGAATGCTATTGCTTGTTTCAATCCATTCATTATTTAATTCACAATGACTTTTTATTTTTAAATCAGGAAAGATTCAAGTAATATTTCCATGAGGTTAGGTAGCTTCAATTAATAATTTAATTTTAAGTATTAATATTTATTACAAACCGAGCCTGAAGCTTGAAAATGAGACGTTTGAGTTGATACCTCATCAAGTTTCAAATGCTGCTCCCCTATTTCATTCAGAATGGTTCGAAGTATTCACAATAACAGTATAATATGAATATAACAGGAGAGATATTTTATAAAAATACTTCTGCTAAGTAGTGAGCTAGCTTTAATCAATTGTTAACTCTTCAGTATCAAAATAATGAGTATCGAGCTTGAAAATATTAGTTTTGCTTGAAAGACATTATTGAGTTTCAAATGTTCAGCCCCAATTTAAATGGAAGTTGTTTTATTAATTTGACTTCAACATGTAATATATTCATAAGAATGTACCAGAAGAGCACAATAATTATTTGAAAAAGATATGCTCAATAAATAATCCTTTTTAAATGGTAATTGGAATCTGAGTCAGGTATCACAGCAGTAGCAATGTAGAGGATTAGAGAAAATCTTCAATTAAAATAATTTTATTGTAAACTAAGATGAATGAGTGAAGCTGAATAACGAGATAAGAACTGAGATTGAATTGAGTTATCAACAATAGAAGCAAAAATTAAATTGAATACATACTAGTAGCGAACAATCCTATATTAGGCCCAAGTTGATTAGTTTTTGCTAACAGGCTTCAGTTGTACAAATAATTGTGATGAAGAAGTTCATGACTCTCGTATTTCTTGTACCGGTAGCACATTGCAGGAAATCCCCTTGAAGAATGAATCATCACTGATACTCACACACAGAACCTTACACACTCATTACAATAACATTTTATTACAAGTTGATGGAAATATGAACTATAATATTAAAATATCTACTATAATCTGTTTACTAGAATGAAACCATGAAATTATTTAATATTAAAATAACTACTGTAATCTGTTTACTAGAATTGAACCAAGAATCTTGAATTACCCTGGAAGAATACGATGTAACTCTAATAGACAATTCAAAAGATTACGTGTGGTAGGCTTTAAGTGAAAATCTCTGATTACTACAACACCACAAGTATTGTTGGGAAGTAGGTTGTGAGCCTCCATGCTCCATCTCACGTTGCGACATCTTCTCAAGGATTTTCGTTTTATAGAATCGATGTTGATATGAAAGCCCTAATACCTTCTCAAAAGCTTTCTTGGCTGGTCCATTATGCTTCTTCCTCTCGAAAGTAGCGAGAAAAATACTGAACGTGGATCATTCCTTGTTGAAGAGGCGGACAAAAGACATTGTTACGTTTACCGATACAGCATTTAAGCGGCCTCACAACACAAGGGTTTATTCCGAACTGAGTACATGATGTATTGTTGAGTGAAGAGTCGATTTAGGAGCTGGGTGGGAGCTGTTGAGAACGGTTTAAAAGCGTTTGAGTGTGTGAACACTTGGAGGAAGCCCGCTTCTACACTTTTCAAAACATAATTTAAGAAGTATAAGAAGATAGAATGTTATAATATTCAATGACAGTTGACTATAGCTGTGAACTATGCTACTTTTAAGTATACAATTCTTTAGTGATTAAACTATGAATCTTGACACTATTCAATGAAATATATAAATATAAATAATTTCATTTCTTAATAAACAACGGTACAAAAATCTTCAACATATACAAGTTAATTCATGATATGTATTGTACAGTTTGATGAATAAAGAAATAATGAAATGGAATTGAATGGAATAATACGGTACTAAAATAGAAAGCAGTTCAAGAAATAATGAAATGTGAATAGAATCATGACGTATATTTATTCAATCATTATTCATTCAGCAATGTAAATGTACATTTGATACTCAAGAGAAGACAATAGGCTTTGTTCCGTAATCTTTTCCGTTACCAATTTAGAGAAATGCTTCAAATTATTGACATAATTTTATTATAGCTTATTGTCAATAATTCTGTATAATATTACTTATATTTTACTAATAATAATTCTATACTATAACACTACACCGTATAGGCCTATATTGAAATTCACAATATTATTCTAAAATATTCATATTTATATTATTCTAAAATATTCATATTTATATTATTCTAAAATATTCATATTTATATTATTCTAAAATATTAATATTTAAATTTTTCATATTCTAAAATTATGAAGAGATTCTATCAGTGTTGTTAATATGAGAAAAATCTTAATCAAAGCTCAGAAAATATTATAGGTGGCTCAAATAGAGAGAATGAGAAATGCGTGGAGATTGTTTTTATTTCGTTGATCATGCACGTAACTCACTGCTCCCCCATGCAATAAGGAACAAAGTAGGCCGTGGAATCTGTCTGTGTACCAGATGAAAACGATCAAGACGAAATGTTATTTCATAGATTAAGTATTTCTGATTAATCTGCTTTATTGATTTCTTTGAATTGAACAACTTAATAATACATTATGAAGATCCACATTATGAAGAGTAGGCTAGTTCCACATTAGTAGATCAGTTCCACATTATGAAGAGTATTGGAGTAGCTTTATAAAGTTGGGCGAATGTCTGAGAAGATTGTCACTTCTAATGAGTTTCTTTGAAAAATTTAATCAATCTGAGATTGAGGACAAGGTGCTTTGATCATCTGAATTCTACAAAACGACTTCTCATACTCAGAAACAGTTCTCCATATTATACTCAGTGCCAAACAAGCTCTTATGACATTGCCATAACTATTGTCATCATATAACCATTGTCCCAGGCGTAGTCTAATACAATCAGAAACAAAGTGAAATTATTGTAAAATATGCATTCTAAGAAAATCAAATGAGCTTTAAAATTATTATGAAAACATAATAATTAGATTACAAGTTATCGGTGATGGAAATCTACGAAGTAAAATAGTTTTTTCAAATAAAAATAATCTTCAAGTGAAAATCTAGGTAATTGAAGAGTCTCAATAATACATATTGATGCATCATTATGAGAATCATTAGTATTATTTGAATGTGCTATGAGCTCATTTACGCTTCTAATGAACAAAGCTATTCAAAGTTCTCCTGATCCATTTTTCGATATCAGTTAATACGTTGATGTTGTGTCTAGTAACAATTCTAAACGATCATTATAAACATTATCGAGTCCAACGTTAACCTCTGTTGAATGTCTACCAAAGAAACCATCTGCGATGTCTTTAAGAAACAAACTTTATGTGAGTACATCTTTAATATTTTCTTACATTTCAATTTGAAACCAATATTCACTTTGAAAATATAATTCATTTATGAATAAAATTTAAATAATTTCCATTCATTTCACTACCGACATGCAGTTAGTTCATTTTGAATGTGAGAAACAAAAATTTGCCAACTTACTGACTGGAGCCCTTGCAAGTATCAAGAACACTCATTTTTAAGGGATGATGATCGGGTATGTAAATATTTGCATGTGAAAAATAAATTTCTGTGCTTAGGGGATGAGATATGGTATAAATAAGTATGTTGAACAAGCTTTTTTGTGTGGTTGAATTCAAAAATAGTAGTCTATTTTGAAAAGAATTCAAAAATTCAATGTAGTCTTAGCTACATTGGTTATTACTCGTATTATAATTCCAAAAGTATTGATTCCAATATGTATTAATTATGAAAAATTAAATAGGATAATAATGGAATGCTTTTTCCATAGATGTTTGAATAATAATTAGGTTTTTTTATTCCTCTTTAAAATTGAAATCATGATCTGTTATTATCCTGACTTACATCTGTTTATTTATTTATTTATGCTTATGGCTTTTTTTGGCGGAGAGACCCTTTCGGGTGTTCCGCCTCGCCGAATCCAGTTTTCCCTAATGTGAAATATACTTACATCTGTGATGGACGAGATCAATTTGCCTTGTTTATTCAAAGATCTTGATTTTTCTACTTGATTAAAAGTGGCTGATAAAGTGATAAATCGTGTCTGGTCATTCCAAACCTTATAATTCATTATTCCAATCAATTATTCCAAACCTTATAATTCATTATTTAAATCAATTATTACTTTAATCAATGCCTTGTTCTTTCAAAACTCTTGATTTTTCTACTTGATTAAAAGTGGCTGATAAATCGTGTCTGGTCATCCCAAACCTTATGGTTCATTATTTCATCCATTTTAGAGCCCCGTAATGTGCTGGGCCAACGCCCTGTTATGACGTTGCTGCTCTCTCAACAAATGACCACACATTAATATAAATGTGTCACTATTCTTTCCATTAAGAAGTTGCTTTGTTTGGAAAATATGAATCCACCTCAACCTTTGCTAGAAAAATGATCCGCTGAGTGGGAATAATAAATCATGGAAGATTATTGCCTCATCGTTTCAAGGAAGTTAATGATAGTCTAATTATTTAATCAATAACAAGAACATAAACCCAATCAATTCAAATTTGATAAACGAGACTGGTCATGAATGAATTGAAATGTTGTCAAATAATCGTGATGGTACCCTATAAATAATACTATAGTTCAACGAATAAGATGATTTTATTGAGAATAAGAATTTTCTTCATTAAGTTAATTATTTGAACTTTGTGTAGTTTGTCTATAAATTCTGAACATCAGACTATCATCTCTCAATTTCTAATAAATTATAGTAGACTGGTTGTTTCAAATACAGTTCTTCATTGATATTATTATCAAGATAAATGAACTGACAAAAAACTAAATAGTTGATGGGTGGAGTTCAAAAATCACTTTATTTTATTAGACGATTGAAAAATATAATTCTGACACTTTGAATGAATGAAGCACTAATTTGAAGAAATATAATTTGAAATCAAAATATAAAAAATTGTTTTATCCTCATCATTCTGAAACTTGATCATAGTTTAAAAAATTGAGAGCTTGCAGAATTTATATTCCATTATTTGCATTATTGCAGCGGCGTTAACACTGGAATTTTCAATTGAAATGTTAAAAGTTACAAACAAAAAATATTTTCAAGTTTGGTGGGATGTTTTGATCTCCTGCATTCCCAAATCGAATGTTCTAGCTCACAAAGAATGTAACTAACCAATTAGTAATATTATAAAACAATTGTTTTATGAATTGGTATTAAAATACTTCAAAGAAACATGATCTAGCCTACACAACTTGACTTTGTTATAAGAATACATTAATGCTTTTTTAATGGAAAACTTACTCTCGTTATTAACGTTGCTCGTTATAATGTATGAAAACTAGTTCGTTATCGATGTTTCAGGAATACCTTCTATTATCAGGATTCCTCATCCTTGCAGCTATCGCCCAAAATCCACTGGTTGACCGAACAGGCCAGTACATCTTCACATTCCCTTCATCGGGATCGAATTATTACGTGAAAACACCAGAAGAAATGCTATTTCCAACAGTGACAGAGATTTCTCAACAGCCAAAAATTGGTTTCGCACCTCCCGGCACTACAACAGACGAAGAGGAAGCTACCGATCAGGCAGCAATCAGTGCGCCTCCTAGGAGGAAACCCGGGTTTCTTTCGAATCGTCCATTTTTGAATCGTCTACCACCTGTACCTCCACCTCCAAAACCGCCACCACCACCCCCACCGCCACCAGTTCCTTCAAAATTTGTCAGACCAACACCTCCTCAAGGATTCATCATGGGTAGTCCACCCATCGACCTACCCCCACCACCACCTCCGCCACCTCCTCCACAACTACTCACACATTCAAAGAAACCAGACAAAGGTCCAAACTCGAGGAGACCTCCTCCACCACCGCCCCCTCCTCGTAAACCATCAAAACCATCATCCGCACCAGCTCCAGAGTATGGGCCACCTACCAACCAAGATATCATTATACAACAAAATTTAATGCTGCAGCCTGAATATGTCTTTCCATCAGACCAATCGAAAGCTCCACCAAATGAGCTAGCTCCTCCTGTTCCAGTCTCTGGTTATGCCATCCTACCTGCTTCTTTCAAGGCCCGTCTCTCACAAAAAACATCAGAAACTCCTGAAACTGATGATACAATATTCGATACCGTCGGAGAGTATTACTTCAGGTAAGGGTTTTTTTCAAGTAATCAGCTCGTACAAGAAACATGTAGTTAGTCTAAAATTCACAGTTTAATTGTTGGAAACTCTTGAGAATTGACAACATGAATAACACAAAAACAGCTTTTGGGAAGCTAGGAGTCCTTAATCGAGTGATTACAATTCATGTTATCAAACCTACCAAGTAAATACTCTTGTATGAGATTTCAACATCAATCTGTGAATGTGTGTATTGGAACAATGGTAAACCTTAAACTAGCAATTTCCAAACTCATACAACAATAAATTTACACGAAGAATTTCTGTTTAAAATGTTTTACTTATTCCTTAATATTTCCATTCACAGTTATGAGACACCAGAGGGATCGAAACGAGCTGAACAGGGATCGCATCCAAAATACGAAGACGGAATCAGGAGTCTTTTAGTTAAGGGCTCTTACTCCTATACATCGCCCGAGGGAAGGCCTATACAGGTTAACTATAAGGCTGATCGCCAAGGGTATCGACCAGAAAACACTATATAAGGGAAGGTGGAACCAAAGACGATAAGAAAATATAAGATGACAACTAATATAAGAAACTAGTAGATTGTCTTTGGCGGGTCTCCCCACCGTTAAAAGCCATACGAACATAATATTAACACTGTATTCGTTTTTTAAACCATCGATTATACGCATAATTAATAATACATGATGATAATTTATCATTCAATTGACAAAATAGTAAGATGGAAGGTAATATTTGCAAAAGCAAAAGTCTTCAGAATATTATATGGCATTAATAATTAGGAATTTCGTTCAATTAATTATTATGACAAAATAGTCATTTGTAACACTTTTTGCAGTGAGTGAAACGGCAGAATCGAGAATATTCTTAGTTTAGCTGAGTGTTTGCTGTGACGTATACTAGTTTGTATTTCCCAGTACGAGAAAGGTTTCCGATGAACATTGTTTTTCGAAGCAGCATCATGGAACTAATTGAAGATCAACAATAGCCCAGGGTTGATAGGCTTTCTGTGGGCATATTACTCTAAATGCGCATATTACTCTAAAAATTCTAGTTGAAAATTAACAATTTTTGAAATTTCTCCAATTTGAGCGGATTGCTCACATTTCTGAGATAGTAAATAGATAAAATAAGTAGAACAACCGATACAACTTCAAAAAATGGCCACCAGATAACACAGAATTCTGTTTCAACTCAGTCTCTAACAATAATCTCTATCACTCTGTTCACAGAATTGTTTTAGAAAAGAGTTTTTCACAAGTATTTTATCACAAAATATTTCTTATGATTCCAAAGATGATGAATCGATTAAACTGAGTTTATATTTTTTTACGCAACCGAGATGGGTTGGAGTTTCATTCATCACGATAATATTATTCTATGTGTGAATAAAAATTGAAAATGCTACCTTAATTCTTCCCAGATTGGTTGGATCTCGCATATCATTCATTATTCAATGAATTAATATCACCAATAAATTCACTTGCATCCTCTAACCTATTTTTGAAACCAACAGCAAATAGTTTTGATCTGATTAGACCAAAGACCAACTCGATTAGTATTACTACACTCTTATTTCTATTCTCATTTGAGAGATGATTCGATATTGAATATAAAGTGTAGACTGGACTACGGTTTGTAGATGATAGCTCTTGATAAAAAATGTATTCTCATTCTGATTTAATCGAATATGAATATTTCAGTGGTTATTTCTAGAACATCTCCTCTCTCTTATTCATTTAAAATTGTTTTCCCATCATCCAATTTCATGTCAATTTTGTATCAGTTTATGAAGAGAGAGGGGAGACATCACGTAATGAGAATCAGTAATCTTAGGAGTCACACGATTTATAGGTACAAAGTGAATCGTATTCCAACCAGTTTATAAAAGGTTTGAATTGATTCTGTATGGAATGAGAGATTAATACGAGTTTCTCACAAGTATATCACGAAATATTCGATTTTACTGAGTTTATATTTTTCTACGCAACCGAGATGGGTTGGAGTTTCATTCATCATAGCAATATTATCCTATGTGTGAATAAAAATTGAGAATGCTATCTTAATTCTCCCCAGATTGGTTGAATCTCCCATATCATTCATTATTCAATGAATTAATATTACTAATAAATTCATATTAGTATTCAAATTACTAATATAACTCGTACTTATCAGAGGTGGAAAAATACTCTTGTAAGATAATTTTTTAATGATTTGAATACTGAAGAACTTCAACTCCCTAGAGATAGATGCGTCCCAATAAATGCGACCAATTAAAGTTTCACATCACAGCTGGACTTACACACTCTTGCAGACTGTGCTTGCAGACTTGCATCACTTGTTACTATGAAAACGTTTAATTATACGTCTTTTGCTGGGCCCCTTACGAAAAAATCCCACTATGGCGAGAAATTATGATTTTTGTTCTGAGTTGGGAACCACTCCACAAAATAATATTGACTTTCTGTTCGAATCATGATTGACAGAAGAAGGGTAATGCTGCATCATGTCTTGGTTTCCGAGTAACATGTCACGTACATTATAATAACAGCATAGTCGACATGTACCCGGCATCACAACATGACAGCACATGTAACAATTCACTGATCGGTGGAGTGAGATGCGGACCCACATTACCAGATGCGGACATCTTGTACATGGAAGCTGGAATAGCCAAGAGCAGTCCAACATAGTGTTTATCCATGTACTAGAACTGGAGAATAGATGGCTTGGTTCAAGAGCAGGCCTCATCAACGGTTATCAGAGAGAATAATACATTTGAGATATTATGATCAAATTAATAATATCTTCATAAATGAAAATACTTTTGGGAAAACTAATGGTAGCCTGTCTAGATGTTCAAGAAGGCCATTATCATTTTTCAAATGTTCTATTATTATAGATTTTGTATGAGCTATAGATAAACCATTTATCATTCATCTAAAAACCCTCTGCAGTGTGGCCTCAGCTTTGAAGTGGACCGATTTTGATGCTCTTTGCGCAAGAATAAAGGTATAAGTGGTCCTACATGTGCAGGTTTTATTTGTATTTTAGAAAAAAGAACAAGTTTAAGGGTTAGAATATGTGAAATTAAGTCAGCGCCATCTCTCAACGTTTAGGAAACTACGTCCGCAGGAGTTCACTGAACTATACGGAGTATAATTGGTTAGTCTAGCTTGATAACGATTTTATTTTCTTCTATCTTTACATATAATTCTCAAAGAGAACGAAAGAATAAGGCAACATACTGTATGATTTGATAATGATTCAGAGTGAATGTTTTTAGTGGAATTTTCTCGTTTTCAAAACCAAATATTCTTAGTTGTGGAGTGTGCTCCATCACATCATAAACTAGTCAATTTTCAATAATCTAAAGATAAGGCTTGTAATATTATGGATTTACACAGTATCTACCATCTGAATATATTTATTTTCAATCCATTTATTATTATTGTCATTATTTTTCATAGAGGCAATTGCTAAGGTCATCATTCTGAAGTTTTGTCATGAGAATGAGGTGAGATGAATGTGGTTCGGAACCCACTTGAAGCTGTAGGTTCATTCATCTCTCATCAGCCTTCACATTACCCACGCAAAAGCCTAGAGTTTATGTGGGCATCATCTCCAGCAAAAAAAGAGTAATGGGAGATATTAGGCCTAATATAGGGGGGTTATTAATAAGATACAACTCCCAGCTGAAACTCACCAAGAACAAACTGGAGAACTAAATGAAATTCTGATAATGAAACAGGAACATGATAATAATTCAGTCATCAGGCTTCACTAAATAACATAACCATCAATAAGATAATTCTATTTCTCAGAAAATCTTTGCAATTCTTTTCGAACGGTATAATCTGTGAATTTAAATGATTTATTCGAGTACCCTACAGTAAACTGGGGCGAACAGGGACGCAGTGGTGAATAGGGAAAACCGAGATTTCATTTAATTTACCAATAACTGGTATTCAATTTGGAATGTAGCTCAAGATTTAAGACAAATCTTGTATGTCATATCAAAGAATGAGCACAAGAATGGAATTAATATGGATCAAAATAATGGTGGAAAATTCCATCACTGGAGATTAATCGCACTATCGGAATTCACGGAAACGCCATCTCATTATCAAAACACAAACTCATTATCATTAGCAGACAATGGAAGACATTATTATTGAAAAAAAATCCACCTGAAAATCTATTATTTCGAAGAAATTATTCCAGTTCTCCTGTAAACCAAGAGGTGGATTATCACAGCCAAGGAGTAACAAAAAAACATAATATCACGGATCGAGAAATGTGAAATATAATACGTGAAAAAAATTTGAATCCCAGTTTCTCTCCAAGCCTTTTTTGTAACAAACCTGCTTTTGTTTTCCAATGAATTTTTGAAAATTATTATTTTTTCAAACTCTCCCGAATAAAATAATTATTTTACATTGAAATACTGCACGATAAATACGAGCTAGCTTCTCCTCTTGGAACAGTATCTCTT
This sequence comes from Laodelphax striatellus, assembly GCA_017141395.1. Lineage (NCBI taxonomy): Eukaryota > Metazoa > Arthropoda > Insecta > Hemiptera > Delphacidae > Laodelphax > Laodelphax striatellus. Next base: position 18,101,414 of record CM029533.1, read on the forward strand.
CAGCTGACATTCGCTGGTTAATTATTCAGAATTCTTGATTTCTACATCATTATATTATCATATTTATTTCTAGGTACCATTTTTGCGTTGTTGTTGCCGATGGCAAAAAAGTTTTTTTTAATAAAAAAACAACATTCATAATATTTTCTTATTCAATATTTTTAATATTTTCTAATTAATTAATAATCTTGAAGTTGGAATTAACCAGATTATGATATGAAATCCTCTTCTCTTGAGTAAAATAAAATCGGTCAAATTTCCCTTAATGATACAGTCTATACACATAATGTTTTCTTACATGATGAGCTCCGTTAAGAAATATTTTGAGTTGTGGGCTTTGATGATGGAAAATGCTCCTTCGAAATAGCAAGAATGTCGAAATAATATGTTTTTGACCTAATAATAAAAAAACAGGCATAATTCAAAAAATGTAAATGGAAAAGAAGGAAATTATTCTCTATTAAATAGGGAATGGAAGAAAAAGCAGCATAGTTCCATTTACATGGACCGGCAGAAAAAGCGAATAGTTTTGATTTGACTTTATGAAAAAGTGAATTTCCTCTTCAATGTGAGAATAACAATTAATAATAATCTTGTGCTTCTTTTTAAAATGGTATTGTCTTTGCTTTGGCAGTAGCCTATCTTCTTCATCCACATCATTGAAAGAGTAGATAAATTCAATATATAAATATTGCCTCCTCACATGAAATTGAAAATATCAATGACAAAGAAGAAGAAGATTAGAGAAGATGCAACATCACACTGATGCATCAACCACGATGATAATATTATAGCTGTCTTCTTGTTTACGATTTTATCACATGCTTAGATGTTCAAGTCTAACCAACAAGTTTACTCTCCTCACTCGAATATATTCCTATCTCAGTTCATCAAAAATCAACAGGGAACAATTGAATTAAAATACTGATTAGCCTCATTACTACAGTCGCCTCGGAACCAACATTCACAAATTCGATTACGCATATAATTAGTACACCTAAAAACAACATTTACAAATTGAATAATGAATAATGCATTCAGAGTAAACTCTGTCAGGGTAATTACAAGCATGTGATAAAATCGTAAACAAGAAGACAGCTATAATATTATCATCGTGGTTGATGCATCAGTGTGATGTTGCATTGCCTAATGGCCGGTAATGGATTTAGAACAGGATTCCATCCGGTACAGGGAATATCAATTTGGCCGCGTACCTGGCCGGGCTATTTGCGCTTGCTTGCTGTAATAATAAGGGCTAGCGACATCACAGGACAGCGCTTCATTAGCCACCGTCCGTCACAGGGGCAGGAAGCAGATCACGTGACCTAATGCAGTTGCATCACCCTCTAATGCAGGGGGAAATGCACTTGCACTTTCTATTATAATACACTTAGGCACGTCTCCAGACTTCACCCTATCCTCACTCATTGCAATTACAGTAATCTATAAGTAGTCAGTAACCAGTAAGTGCTCTCATGTAAGCAATCCGACTGTCTTTCCAACTGTCCTGCCCGTTTTATCCAACTGTCCTCACTTTTGTAATCCTCCCTTAATTTGTGTCCTCCCTTATTGTAAAAAAAGGGTGGTCTATAATATATTTTTTCCAATATTAATGCATATGTATACAATAAATTCAACATGTTCCTACAATGAAATGAAATTATCTGTAATTTGGGATAACTGTATTGTACTATTATTTTTATTATTGATATAATGCGATGGTAAGTGAGAATATGGAACCAATTTATTATAATTTAATTGACAAATGTATATATAATGGTAGAAATGAAAATAGAAATATAACGCCTGATGAGGCCCTCCAATTTGTATTCAGAGATGCGCAACGCTTCCTTAAAGTAGTTCACATTAATGCTGAGAATCTAATTGTCCATTTTGATATTGTCAATGATTTATTTAAAGATGGATCGGTGGACATTGTGGCAGTGAGTGAGACTTGGCTTAAACCGGAATTTCCTTCATCGCTGATCAACATACCGGGCTTTCATTTCTTTCGGAATGATAGAATTTTCAAAGGAGGTGGGGGAGTAGGTATATACGTGAAAGATTGTCTGACTGCTAAAATATTACTTACTTCAGATGGTAACGCTGTTGGTAGGCCGGAATTTATCTTTTTAGAAGTTGGGTCAGGGTTCCGTAAGTTGTTGGTGGGCTGCGTGTACAGACCTCCAAAGATAGGTTTCATCACCGATGTAGAAAACGCCATTAATTCACTAATTTATAATCATTCTAACATTGTCATAATGGGGGATTTTAATACGGCATTGGAATACAATAGTTATGATAAACGTAATTTATTCAGAGTTGTCACTTCTATAAGTGGAGGGATTCTGCCTCTAGGTCCCACCTACCATACTGCAACTTCAGATAACACGCTAGATCTAATTATCACAAATAATTATAATATAATAATGAATTTTGGCCAGCTCCCAGTTCCTGATATCTGTCAACATGATCTTATATTTGCCACACTTAATTTAGATACGCCTAAAAACATAAAAAAGACGGTGACATATAGAGATTTTAAAAATGTAAATTGGGATGCGCTGAAGATTAATGCTTATAATATAAATTGGAATCCTCTGTTTTGTGCAAATGAAATAGATGATAAAATTGAGTATCTGAACAATAAACTGACTGAATTGTATGATAAATTTGTCCCGTTCAAAACTATTAGCGTTAAAAATCCCCCTGCCCCTTGGCTAACTCCTGCAATAAAAGATATGATGAAACAAAGAGACAGGATTAAAAGATACCATCGACAATATAGGAGATTGGAGGATTGGCATAGATATAAAACACTCAGGAATAGAACAAGACAAGAAATCCGTAATGCTAAGTTACGTTATTATCACTCTTTGCTGAATAACCCGGAAAATAAAAACGAGATTTGGTCTAACTGTCGGAAATTTAGATTCATAGCCCCCGAAAAAGAAATGGCATCAAAAATACCACATGACTTGAATATGCTCAATAACTTTTTTCTCTCATCGCCATCTTTAAATTCAGTTAACAGAAACTTGAATATTCAATCTGCAGTGAATTATTACAATTTAAATCGAGATCAGGAAAAACCTCAATTCAACTTCACTCCAGTAACAAGTGATGATATATTGGAAGGTATCAAACATGTTTCACAAGCATCCAAAGGGTCAGACGGTTTGTCTGCCAAAATGATACTTAATATATTCGAGGCAGTCAGTCTAGTGTTGGTGCATTTATTCAATTTTTCACTGGGACAGGGGTCATTTCCCTCTAAGTGGAAGGAAGCTATTATCAGGCCTATTCCCAAGGTCACCAACCCCACTGATCTTAAACATTTTCGACCCATCAGCCTACTTTGTACGTTATCAAAAGTTTTAGAGTTCCTAGTTCAACGACAAATTTCTTCTTTTTTGCACATAAATAATTTGTTTGATACCTATCAATCAGGTTTTCGTCCGGGACATAGTACATGCACAGCTTTGATTAAGGTGTCAGATGATATCCGTAAAGCAATGGATGAACGTAAAGTGACCGTATTATGCCTTATCGACTTTTCAAAGGCCTTTGATTCCATTATTCACCCTGTATTTTTAGCTAAATTGAATTTTATGAATTTCTCAGAAACTTCAATCAAATGGTTCTCGTCCTATCTAAGTGATAGGATAAATAAATAAATAAATATAAATAAATGCGCCTTTTATTGCATTTTTCACATCTAAAATTTTCAAAATAATATGCTACTTTTACAAATTTGTATAATTTTTGCAAATCAGCTTCAGCTGAGGTTTTCTCAAAGAGAACTTTTGGTTGGCAAACCTATGTGCATTTGATTTAATTGTTATTGTTGCCTTAGTCTGTTAGTCTTTGTATAACCAAACACCTCCGTACACTCTCTTCATCCGGTCCCATTCTGATCGTTGCTGCGCTACCCTCTGCCAAGTTGCTCCACCACAGATTCTCCTGAATTCCTCGTCCCATCTGTTGGTTGGTCGTCCTCTGCTTCTCTTCAATGTACGTGGATACCAGTCTATAACTCTTTTCGTCCATCTGTTGTCTCTTGTTCTCGCTATATGCCCTGCCCAGTTCCATTTCCTCTCGACTATCAATCGTCCTATATCTCCCACCATTGTTTCTTTAGCAATCCATAATTTCGTCTTTCTGTCTCTTCTTGTAACTCCTAGCATGTGATAGTGTGTGCAAGTGATAGGAAGCAGAGGATAATTATCTCTCAAAAAGAGATGTCTGACTGGGCATTTCTGGTGGATGGGACTCCCCAAGGATCTAGTCTATCACCTTTAATTTTCACAATCTATCTACTGGAGGTGTCTAAAAATTTCATTTTTTCCTCTTATCATATTTTTGCTGACGATCTGCAAATATATATTCACACAGAGGTTGACAATATAGAAGAGTCAATGATGAAATTAAATCAGGATATTAGTAGACTGGAGACGTGGTGTGCTGAACATGGTCTCATTATAAATCCAAAAAAGACCCAGAGCATGCTAATCGGATATCATAAACTTCTTAAAAGAATGGATAAGAATGCACTTCCCAAAATTAAAGTTATGAATGAAGAAATTGACTTCATAGATGTCGCCAGGAATCTGGGAGTTTATTTCAACTCAACATTGACCTGGTCTGATCATGTTCTTCAGGTCGCTAGGAAAGTGAATGGGATCCTTTACCAGCTGAATAGACGCAAACATCTTATCCCCACGGGCGTTCGTATCACTCTCTTTAAATCATTGATTCTCCCAATTATTGATTACTGTGGGCCAGTATATTGCGACATTACTGCAGTGCTGGCTCACAAATTACAGGTTGTGTTCAATAATTGCATTCGTTTTATATTCGATCTGAGATATGATGATCATGTATCTGATCACATCAAATCAATCAAGTTAATGAAATTAAATGTTCGTAGAGAGTATATGATTACGTGTATGGTCTTCAAAACCTTGCATGATGGGTCGCCGGGGTATCTAGCGGGCGAGTTCAACTCTTTAAGAGAGGTTCATGGGCGAACCACCAGACAGGGTCATAATCTCCTTCAAATTCCTAGACACAGAACAGACATGTACAACAAATCGTTTTTGGTTTCAGCAATTCGAGCTTGGAACCTTCTTCCTATTGATATAAAAGCTAAGTGTTCAGTGGGGGCATTTAGGGAGGCGTTGTGGACATTTCTGTTTAATAAATAGATATTATTGAATCCAGTATTTTTATACACCAATAAGATTTGAGGATTCATTCGCCGCAGTCCTCAGAAGTAATTTAGAATTATACTTTTTGCTGGACATAACTCCTAGTTTTCTTAAATTGAATTTCCTTACATAAAATATTTTGAAATATTGTTTCATAAAGTAGCACTAGCAAATTTTTAGTTTTGAGAAAAATGTTTATATTCAGGTATGACTTATTTTTATGTATATTCTTGTAACTGAAATGCATCGTTAATTTTAAGTTTCTCATAGCTCTAGCTTGAACAGAAATGTATTATATTGCTAAGGTTTAGGTGTAAGAAAAAACTTTGTAGTTTTAACCTGGATCAAATACAATTGATTCATTCATTCATTCATTCATTCATTCACTTAGAACCGTATTCTCCATCTTCATTAAATGAATAAGCACTGTTCAAACTAAGTGTAAGCTTGGAATAGTCTTATTACAGTTTGATCCTTGGACTCAGTTTGTGTTTACAGTACTTCAATATTACTTCTGAATCACTCAACTGCATAGTCGTAGCGTGGACCATGAATTTGGGGGGCACAAATCAAAATTAGGGTAATATGAACCGGGAAGCATGCTACAAAACGGTAATTCTATATATGAGTCTAATCAATAAAATGCTCAGAAATAATTTTGTGTAGGCCTAAACGGAAACAATTGAGTACCACCTGATATGTTTTTACTAAGCAGACCTCAGAATTTTTTCTACAAGATGTTGGGGGGCACGTGCCCCCTTAAGCTCCCCGGCGCGACGCCTATGCTTAACTGTTATTGTACTTGAAACTGAACTATTACTCTATCAATTTTCAATTGTAACTCTGCCTAGATGACTAGATGAACTCTCCCTTCCATCACAGTCTAGAAAGTCATCACTCACTTCTCTTCACTGTTATTGCACTGTAACTAATTGACTAATAATCTATAAATTTTCAATTATATTATATTTGGTCTAGATAGACTCTCCCCATCATCAAAGTTCAGGAAAACGTGAATATATTCCCAAGTTTAAGGAAAAACAAACTATACAGAAGCCATCAAAGTGTCAAAATTTGACACTTACATTTTCAAATATAATAACATTCATATTACATTTATATTATAAATTTATATTTATTATACTGTCTGTAATTAGAATATACATTTATATTATGAATTTATATCTATTATACTGTCTGTAATTAGAATATACATTTATATTATGAATTTATCTTTATTATACTGTCTGTAATTGGAATATGGTTGAGATCTTCAATTGGATAGAGGGGGAGTGAAGTCATGCTTGTTGTTGATGTCTCTGTGATGGGAAGAGATGTTTGTTGGGGGGGGGGGGTGTCATTCCCATCATGCACCCTCGGTCCGGTAGGATGTTGAGCAGAGGAGACATCAACTACGTGATCTGATGAGGTTGGGGTGCCACCAGAGGGGGGGAACGGTGCCATTAGAGGGAGTGGGGAAGCCGGGATCTGGTCAGACATCAAGCGTTGTACGTGTCAGTGGTGTGATTAACGCGTATACTCTACCGCATCCTCTGCTGCATTATGGTTATGCTCTGTGACAATAGATTGCATAAACATATAGACAACCGCCCAGCCGTGGAAGCCGGCCGCTCACCAAACAGTTATCACGGCTAGCATCTCCACTCATGCTGCAATCGCCTCACCGCACCGCTATAACATTATTCATTAGTCCCTGGCTAGTTTGCCTTACTTGCCAAGCACCTGATAGCTACCCACCCTTGAATCTTGACGTACCTCTTCCCTTGGGAGGTCATCCCAACATGCTCCTTATCCTTTCTTTGATGAATTCTTTAGGTGGCTTATTTGCATCAAAGCAACCTAATTGAAAATTGTCTCTTCTCTCTTGGAATAAAGAATATTAATTTATACTCACCTTTCTCTAATCATCACTACTCATCTTTCTTACCTTATCTCTCTGATATCTCTTTTCCTTCTTTCATTTTTTCTGAACCTTGCTCATCTCTTATATTCATACTCACCTTTTGAACATCTCTCTAATATCTCTTTAGCACTGTTTTTTTTTCCTGAACCTTGACCATCTCTTATATTCATACTAACCTTTTGAACATACTACAACCTTTCCTCTTCCTTAACCTTAATCATCTCCCATATCCATATTCACTTAATATACATTATTAAAGATTTAAGTTCATTATTGTGAATTTTTTAACGTTCCTAAACTTCTCTTTGCCCTCTCTGGCTGGTAATAGAGAAATTTGGCTAGGAGCACAAAAAGATCTAAACGACTGTAAATATTATACATACGATTAGAAAGCGGTACATTTTTGAGATTATTTTGTACACAAAGCCACAGTTCCCTCTCACATCCGAGTGTGAAATTCTTGAAAGATACGGGATGTTCAGATCTCATAATAAATGAATAGAGCATTTTCTGGATGAATAAATAATTTACTTCCATAGATATAAAATCCGAATTCGAAAACATCAGCTTCCAATACTTGTCGATTTTCCTTCTAGCTTTATTATACTGTTCAATTTACAATCATAAAACTTCTTATTTTTCTGAATGTAAACTTTTGTTTTGTTGAATGTTACTTTTCTTTCATTCATAAAAATATTCATATTGAAAAAATCATTTTAAATGAAGCGGAATTTCAATATCTCTAAATCTCTTCACCCTAACAGTCAATAGATATCTAATCAAAATGTACCAATGAGTTGAATCCTGAACAATTGGAAACCTCACTAGGAATCCATTATCACAAGTCTCCATTTGCCACTATCGCAGAATACATGAACAAGACAGAACTGATGTGGCTTTCAGCCTTGGAGAAAATACAAGTGCTCCATTGGAGATATTTTGGGTGAAACGCCCAATTGGGGTGAAATCACAATTCAGCAAATTTGTGATTTTTATGAAAATTGTTCGAGTAATTTTAATCTTATTTTGATAATTCAATTTTCTTTAATAATTCATGAGGAATATCAGAAGTACTGTAGAAATTAACTCATTCATGAGAATCATACCATAAGACCCAATATCACGAAAAATAGTACTCGACTGAATAATTATTTATTTATTTATACAATGGAGAGTTATTGATTTTTTATACAATAATAATAATAAAGCTTTATTTTCATCCTCTACAGTACAAAAGCCTCTGCTTTCGGTGGTAATTGATTTTTATTTTTTCATATAAATGATGAAATAAAAGTAAGAAAGAGGAAAGGGAGTAATGAAGGGATAAGAGGACATATCATGAAATGAATAGTCAATTATATTCAATAATTCATGGATCTGTGAAGAAATCAAGCTTCTCAAGAAATACCATTCCACCTGTCTCTCTACTATTCAATGTTTATAAGGTTCTGTTGCCACAAAACTTTATTCATTTTTCAATCTATTGCACAATATAATTGTCTGATTCTTCTATTTGTTCTCAATCACTCTATATAATTTTTCTATTGTAATATTGTGTTTTTGAACAAGTGAAATTAAGAAATTCTATTCTATTCTATGTGAAATGTTAGTTGAAGAGTTAGATAAAATTCAATTCACAATGTTAGCAATAGAATACTAATAAGTGGAAGATCGAGTTATTTTTTGAATAACTTTTTCATAAAAACTTATACCACGGTACAAAACTTCCATCTCCATCGCAGAGACTTGCAGCCTCAATTTCGTGCCACTTGACTCCGCGTACAACTGCATAATTGAAATACGGCACTCGCAAGCATAAAACTCGTATTTGCACCGGAATGTTGAAAAATCGAACGAAGCTTGACGTTGACCATATTTGCATACTTATTAATATTCCCTTTGTACCAACGAGAGCCTCTCATATCGACAGCGACGGAGTTTGTTGAATGCAAATTTATTCCAGCCACGAGAGGGATAGTCGTTTCGCAAGATGGTATGCAAGATGGTTGTCTCCAATTTATTCTGATAAATTTTTGAGCTTGCCTACGAGATAGAAATCCTGATTATTCGATTCCACTCTCTGCTCGAAATAACGACTTGCCTGTACACTCGAGGGATTCATATCGAGTATCGCATTGCATAGAGAGAGATATTTCTGATTTGTATTCCGTTTTCCTTCTATTCAACCGAGAGACAATAGTATCCAAAAATATTCGATTTCATTGAAGGAATCTGATACTGTATTGACATTGCTATTATAACTTGGATTACAAAAGAAATTCAAGAATCATTATTGATATTGAAAGCATCAATCTATTTGGAACACGAGTTTTGCTGTTGTAATTGGAACTTGATGCACAGATAATGAAAATTCAATCGAAACCAATATAATTATATGAAGCTTACATATCACAGTGTTAAACATACTTGTATTGATGGAGTTGCGCGAATCATTGTTGTGTACAGATCAAAATTGTGATATCAACATTATATTTCAATGGCCACACATCAATTTATGACAGTTTTGATTTGGTTCACTTTCAATGAACTGTTCTCAAATATGAATAGAACTATCACAGTATAATCACAATGGAAAATAAGTCTCATGTGGAGAAATAATTGGTAATCTGATTCTCATAGGAAAAGAGACGCTGGAAAAAGGGCGATTTCTAATCACGTATGGGTGGATACACATTCTGGATCAGTTCAGGGGATCATCAGTTTTGTCTCTAATCCTAATGAATTTTAATCACCACGTACTGTTTTCCGGGAAGGAATCGAACGGAACACAGCCATGAAAATAGAGGCAAGAGGCAATCCATGTTAATGGGAGGATTAAGGTGTAGGATTGAGTGTACACACATTTTTCCCAGATTCGCTCGCTCTCGAATGAGGATAAAAATTCTCCTCAGCTCTCAAATGAAGGGCAGGATCGTGTTCGGACGAAAATCCTAATGCACTCACAATGAAGGACGTGAGGAACAAGTGAGAGATTTCGAGGGTCAGAAAAGGGCTCGCTCGGTTCGCATTGTCAAAAGACTGGACAAATAAGGGCAGTACAGTGTCGGAGAGAGCCAGTCGTAGGACAGTGTCCAGTGAACACAGCTGATGAATAGTCCAGCAGACGTGATGCCCTTTGTCTACGATAATTTGTCACCAATTCATTAATCAAACTGTTGTGAGGGAAAGTCGATCGTACTCTATCCTATTTAGATTAATCTACTTTCCTCTCATTCAAGTGTTGGAGAAGTCTTCTATAAATTAATTTATTTTCCGCAGAGTTCTTGAAGAGATGTTTTTGAGCAATATCTTATCTAGAGAACTCAAGCAAGTAAAAACTGAGTTACCATACCTTTTATTTTCAAATGAGCATTATTTGGTAATTTCATTCAAATTTTCTTTCATACAACGTATTTCCTCTACAATTCCACTCTGACGTGTCATTCATTATAATCAGATCTATTGTAATGTACAATCATAATATACAATTTATAGATTGAATGTACACTAGATAGTACACTAGGTATAGTAGTCAATGTGCTTGATTTTGATCAGAAATTAATTTTTTGTGTCTTCAGTTCATAGGACAAACAATTTTCTTATAATTCAGTGGTTATGGAATGATTCAGACACATTGGAATCAAATTGAAGAGCAAATTTGAATGCAAATTTAGAGAAGAGAGCTGAAGCATGGATCATGAGAGTGTAAGAGTTGAATTCTAGACACAGTATTATGTGTCTATAATATAACAACAGTAATAATAACAGTTATAAAAGGAGCATAGACTAAATAAACATATGGTTAGTCTATGATAGAAGTGTACCAGATGACTCTTTTTTTTGATATATTGCAAAGCTAGCCTAATGCAAGACGTTGTCAATATTCATTATCATGACAGATTACCAACAAAATGTAGCCTGACACGTTAGTCATAATAAAAATTGCTTATTCCAAACCATTCAACCTCATTACGTCACAAAAGTGAGAATTTTCTACCTTGATCGGCTTGCCAAAATGCAGCGGTTGTCGGTCTCCTGGAATCCACCAGCACTCGAAATGATTTCCCATGACGCGAATTCGATTATGAATGGACCGCTGGCGGCGGGGGGGAGGCAAAAAGGAAAAAGGCGAATGAATTGAATTGGTTGGTTTTGCAAAGGGAGGGGAGGTTAGATGAGGAGAGGGGGGTTTGATGTGAAAGCAGTTGGAAAACGATAAAGCAATTTTCGGATCCGAGTTTTCCTGTTGGGGGTCCAAAGGTCGAGCCTTTAATTGTCAGGTGGATCGAAAGAAGAAGATGGAAAGTGTCGGGCCTGATCGGAAACGTTTCTCAGCTGACTGACTGACTGATGAGAGAGCAATACTAGCGAAAAAACAGCGAAGGAGAGGAGGAGAAGGAGAATCAGTAGAGGGCAAAGAAGTGAGCTGTGGTGGAGGAGGACTGGGCCAAGTCTTTCGGGAAATTAACTGAGTTTTTTCATTTCTTCTGGGACACGGGCAACAACTGCCGCTCGTTAAAACTTGATGCCTTCTCTTCTTCCATCATATTTACAGCGATGTGGCCGAGAGATGACTAAGAGGAGAGTGAAAGAGAGCGAGAAGAGAAAAGTACTCAACGACCCTAGCTCACCACAACACCCCCCTCCCCTCCACCAATCAACCCACACAGCTTTACTCTCCTTTAATAAAGTTCAAACCGTTGTAAAAAACGAATTGAGCTGCAGGCTTTGTCTGAACAAATTTTCTGCAAAGTGATCTGTCAAGTAATTTAATAAGTTGTAGAACAAGACTGAATGGGACTGTTCGTAGTCGATTGGACTCTTTCTTGGATTGCTTTTTCCCTTCAAGCATCTGCACTCATCTCTCCACTTCCAGCCAAATAAAACTACGACAAACTTCCATTCGTCCACAGCGCGTTGTTAGTTGAAAACCTCGTACAATTCCTTAGTTCTTTTCTTGGTAAATAACAATTCCTGTTCTTTGGCTGAGAATCATCATCCGGTATGATCAATAATACAATGAAGAATATCAATTTGCAATCAATGATAATGGAAATTCATTGGAAGTTTTTGTTGGAGAACTTCTATTGAAGTTGATTGTAATAAGAGTGTAATATCTATATTAATGTCTGTACGCTCGCTTATAACTCGAGAACGGCCGAACCGATTTAGATGATTTTGGATTAGTTTGGATTGTTAGAGCACTGGTTAACATAATATGTATTAAAATATAAGAAAATCACTTTATAATTAATAAATAATTAGTAAATTAATGACATAACCTATCAAACATTTTACAGACGACAGACCCATGTTTTGAGCTTCCCGGCAGGCCTATCGAAGAACGGAAAGATGATGATCTAACATCAGGAAAATGAGCTGTATTGTCCAGGCCTCAGTAGCGTAGTGGTTAGAGCGTATGCGTGTCAACCTGAACAATGCGGGTTCAATCCCCACTCCAGACAAATTTTTTTTGTACTAGGTTTTCTACTCAAATTATTTTTTACGCTAGAATAATCAATAAAGAATAAGTTATCGTTCGTATCATATATGTTTTATTGTTTCTAAGAAGGGGAAAAATAAATTGAAATAAAAAATTATTGATTATATAAAATAAAAAAATACATTTATTATATTAAATATATTTTTACTTCGTGACATTTTTTTTTTTGGGGGGGAACATGAAGGGGGACATTTGGGGGAAAGAGGGGGTTTCGTGAAGGAATGGCCAATGGGGGGAAGAGGGGGGTGACATTTGGTGGGAAAGAGGGAGTTGACATGAAGGGGGATTTGTGGGGATGGCATTTGGGGGGGAATGAAGGGGGGACATTTGGGGGATGAAATTTTTTTGGGGTGTGGTATGAAGGGGGGACATTTGTGGGGAGAAGAGGGGGGACATTTGGGGGGGGGGAGAGGATGATACGAAGTTCGCCGGGACAGCTAGTTTATTTATAATTCACATTTTTAAATTATTGATTGTTTGATTCCCACTATCTTCTGAACATTTCTTATCTCAGTTACTTGATATCTCTCATCTTTGCCTTCATTGTTTGAAAAATCATATTTTTCTTCAATCCTATATTTTTTCCTACTATTCTTTCATCAAAATTAGTGAAATTATTAACTTAATACTTGTTGACTCTTTCAAGAGTGATTAATCTTCAATATTGGATACTAATGCGGCGTTTAGGTTGATTTGAAACGGGATCTTAAATCGCATGATCACATAATTGGACATGAATTTTCCATGATAGCATTCTATGGAATCACGTTTACTTATTCCATGTTAAGCTGAACAGAAGGAGTGTTTTAAACACATTCGAATACGAATAATAGACCAATCGAAGTTGCTAAAAATCTCCCAGATTCACGAAAAATGTAATAGCATAAAATAATTTGAGAAATGCTGAATCTTTAAAAGTTACAAATAAATTATATTTTGATTACATCACTTGTTGATATTTTAGTAGGTAGTCAGAATACACAAAATACTGGAAAATGGCCAATACGGTATAGAAATAATATCGTGAATAGGACCAAATCTCCTATTCGAAGATGGGAATTGGAAAAATCGTCTCCTCTGACCTTTTCGATGTTGCAAAAACTCCAATCTACTAACATGGTACGTCTATTGCTCTTTTTGAACTTTGCATCTAGCAGTAGATGAGAGGGAGTAACTATTTTGGAAAATCCGTTCTGATTTTGAATTCATCGCACAAACCATGTGGGCGGGGATACTAAGAAAGTAGGTACATTTTATCGCATGCTCATTTGGGCTTTTTGTCAAGAAAAATATTCACTATGCGGTGAAAAGTCTCCTTATTTTTCACTCCTCATAGAAAATCATTGTTCACTTCTTTATTCAATATTGTTGGTGAATGAAAGATGAAATACACAAGAATTGTCAAGAAATTTGTGGCACATTCTCCAAAAACTTCGAGAATACAAAAACACCACTATCCTCATCAATAGTGAAAAAATGAATATTCAATTTTACAGTTTTAGTTAACACCTATAGTTTGAGTTATCCTCGTTATGCGGCTTACAGACGTGCTGTAAAATACAATGAATAAAAATGAAAATTGAATTTGAACAATATCAATATGAGTTGATGACCAACTTCGAATTAAAATTCTTCAACTCATTGGAATCAAGCTGTTAGAAATAGCTGAATCAAATCAAATGAGCCCTCTATGATTAGAAAACATTCACATAGAATTGATAGTTATTTCGAATATCAAATTCTCATGTCAAGCCAAATTAACCTGAATATTTCTGGTAGTAACCTTTCCAGTTAAGTGGCTAACAATTCGAAAATGCCACCAATGAGCTGATTCGTCAAACAGACTCATTCAATTGCAGACGACTAATGGCGTCTATTATGCAGACACCATTTATTGAAACGGAAAAATTTCAACCAATCACGTGACAGTATCGTTAAGAGAAACGTAAAATTGAGAGAATTTTTAAAGAAAATTGTTGACTCAAAATTCTTACTGTTGTGAGCTGTATTCCTACTCTGATAAATTCATCAAACAATCAATAACACTCCTGTACTGTATTTCTTTCAAAGCAATAGAATTTTTTTGCATTAGAATATTTTTTACAAACATTACAAAATTATTTCGATGAAATCAGAAATTCACATAAACAAATAAAATGTGTCGATTTTTTAATTCGGTGGAGAAAATTTAGAAACAGGATTGAGAACGTTCATCAAGAACTACCCTGTTTTTAATCTTTGACTTCAATCAAAAACTCAAACACTAAGTTGATTGCAATCACAAAAATATAACACAAAAAACTATATCCATCATGGAAAATTTCTTCGCAATTTATCTTTGATTCCAGTCACAAACTTTAACAAACCTTTGATTGCTAACACAAAACTGAAACACGAAAAACTATCTTGTCTTTCCTTTTGAGATAATCAAACTGAGTGTACTCCAGACTTTAAAAGAGGGCAACTGGATATGTACTTCACACTACTTTTACATGGTGCAATGAAGAGCAGAAGACGAATTGCATTGCGACATGAAGGAAAACTATTGAAGACATTGGGAAGCTGCCTTCACGCTACCCTTGGGAACAACAAGTGCGAGTAGAGCTGAGTGTGAAATTCTCAATTCCATTAGCTTGATTAACTCGACGCTGTTTTTCAACGGCAAATCCCACTGCCGATAGATATCCGATTGTTCTTGCAACACTTCTTCAATCAACAGATTGTTGTAGCCGAGATGAGATCCTTCGCACGTTCCATCTGCTACCGGCTCTCTCTCTTCTTCTTCTCTTTCATCTTCTTCTTCTCTTCTTCTTCTTCTTCTTCTTCTTCTTCTCCTTCTTATTCTTCTTCTTCTTCTTCTTCTTCTTCTTCTTCTTCTTCTTCTTCTTCTTCTTCTTCTTCTTCTTCTTCTTTTCTTCTTCTTCTTCTTCTTCTTCTTCTTCATCATCATCATCTTCTTCTTCTTCTTCTTCTTCTTCTTCTTCTTCTTCTTCTTCTTCTTCTTCTTCTTCTTCTTCTTCTTCTTCTTCTTCTTCTTCTTCTTCTTCTTCTTCTTCTTCTTCTTCTTCTTCTTCTTCTTTTTCTTCTTCTTCTTCTTCTTCTTCTTCTTCTTCTTCTTCTTCTTCTTCTTCTTCTTCTTCTCCTCCTGCTTCCTCTTAGTTTTCTCAACATGGCTTCTTCTCCATGTTTTTCTCTTCTTTGACATCTTTTCTTTACACTGCTGTTTACCCCCTTACTTATCCTGCTTTTCTCAGACTCCTCCATCTTCTGCTCTCTCCACTTCTGCTTTCTTCTTTGTCTTATTATTTTTATTATTTGTCTTCTTCTGGCTCACCTATTACCTCAGTCTTCATGATCGTCATCTCTCCCTTATTTTCTTATGCCGTCTTCTTATTATCTTCTCTCTTCTTTTCCCACATTCCTCTTCTCTTCCTACATTCCTCTTCTCTTCCCACATTCCTCTTCTTCTTCCTTATTTTTTCTTCCTGCCTTCTCCCTCAACCTCTTTCTACTAATCCTTCTTGTTGAACTTTTTTTATTATTCTCCCGCTTCTTTTGTATTCTCCTTTCAATCACCTTTTACTCGTTTCTATTATTCCTTACTCTACCTCTTATTTTTCTTCTTCTTAAGGTAGTGTTACCTCCTTCTACCTCCTGCTCTTCTTTCCTCATCGCGCTTTGTGTTCTCCTCCATTTTTCTCTGATCCTTCTTCTATTCACTTTTTTTCTCATCTTGAGGTAGTCATCTTCAACATCCTCCTCCTTTTCTCTCCTACTTCTTCTGCTCCTTTCCCAATTTGATATTGTTACCCCTCTACTTTTACCTTCTGATTGTTTTTCCACTCCATTTTTCCCTTCTTCTCCATCCTCTTTCTCTCCTTCTTCGTCCTCTTTCTCTTTCTCTCCTCATATTCTCCTCTTCTTCATCATCCGGTTTCTCTTTCTCTGCACATATCTTTCTCTTCTTCTCCATTCTCTTTCTCTTCCTCTCCTTATAGTTTTCTCTTCTTCTTCTTCTTCTTCATCCTCTTCCTCTTTCTCTTCTCATATTTTCAACTTCTTTCTAATCTTCTTTCTCTTTCTCTCCTCATTCTTCTCCCTCTACACCTCCCGCTAATTTATCAACTCCTTTCACTCTCTTCTCATCCTGCCCTACATTCCCTTCTCTTGTTCAACTTGTCTCCCGTCTCCTACCTTTCTTATTCCCTTCACTATTCTCCTCCAAGGTGATAAACATTCTCCTCCCTTCAGTGTAAACATTGCTCTCCATCCAATCCGTTTCCAACGGTATTGCTGCCTAGCAGGAATCTTTCCACTCAATCCAAAGTGTCGGTAGATCCTCAGCATGGGATTCGACTAGAGATGCACACATTTAGGAAATTAACTTTCAGGTGTTATTCGAAACAAGCTCTCAACACAATATAGAATTAGTTTGTGAACTTTAGGTTAGATTTAATCAAATCACACTCTTCATCTTGAATAAATACTGTGGAATCAACAATTTAGGAGTTTTTTACAACTTCGAATGATGGGGAAATCTAGAACATACCGATCTAAATCTAGATCTACAAAATAAATCCTACAATCCTAAAATAGCAATTCATTTCATAATGGATTTGATTAAAAGACTCTGCAGCTTAAAAGAGCATAATTATGATTTGTTCAATTAAATGAATAGACAATAAAACGTATAAGATCAGCACTATCATCACAATTGGTCGTCCAGCTTCTGGCTATTTCCATAAACCTAGAATTGAATTTCAATTATTTCATTTTACTTGAACAAAGTGCTCATGGATAATGGATATGATTGCGCTTCTCAACCTTCATCCGGTTTCCTCTCTGTCAAATTTATAAGGATCCCAGAATTTTTGTATTAATTTTCATTGATCAACTTTCCTGAAAAGATTATATATACATTCTTAAACATATACCTTCACCAGCACTATTACGTAATAACTTTAATAATAGTGACAATATCCATACGATACAATAGATATAAATTGATTTAACTTCTCCCAGTCATCCGACTGAGATAATAGTGAATAACAATGAACATTGCTCTCTTGTCATTCGACAATAGAACAATGTTTTAATAATAGAACATACATAACAATTTGAAGTATATTGAGTGAGAAAGCTTGGAATGAAATTAAAAAGTAAGGAAGCCCATAGTATCACTTTGCTCGAAATTCCATTCTCAACACAATCTCAAATCCCGAATCATGTGTCAAGAGATAAGAGCCTATCAGCCCATGAATAAATACATGATAACCAGTTTCTAATAACCAGAATTCCGGTAGCTAATATTTGGATCTTCGGTTCAAATGTCCCTCACACTCAAACCTCAGACTTGACCCCAACCCTGTGCGCTAAACTCACTGCAAATACGAACTAATTTGCGGCCCAACTTATTTTGTTTGGTAGGCTGAGAGCAAATTGGCTGTGTTGTGTATGCGAGTTTGTTGTATAAACTGAGCTTATAAGGCTGAGTAAGTAGTAACTTTCTCAAAGCGCAGCAATCTGAAAGAGCCACCGCATCTACATAAATAGAAGAAGAGTTGCCATTGTTATCTGGGTACACCTTGAGATTGTTTGCGCGGCGCGGGGCCTTCTGCTTGTGATGGGGCCAACGCCTGCGGGTGTATAATTTCCCCTGAGATTTTTTGCAAAGTCGCGCACAATAACTCTTTGTGACACGGCGTCGACAGAATGCAGATAATACCAGTCGAGGTAGTCACGGCTCACTGTATTGTAGCCTGCCTAGTTTAGCATACAAAAAGCTAGCGCCATTGTGAATACCGTACTCTATTGTCAGGTCTGCTCTCTCTGTCGCTCCTATCCAAAGGGCGAGCAAAACTAGCCGCTTTCCACAAAAAGACTTTTCTCGTTAACTCGGAAAGTTTCCATCCTTATCAGATGTCTTGCCACGTTCAACTTTTCCTGTTGACTGGAGTTTGTTGGGCGACTCTCTTTCAACATCCTTCTACCACTCTGATACTGCTTTGGCTGGATCTCAAATTGAAATGAACAAATGACGTTTCATGGGGATTTGATTCCTCAATTAGTTCTGTTTTGACGTAGTTCCTGGAAACTCTTATTCATTGAACCATTATTCCTTTATAAGTAGTTGAAATTGATAGAAAAATTGATTCAGCAAACTATAATTTTCCTTTTGGTGTATAAGAATTCAACTTAGAGCTATTGTCAGGATTCCAATGAAAAATTGCCTTTCATTGGCAAAAGAGGAAAAGGATAAGCAAATCGTGAGATATTTGCGTGGACCAGATAATTCTTCAAACTTATGATTATTTTTAAACCATTGATTATTCATCTATACACACGAAAGTATCTTTCAATTACCTTTATCTGTCTCTTGTAACGTGCCATGATTCTCTGAATTAAAGTTGTCTCCTTCAATGTATGTATTTTCTATTCTATGCGTTTCCTTGCATTCAAAAATTCAAAGATGGAACGTAACATTTATAATTTCAGGTTATTGTTGAGTTTGATAATCAGACATGTAAGTTATTATAAGATTATTCTTCAACCTTCCATATTGGTGATTTGAGCCACACCTCAGTTATTGCTGGCTACGTTTGGTGACTATGCAGTATGATATTCAGATATGTATCATAAATTTATTGTACATCATTCAAGATTGATCATAGCTTCACTCATATAATCCATCTTACAACAATTATTGAACTTGGGCGTTCATTCACAATATATAATAGAACATACAAGAAGCATTCCTTAGAACAATTATCATGATTTTAAATCATTTAATGTTATGAAAGAAGTGAAATTCAAGTTTTAAGAAAGTATGAGAAAAGGTTCTATTGATTCATTCCAGTTCCAGAGACGACCGATTTGCGGAAATTGAATGATACAAGTGGGCAAGAATGCAGGGAACGTCAACAAGGAACGCTTACAGGGATAGAGGTCAGGAAGGAGTTGGCGGCGAATAAATAGAGCCGCAAATTTGCATAATGTCAACAAAAAGCGTTGGTGTGGAGCAAAGGTGAGACTGCACCCCTTGGCTGTATGCTTTGGTCAAGTTCGCAGTAAGAGGTGTCGGGCTGGAAGGGTGAAGGGGGGAATGGTGAGAAGGGGAGGTTTATCGTAAGGTTGAGTGAAGAAGTAGATACATTACACGAAGGAAGAGAAGAAGGAGGAGGATGGTGAAGAATAAGAAGAAACCGAATATGAAGATGGAGATGGAGAAGAGGAAGAAGAAGATGAAGAGAAGAAGTGAAGAAGAGAAGAAGAGAAGAAGAAGAGAAGAAGAAGAAGGGAAGAAGAAGAGAAGAAGAAGAGAAGAAGAAGAGAAGAAGAAGAGAAGGAGAAGAGAAGAAGAAGAGAAGAAGAAGAGAATAAGGAGAAGGAAGATGTGGAGGAGAAAAAGGAGAAGAAGAAAAAGAGAGAGAAGTAGAAAGAAAATAGAAGGAGAAGGAAAAAACAAGGAGGAAAAATAGAGAAGAAGTAAAGGATGGTGGAGAAGAAGTGAGATAGTAGAAATAAGAAAAAAAAATGGAAGAAGAATAGTGAAAAGAAAAGTTCGGAAAAGGAGAAAAGATAGAAGAGATTGATAGAATTTATCTGAGTAATAGAATAAATTGGAAAACGACGAAGGAGAGAACGAGAAGAGGATAAATATGGGAAACATTTGAAAAAAAGAAGTAGAAAAAAGGTCATCAAGAAAAGAATAATGTAGTGAACAAAAATAAAATGAGAAAAGGATGGAAGAGAGGCTGCAGAGGAGGCAGAGGGAAAAGTACTTGTTGAAGGAGGAAATTCAGGAAGGAAAAAAGGAGCTTCAGTAAGGTTTAATGGTTGAAGCACTGATATACAAATAGAACAAATACAAACAGGAAAAATCAGGGAGGAAAAGATAATGTAAGGGAAAGATGAGTTCAAAGTGAATAAAAATTGTCGTTTGTGGATGCTGTTTTCTGTTAATAAAATGCTGACGTAGAAGAGAGAAAACAGGATAAATAGTGGATGGTTAAAGGAACAGATGATAAAAGCAGAAGTAGGATAAATTGAAGAAGAAAGAGAGGGAGCTAGTTTTTAAGTAAGACAGAATAGGAGAAATTATCATGAGATGGGCAAGGGTGGTGAAAAGAAGCAGCGTGGAGTAGACGATGAAGAAGAGAGCAGAGGAAATTAATAGAAACTAGTAGATGAACAGAAGAGTGAAATAATCAAGATGTAGAGGATGAAGAAATTAGAAGACGACGAGAATATTGAAGGTGGAGAAGGAAGAGAAGCAAAACAGTGAAGAAGAAGCACGGTCGAGGGAAACTGCAGCAAGGTGTAGGGGTAAATGCTGTTTGTTGGATTATGCAAATTTGACAACACCTCGCTCACTGCTGGCAATGTTTGTGTGGTTCGGGGGGAGGGGGGAGTTGCACCCCCCCAGGGGGTTTAGTGTAGATGTAACATCCCCACTCCTCCCCACTCATCAACACGATCAACGCTGCGTCTGAATTTCGTAAACGCATTGAACGCGGAACCTGAAACCCGGACGCAATAAAGCGAGCGAACCGCGCCGCGCCGCGGAAATGTTCATTTAGATCTTACACCAAGCTTCCTGGCTCCCCTAATGAAACTTCCTTACTTCATCCCTCACGCTTCGCTTCTCAATTTCCCCTCTTGCTGCTGAAATATTTTACAAAAGCTCCATTACGCCACTCTTTCGGCAGCCGTGTCGCCGTTGCTTTATTATCATCAAACACCAACATTCTGCTAACGCCGCTAAGCATTTTATACACAATAATGCTCCCTGACGCGTTACTAATACCCCTGCAAACTGGCGAACCTGAAAAAGGCCAGTTAAGTTGACTAATTGGGTGAGAACTTGATTAGCGTGAAGCTTATTTTTACTTGCTGGGGTCACTAGATTTTGATGTGATGCAAGTTTCAAGATATCTTTGTGCTCTTCAAACGGTGAATTGGACAGTTTTTTTTCTCATATATATAAATGTAAATAAACGCTCAGAATTTCTCAACGAATAAAAATTTATTTGATATGGAAAGAAAATTTCAATTCACAAATGGATCTACATACTTTTTAATGTCTCTCAGCTTTGTCTTTTGAATTTTCAACTGTGTTTTGAGTGTGATGGAGTATTTTGACATCGGGATAGTTACACCTATATCAGATCTGATTTGGTTGAACCCACAATTTCGTACTTCTGACACCGTTCAACTCTGTCAGACTCTGTACAAACCTCTTATTATTCAAATTCGAAAAAAAACTGCTGTTTAAAGTTGTAAACCTGATATGAATAATAAACTGATAAAGTGAATTATTACTATGTTCAATAATGATATTGTCAAGGGATTATTGAAAAATCTCGCTGATTTTGAGAAACGTTTAAGAGAAATAGTTTGATTTCAATTTCCAAGAGAGAATAAACCAAGTTATTAAAAATAAATTCAATTGCAAAAATCATTGAATAGCCTACCCGTAATTATAATATTTTCATAATAATATAGTCTAAAATTTTAATTCCATCAACTTGTAATTTAATTCATCCTCAAAATTCAATCCTATAACTTTCCAGTCACAATAATTTCTAATCACAATAAGAGTATTATTGAAATAGTTCAATGTTTCCAATGACAATAATTTCTAACAAAATTATGATAAGGTTGAGTTTATTTGAGATTCCAACTGCACTTAGTCACGTTAACAGTTTCAAGCCAGCGCCACTTCAAGGTTTCAAGACCCATTGAACAATTCAGCGCAAACTACCAAACTCGGCAAATACTGGCCCCACATCGACTGTTGAAGTTTGACAAACTTGTAGATGTCAAACCAAGTAAATCGTCAGCAGCTACGTGACTATTTGATCAGCGCACGTTGGAAGATTAAACGAAAAGGCTGGTCCAACCGGTCATTAGGCCCTTTGTGTCGCAGCGCTGTACCTGTTCTGGTGCGGACCTTTCTATTACTACACTAGTGGCCCTTCTACTCTGTCATTACACCTCAATCAGGCGCAACTAAGCATGACTTTGCACCACTGGAGACAATCCTGTTCAGAATCCTCAAAACATCAGAGCAAAGCTTCTCCAATTACTCCTAGAAGAATTGGAAGCTTTGAAAACTTGACTTGCCTGGAATACTCAGCCCAAATATGTGGAGGTGGAGGTCTTGGAACATAGTGATCATTCAGTTTATCTGTTCATTATTCGGGTTTAAAACAGTTTATTTTGAATTTGTAATAATAAATAAGTTTCTAGAAGCTCGGTTTTTATTGTACATTCACCATAATGTAGAAGTAATAAAAAAAGGTTTATCGTCTGTCAAATCAGAAAAATTTCAATCAGACTGCTCTTGGATGGGTGACCGACACAAAAAATTGTGCAATTAGGAGAGGTGGAACCTACCCGTAATGGTCTCCCCACCAATAAAAAGCCTTACGATAAAAAATTTTTTTTAATAATTTTGAACTATTCCATGAGAATATCTACTATTTATCTATGAGAAAATCATCTTGGAAATTTTTCTAGAGAAATTAAATATTGAACTAGTTTATTTCATGTAAAACATGAATAACAAACTCTAAAAAAAGAAAACAACAGAGTCACAATATCGTGAAGACCTTTTTGTCATGTTTTCGATTCATGCTTTTTCATCATTGATACTCACTAATTTATCATTGTGGTGTTGTATTTTAGGACCTCAGCTTAGGTATTCTCGAGTTTTTACCATGTATAATTTATTTTCTCTCACATACTGGTTTATAAATTCTCCTTTATTATGAAAAAATTTTCATTCAAGTGATTACTTTTTATTCATATTCAACAATAAATCAGAAGAAATCGTGAATCACAATCATTTCATGCAGTCGCTTATCTACTGAACAGTTTCGAACTTACTCAATGATCTGCTACAAATCAATAGTAGCTAGGCGTATTATGCTGACGCACTAATTTAATCTGATATTGACGGCGAGCACAGCTCAAGGGAACCGCTCAGCCATTTTAAGGATGGACAATGACAATATATGGAATGCATCGTCCCACCTTTATCCACTTGCTAATTGAATGAGAGACACAACTTGGGGCCAACAGTGCAACAGCAACATAAACACAACAAGCACTTCAATGTAGCTCGTAGTCTGCTAAAGGGTGAACAGCAGCAGTGTATTTCCATAGAGGAGGTTGACGTAAGGTCAAAGCTTGTTATCTCATAATGAACGCCTATCTTGTGGAGTGGTTATCGAGTATATTGACTGGGTTAGAATCGAAGAAGTCCTTGAAAAACTAGATCAATAAGAAAGGAATTAATTAATTATGAATTAATTAATAAATTGATATTTTGAGTTCCTCCTAACTTGATTTTTACGATTTTGAAATATTATTGAGAATTATTTTTTGTACCTCTAACGTCCTTAGGGTATGAAATATTATTGGAAAATAGTTTTAATCCTCTATCGTCCTTAATTCTAATACTGGGATGTACCAAGCAAGATAATTCCAATTTCAATCCATTATTAGCTCAATGCTGATTAAGTTAGAGTAATTGACATGAGAGTTTTGCCGCTCTAATGCTGCATGGACCTGTGAGTTGATAGGTGACTGGCATTCTTTATCACTGCTTTTCCCGACACTGAGAAGTCAATCAGTCAGAAATATATATAATCAAACTCACATACACAAAAAGGTGGAGGTGTAATAACGGTCGAGACTGGAAACGCTGAAAACATTTTCCTCTCATAATGATAAAATGTTAGGAGATTAATTTTTGCAATTTCAAAACGTCTATTGGGTATTGCTCATGATGAATTTGATAATGCTAATTTTATCTGAGTGACCTTTTCCATAACTTGATTGAGTTGGAGTTGAGTTTGAGATATCGAGCTGGACGGTCGTGTTTTTCGTAGCTCTGTTATCGCGAAGCAATGATTGACGCTGCAAGTTATCGCGCGCGAATTGGTTTGTTCCACAGTAAAAACATTTTAAAAGTTTTAAATTCAGTGGTTCCTTTCTTTTTTGTGAACGGATTTTCGTGGTTTTTCGTGATTGCATCGCTTTTGATTATTGGTGGCGTTGAGTTGAACCCGGGACCAGAAGATGAAGTTACTTTACACGACGTATGGACAAAACTTGAGTGTTTGGACAGTGTGCGTAACGATATAGGAGTGATTAAAGACTCAGTGACTCAAATATCGAAAGAAATCGGCGATGCCAGGAAGGAAACTCAGGAGCTTAGAGGGAAATTATCAACGCTTGAAGAAGAAAATATTTTCCTTCGCCGTAAGATTGAAAACCTGGAGAACCATTCAAGGAGGTCAAATTTGATTTTCTTTGGTGTTAGAGAACGAGCAGGAGAATCAACAAGTGAGGCCGAAAAATTAATCACCGAAATAATCACAGAGAAAATGAGAGTGAAGCTAAGACTGGAGGACATAGAGAGAGCGCATAGATTGGGAAGAAATATAAACTGAGATCGACCAATCATTATGAGATTTTGAGCTTTAAAAAAAAACTCGAAGTATCGAGAGCGAGCAGAAATTTAGTTGGAACAAGAATAGCAGTGTCTGAGGATTATTCCTACGAAACAAGGATAACTAGGAAAAAGTTAGCAGCCTACTCACAACGTTTGAAGCAATCTGGTCATTCTTCATATGGCAATTATGACAAAATCTTCGTCAACGGCAGCTCCTATACACTAACAGAATTGGAGAGAATTGAAGAGAATGAGCATTTGGAGAGTTTTGATTTTCCTGGAAAACCCCCGCCAAAGAGGAGTGTAAATAGTATGAGAACAGAGAAAATAAGTCAAAAGAAGCCAATGAATAACAGCTCACAACCAGAGAGAACAACTTACACCAGTCACCACAATGTCCAGCTGACTCCAGTGAGAAGCGACGAGCCAAACACATCGTCATACGAAGGGCGTGAAAGGATGTCACCTAGGAGAGGATTCGCACACAAGAGGATTCGGAGAAGTTCAAGCGATAACATTTTCCAAGAGAGGTACCCTGCTTCAAGTGAAGGAGCTGAAGGGCCGCCCCCACACACCGAGACGAGCCAGGATCCAGCTGGAAACCGCGAGAACCGCGAACAGCGACGGAAGCAGCCGGTCCAGGGTGGCATGAAGGAGTGGCTGAATGGCGGTCGAATAACAACAAGTCATACCAGGGAAAACTCTCAACAGAGTCGTCTTCATACCCAATAGCAGGAGGTGGACGGAGCAGTGACGGTGACAGGTACAAGTTATAATATTTGTGAACTTGATTATAACAGTGATAGAAATAGGAATAACAATAATGATAATAGAATTGGAAATAACAATTCAGATTTAGATGAACTTTCAAACAAGAAAGAAAATTCATTCAATGTCATGTTTTGGAATAGTCAGGGTATTACAAATTTTTTAAACCTGGATGCTCTCCAAAAAGCTTATATACATAACTTTTCAATTATTTGTTTGTGTGAGACTTGGATGCAGGGTGAAGTTAATTCATTGAATGTAAACGGTTTTAAATTGTTATCAGAGAAGGCAGTTAGAACAGCTGGTAGAGGCAGAGCTAGTGGGGGGTTACTAATGATGATAAAAGACGAACTAAAAGTAGATGTTATTGAGTCTAGAAATGAATTGATATTGGTAAGCATTACAGTGAATAGAGAGAAATACATTATAGGTCAGTTGTATTTTAAACCAGATAAGATAGCAGAATGTCTTGATAGCCTTTCAGAAGTATTCGAAAAGTGGGAAACGCTGTTGATGAATAGCAGGGTAATAGTAGGAGGAGATTTCAACGTAAGAGTGGGAGAACTGAACAATGACGTTTCTTATCCCATCATCGGCTCATCCTTATCTACAGAAAGAAGTTCTTGTGATAAAATATTCGGCAGATACAGTCAGAGGCTAGTTGAATTAATGGAAAGTAATATGTTTATCCTACTAAACGGTAGATCTTTGAGCGACAGTCCAGCAAAATATACACTTCATAGCGGTAGAGGTAGTAGCGTTATTGACCTTATATGGGTTAACAAAAACTCTGTCGATTACATTCGAGATATGTGGGTATCTGATTTCGTTCTCACGTCTGACCACCTCCCAATAATTATCGATTTAGATCCTTATCAGACGCAAAATAGATCAAGAGAGGGTGTTGAAAAAAAGGTAATAATATGGCGGGAAAGCAAGAAAATAGAGTTTCACAATAATATATTGGCATTACACTGCACAGAGGAGTGGGATGGAGTGAATGTCGATATTATGCACGAAACAATTACAAGAGCAATTTATACAGCGGCGGAAAATTGTAATATGGTGAAGTTGAATGATGGTATGTTCCAGTTCAGAAATAAACCATGGTATGACAGGCATTTATTTATTTATTTATTTATTCACAATTGTCACATTACATCAATTTATGAGTTTCACTCAAATGATAGGTGACATGTCAATGCTTAAACTAATGTTATATCTAAATTATAAAATATGTCACACATTAGACATTCATACATACGATTAGTACATCATGAAAAATTACATTTATTACATCATTAAAAATTTATCACGTTCAGAATCAAAATCTTTAAAATTCAGCTAAGGTATATATGTTTTTCTCTATCAGCATTTTCTTCATTTTTTGTTTAAACAATTTTATTGACTCTATATTTCTTATGCCTGCTGGGAGTTTGTTAAAATACCTCATCGCGGAATAGAATGGAGTTTTTTCAAATGCAACACAGCGGTGGATTGGAAAGGCAATCAAGTTTCTATTACGGGTATTATATTCGTGGTTATCTGTACAAAGTTGGAACTTGTCAGTATTCATTTTAACAAAAGTTAATAACTGATAAATATAGATAGATGGGAGTGTTAGTAGTTTAAGTTCTTTAAAATGTGCTCTGCATGAATCTCTAGCTCTTAATCCGCAAACAATTCTTAATATCTTCTTTTGAAGAATGAAAATTTTATGACTCTCGGTAGAGTTTCCCCAGAATATTGTACCGTAACTTAAATAGGAATATACATATGCATAATAAACGGCCAAGAGAGTTTTTTTATCAACTGAATGGGAGAGAGTAAGAATGACAAAGTATGCGCGATTCAATTTTTTTGTAAGGTTTTGGATGTGCTCCCTCCAAGAAAACCCCTGATCTATTATAAGGCCTAAGAATTTTGTTGAAGGTGATAGCTCTAATCTGTCTTCAATTGTAGGGAGAATTATTCTGTTTGGTGCTGTCAAGTTACGTGTGGAGCTGAACTGGATTAAATGTGTTTTATTGTAATTTAAGGATAGACCATTCGCTTTGAACCATTGTGACATTGTTGCTAGTGCATTTTTCAACTCATTAGCCAAAGTAATGTGGTTGGAGTTTGATGACAACGCAGTTGTGTCATCTGCGTACATTATTAGCTTTGTATGAGATGTTACCTTAGATAAATCATTTATGTAAACTAAGAAAAGCACAGGTCCAAGAACAGAGCCCTGAGGGACTCCATTGGGGGCCTGTGTGAACGAAGATGATTTTGCAGAGGTCCTATCTCTCACACATTGTTGTCGGTTGCTTAGATATGACTTGAACCATTTAAGAGCAGTGCCAGCTATTCCATAAAAACTTAATTTTCTGAGCAGTAGTTCATGATTTACGCAATCAAATGCTTTTGAGAGGTCACAGAAGATACCAGCGGCATGCTGAGACCTGTCAATTGCAAGTGAGATTTCTGTTACAAATTCGTAAATAGCACCCACAATGTCTCTATCTTTCCGGAAGCCATATTGACTTTCATTCAACAGTTTATTATTTTCAAGATGATTAGCCAACCTGGATACAACAGCCATCTCATACACCTTGGAAAATGCAGATAGAATAGCAATTGGTCGATAATTACTCAAGTCTTCTGGGTCTCCACTCTTTAAAAAGGGTAACACATTACTAAATTTCAGAAGATTGGGGAAGGCTCCATTTTTGAATGATTGATTTATTAAGAAGACTAAAGGTTTAACTATATAAATTTTACATTTTTTTAATAGAAAGGGAGGGAACTCATCCCATCCAGGTGCTCTTGATGCCCTCATTTTGTTAATCAGCATATGTATCTCATTCTCTGTTACGGGGGTAAATGATATAAGAATATTATTTGTTCTAGGTTGCTTATTACAGAAATCAAGAGCTGTTTGTATGTCAATGTTTAAGTTTAGGTTTGTGCAGATGTTGGCGAAAAAACTATTGAAAGAGTTCAAGGTAGATTCTACAGGAGCATTATGAAATATTTTTGAAAGATCTAATTCTTTTGTTTTTAATGAGATTAAAATGAGATTGAAGCATTGTAATGAGAGTAAAAGAAAATTGCGTGCCCTTTATAGAAAAGCAAGAAAGCATAACTTTCTAAATAATTTCTTAGAAGAATATCTGCAAAAGAAAAGAGAGCACAAAGATTTGCTTAATGAGAAGAAAGCTCAATACTTTGATGGATTAAAAATGAAACTTACTGAGGTGAAAAGCAGCAAGGATTTCTGGGAAGCAGCTAAAATTTTTAAAGGGAAGCAACATAGTGATAATAAAATTTCTTTGGAAAATTGGGTGAAATTTCTAACAGAAAAATATCGAACGAATAGAAACGAGAGAACAGAAAATGCAAATTACTTTTATCAAGACGCCCTTCACCCCTACCTTGATAGTGTATTCGATATACATGAATTAATTAGAAGACTTGAGTTGTCAAAAAATAGAAAAGCTCCAGGAAATGATGGGATTCGTTATGAATTGTATAAGGCCCTACCCACAGTTTGGATTGAGAGGATATTAATGTTTTACAATAGAATTTTCTGTGAAGAGCGTATTCCTTCGGAATGGACAAAAATAAAAATGTTTTTTCTGTACAAGAAAGGCAACAGAATGGATCCGGAGAATTATAGAAGCATAGCTTTGATTAATAGTAACTTGAAGCTTTTCACGAGTATGCTGGAGCAGAGGCTAGCAATTTGGACGGAGAGTAGCAATGTTTTACCGGAATGTCAGAATGGTTTTCGTAGAGGTCGCACTTGCTCTGATAATATTTTCACCCTTCAAACACTTATTTATTATCAGGTACGAGTAAGAAAAAGGAAACTATATGCGTTATATATCGATTTTAAATCCGCGTTCGATTCTGTTCCTCATTCGCTTTTGTGGTATGAGTTAGGAAGGGTGGGAGTCAGTTCAAAATTTTTAAGAATACTACATGGAATCTACGCTTCGGCTACGACTATCATAAATAAAGGAAATGACGATTCCGAACCTATACCGGTAACAAAGGGCATTTTGCAGGGGGACTCAATCAGTCCGCTTCTCTTTTCCCTCTATTTGAGAGATATTGATAGTTTTTTTAGAGAGAGGGGTTTTAGTGGCGTCAGAATGAACAGAGAAGAGGATATCCTGATGCTGCTCTTCGCGGATGATATTGTAATTGTTGCCGACTGCGAATCTGATCTGAGAAATAAAATAAAATGCCTCACAGAATATTGTAAATATAAACAGCTTTCCGTTAATATAGATAAAACTAAAATAGTACCTTTTCACAGGCGAGGTTTGAAGAAAAATGTGTCATTCTGGTTTGGAGGGAGCAAGATTGAAATAGTCAAACAATACAAATATTTAGGGGTGATCTTCAGTGCGGATGGGAATTTTCGGCAGCACGGCCAGTCACTCAAAATGAAGGTGAAATCGATAGGAGAGTCGGTGATTAATATTCTTAGAAAGGCTAAATCAAATGTTTGGGAGAGTAAAATGAAACTTTATGACTCTGTTGTTCTACCTGCTTTGTTGTACGGCTCTGAGATATGGGGATTCCAAAACTCCGCATTATTAGAGAAAGCCCAATTGCATTTCTTAAAGAAGCTTTTCTTTCTGAGCCAATGCACGCCAAGTTGGGGAGTGCGATTGGAAACAAATAGAATTAAACTGGATTATGCTGTATTTTGTAAAAGCCTAAAATTCCTAAAGAGAGTGCTTTCTATGTCTAGTCATAGATACCCCAATATTTGTTTCAATACACTGGCTAGGTTGGCAGAAAATGAAGAGGATGCATCGATTTTATTGGGGAACTGGTTGGTTCAAATGAAAACCCATATAGAAAAGTCTGGTTATCAGGTTGAAATAGGGAATAGATTATCTCTTTATAGTTTACTTGAAACTTCATTACCAGATAT
The DNA here is from genome assembly GCA_017141395.1 of Laodelphax striatellus. Lineage (NCBI taxonomy): Eukaryota > Metazoa > Arthropoda > Insecta > Hemiptera > Delphacidae > Laodelphax > Laodelphax striatellus. Next base: position 18,132,218 of record CM029533.1, read on the forward strand.
TTCTGAAAAGTACTCAGAAATTTTGTGTTTATCAGACGGACGATCAGCCTTAGTATCAGCAACCTGCCCTCTTTATAGGAAAATAAATCCCACTTTTGGTTTAGGAGAGCAGCTTAGCATAAGAACACCATTTGCTAGAACTAGAATTTTAACACAGCTGCGGTTAGCATCAGAAAAGGGAATCTATTTATTCAGAGACAGGGGAACATGGATAAACTCTAGTAGAAATTGTCCCATCTGTAATTACAGAGAGCTAGAAACTCTGGAGCACTTTATGTTGCGCTGTCCTATGTATAGAGGCTATAGAATTCAATTTTTGGACAAATTTTGTCAAAATATTGTAAATAATGAGGACAGGTTGATGGTACTGTTGTCAAATCTGACAGAAGAGAAAATAAATAGAGTTTTTGTTTATGTTGTAAACGCCCTAGAAATAAGAAATATGATTTGTGATCTTGGGTAGGATACAATTTGTTATTGATGTTTATTATTGTTGTTGATGTTTGTTTCGTGTCTATATCTCATGTGTATAGTGTATTTTCCAAAAAATGAACTTTATTCTCTGTCTGATTACATGTAAACTGAACTATAATATATTATTATTTTACACAATATCTTTTTGTATATTGTATAAATATCTAAATATTCTTAAACTCAACTCTATTTGTATGTTTAACATGAACAAATAAATTGATTTATTTATTTATTTATTTATTTATTTATTTAATTATGAATTAATTAATAAATTGATATTTTGAGTTCCTCCTAACTTGATTTTTACGATTTTGAAATATTATTGAGAATTATTTTTTGTACCTCTAACGTCCTTAGGGTATGAAATATTATTGGAAAATAGTTTTAATCCTCTATCGTCCTTAATTCTAATACTGGGATGTACCAAGCAAGATAATTCCAATTTCAATCCATTATTAGCTCAATGCTGATTAAGTTAGAGTAATTGACATGAGAGTTTTGCCGCTCTAATGCTGCATGGACCTGTGAGTTGATAGGTGACTGGCATTCTTTATCACTGCTTTTCCCGACACTGAGAAGTCAATCAGTCAGAAATATATATAATCAAACTCACATACACAAAAAGGTGGAGGTGTAATAACGGTCGAGACTGGAAACGCTGAAAACATTTTCCTCTCATAATGATAAAATGTTAGGAGATTAATTTTTGCAATTTCAAAACGTCTATTGGGTATTGCTCATGATGAATTTGATAATGCTAATTTTATCTGAGTGACCTTTTCCATAACTTGATTGAAAGTATATTTCAATCAATATCTACTTTTTTCGTGGAGAGACATCTTAGCAAAAAATAAAGATAAGAGTATATCTAGAGAGTATAGAGACTAGTGTATACCAAGTCTGTGATCTTAGTAACTGGGAAGAAGAGTGGTTATTAGAGTAACGTTTTTCTTGTTTTCCTACGATTTTGGAGATATAACAAACATTATATTGATTATTGGCATCACTGAAAAGCATGGGATGGGAGAATCGAGACTAAGAATACAATGAGTGTTGTAATAGCTTGAATGAATTAATATGAATTCAAGAGTATAATACAAATAGCCCGCAATGTTCAACATGAAGGGATGTAGTTAGGTCAAGTCTTGTCTTTCACTTGAGGTATTTTAATATTAAAGACTATCATTTATTAACTTTATAATTCGCACTTCTAAGTAAAATATTATACATCAATCTAGGCTTTCAAATGCAACTTGAGTTGTCGGTTTACCTCTGGAAGGAACTCCACAAACTTAGTAATTCATCACAGAAATCGATTTCTAGAGTAATCTGGCAGTGGAAATTGAAGCTGATTCTCACCTAGAGGGAACAGCCTCGGCTGTTGCCTTCCATGCCTGTAATGATATTAGTAGCTGAGCGCCAAGCAGAGCGTTCTAATGTACTCTAAACATGATTATGAATGCTCCGAATTCATCTGTTGGAATAATCAGGAATAGATTATGCGACTCGCTCCGACATGATTATTTGCGTTGTGCTCTGGGCTGTTCAACCAGTTCCTCTAAGGAGAATTCAATGAATGTACCAAACAGCGCAGCGAGAGGAGAATAGGCTGAAGTCCTTATTCCTGATCCACAACTGCCAAGTGGTTTGATTACGTCTAGATGATAAAGTAAACTGTGGTAGAAATTTTTTCGTGAAATTAGTACCCTGATTGATTTACTGCGTTTCTGGTCAACTACAGACATTGAAAACATTAACATGGGAGAATCTCTACGTTTTTATCGAAGTACATGTTGTTTTTTTTTTCATTGTTACTATAGCATCTAGTCAAGGACTAATAAGCTATTCTATTTCAACTGAAAATGATAATGATTTTTAAAGAAGGTGAAACCCATTGGTTCAACCTTCTATATTGAATAAGAACTAATTATTTTTCACACATTCACATATACTCTGCTTTTGCACTTTCACTTTCACACTGGCACTAAACTAATTCATGTGGCTTCTTCCGCTTCAGTCTTCTCATCCCATGGCCGTCTAGCAGCTGGATTGCTTCCACGTTCACATAATGATGGAGTCGAAGTACATGTAATGCTGAAAAGGAAAGGTACTCTTCACATTAGATTGGCAACCAATCATTGTAATAAGTATTATCAAGATCTAGGAGTTGATTGCTTATCAATATGGTCCATTGTACAGTGAGTATGAAACCATGACAATCAAGAGAAAATTCGTCTCAAGCCACTGCTCACACTAACAAACAATGCATATCTCTGCCAATGATATTCTACCGGTGTTCAAGCAATGGCTTTGTCAAATCAGAAAGATCTAATCAAATAGGAATCACTTATTAGTATTTTCGTAGGAGAAAACTTATCAAAAGAATAAGCAAGAAACAACCAATCATACCAATTTCTAATTTCAAGTAGTTCGATTTGTTATTGAAGCTTATTCAAATGTTATTAGAGTTGAGTCTCCATTTTAAAAATGTTAAAATGTTATGAATTAATTTATATGGAAACCAATAATTTGATAGTGACTCAGGTTGAATGAGTTAATGTAACTCATACTCTTTCATTCGGGACACTCGTAGAATACTGGCATGTGATTGGTCAAAATTGTACCCTCCCACAAAATGAAATCTTCGTCGCCATTACTCGAATGGAGTAATTAAACCAATAATATTGGTATTTTTTCCAAGGATATCTCTGGTTTGTATTTGCTTGTAGTATACCTTGGTGGCACTGAAGTCACGTTCTAAGACATTAATGGATCACATATGATTAGTAATTATTAATCCAATACAAAACTATATTCCTAATTCACAAAAAAACAGACTCCCTTATATAATCGTGAACGAATGGGGAGGCTTTAACTGTAAAGGAGCAATTTTACAAGTATTACTCATAACTCATAAGTAATTCTACAACTAATGGAAAGAGTATTTTAATATCAATAATGACGATGATGATTCAAGAAATTTTAAACTGCGAATTGATCATTTTGTGAGTAGGATGCTACAATAATTTATCAGCGTAATATTGAAGTGCACCTTCCAAGTTTGTGAGTGGGTAGATCCTTGTCGTCATTTCGAAGGGATTTGTTCAATATGCATAGAATCACTCAAGTAGTTGCTCAAGTAGCTTAGGGTACATCAAAATCCCATTCCTCCACAGGTAATGTGTCAACTCTCGGAGGAATAAGGCAATGGGACCCAGTAGTCCTTTTAGGGCTTCCTTCAGACAACATCATGTCATCTTGCCAACGTCAAGTTGCAATCAGTCTTCTCCCCCATCCCTCTTCTTATAGTTCGCTTTCTGTCTCACTTCCTCTTTCTCTCTGTCTCTTCATCCACTATTCTCTATCTCTTAATTCATTAGCCAATTGTAGACCTACCAAACAATCCTAAGACCTTATCCGTCTCTGTCTCTTATGTTATTAGCCCATTCTTAAAGCCCACTCTCTCACTCCTTCTCTCTCTCTATATATTCATCTCTCTCTCTCTATCTATCTCTTCCTCCCTCTCATCTTACTTCTGTCTCTCTCTCTCTGTCTCTCTCCGCCTCTACTCCCATCTCAGTCTCTCTCCACCTTCTCTCTTATGCTATCATTCGATTCCTTCTCTTTCTCCTGTTCTGCTTCCTCCATTATCATCCCCACTCCCACATCCGAATCAAAATCTCTGTATCTCACTTGAATGTATAGTTAGGGTTCCATTTACCTAGTTTAAACTTGCCACTTAGTATATTTCATCCTAAGCTGAAGTCTGTGACAGCATTATGATGCTCTTCCATTTAGACAATGACTTTCCTGTTGAGATTGATAACTGATAACAGTTTCGATAAATACTAGGAATTTCTAGGAATGGATCACAATCAATTCGTAGATTATTTTTTAAATCAGCATCGTCTAAAATAATTATTATACAAGAATCAGTAACATATCAATAACATTGATAGAGAGATCATGTTTCATTTGAAGTCTTCTCGAAGTTTGCTCAAACAACATTCCTTCATATAATATACCTCTAGGCTCAACCTCAGGAGGGATGCATCAAAAGATTTTCCTTTATGGATCTGTGAATATTTTCCTATTAATACTTTGTTCGAACTAGTCGAATCTCGTGAAATTATTTGATTAATTAATTCTGATTGCCTTTGATTTGGAAGCATAAAATTGTATTGTTGTATCTGTTTTATCATTATCATAATTTGAATTTGAGTTCCAAATCCAGTTCCAGTTCCAATGTGGAGGTCTAATGTTTTTCTTATGAGGAAAAATTTTTGTTCCGGACAAAGATTCAGTACTATAAAGGTACTTTGGTTGTCCCAGTGGTAGCAGGCGAGTCTAATTAGATAAGAGACGGCGCCTACCGCTCCTGTTGTAAAGGTGACCTGCTCCTCTAAATACAATTTATAAACCTGATTAGTCGATTCCTGTTGGGAATGGGATAATGTGCTGGATGAATGGCTCTGAAGTACACATTATTGATGGATAATTCCTCAGTTGAATGGCCATGAATCATCGTTTATATACAGAAAAAACTATCCATCATTCGCAGAGTACTACTGCATTATGCATATTTTCTCCAAGGATTATTCTTCGAAGGTTAGTAGAAGCATTGAGTGAAATATGTTCTGAAAAATATCATACTACTCTTATAAGTAACTTATAACTATTCTCTACAACTGTTGTCGAGAATAACTTTCTCTTTCCATTACACAATTATCAACAGTTCTGGGATCAAAAGGATATGAAGTGAATAACAAACATCAAACTTTTCCTCAATCTCATCTTGGGCTAAATTCATACACGTTCAATCTTTTACACATTTTTAGAAATCGTATTCACGCTGCTTTTAACCGTGCTTAAAATGTACCATTGTGCATACAATTTCTCATTACCATTACTCATACGATTGAGTAATTTCAAAATTTGTTCAAAACCTCTATTGACTATGATGAATCTTTGTGCAAGTGTTGAATGAATATGAATTGTAAAGCACAAAGTAGACAATGTATATAATCAAACAATGTATATATCAATATAACAATGGTTAGTCTCACACCACCAATTCCAAATTCTGAAGCATAAGCACGTTTTATTTTCCAGGCGGCAACCAGGGGATAAAATTAATTCTCAGGACGGAAAAAGTTCCAGCTGAGTAAACAGGCCTGCATGGATGAGAAAAACGGAACGGCTGCATGCATATCGAGTGGTACTTTAAATCAAGATAAACTATGAAAGTGAGCAAGTTAGATTGGAAAAGTTTTAGGAAATGTATGTGTAACAGAGCAAACTGAGTAGAAGTCATCAAAAGTAAGTATGTGTGAGAAGAGTCTGGGAAGACAATTATTTTAGATAACCGTTATTGTCATTTACGGTAGTGTTCCTATGGAGTGGGTTACTAGAATTTCTCTGCAATAGAATCATTCAATCCCAACTCTCATAATGTATGACTCTTACAATTGAATGAATATTATTCTCAATCTACTTAAATATTTTTGTAGCCCGATTCGATTTCGAGTGAAATATATTATGGAGTGAGCATGAGTAATAGAGATTTATTCCGGAGACTGAGGCTTGTATCTTTGTTCAAACTGAGCTCAACGGAATGTAGTTTACTAACAGTAGTTTGAAGTTTTACTTGTGGTATCTTGTTTTGAAAACTAGATCTGAATTTTAAACGAAGATTAGAGTAGGTTTTGGTTCATTTTAAACGAAGATGGTGTACCATTATGCACTTGGAAATCGAATGTAATTACCATTTTTCGAATAGGTCTAAGTATTCTAGTATTCTAGCCATGAGCTCTGAAATGGATTGAATATTTCCAAATTCTAAGAATATTGAAAAATTGAGTTCAATCGAATTCTGCGTTTTTTTTCAAATAAAAGGATTAAAGTCATGTAGGTTTCAATTTTTATTTCCTTTTCTACTTATTCTTGAGTCTACTCGAATTCCTCCCTTCAAACTAAAGGACATTTGGAAAAAATTCTTTTCTTGTACTCTCCTTTCTATATGGTTCAATTATTATTAAATAGAGAAATGAATAATGAGTAAGAGTAAATTGAATCATAAGATAGTATTTATTCAATCATAACCAGGAGTATGACCTAAGATCAACAAATAGATGGATAAGGGAATGGAACTCCTGAGTATTGAATAATTCAAATGCTTCCCACTACAAAAAAAAATTATTATGCAAAACTTATCTGTCATTTCAAAATACATTATTTGAAGAATGAGAAATCGATTTTGGGGAGTGAAGCATCAGGTCAACCTATCTAATACACATAGTTGGAATACTCCTTCTCTGTAGTTCCCTTTCTTATTTGTCCCCCCCCCTCTCCTGCGCTGTTCGTTCCCCGCGCGATCCCTTTTTGAATAAGGCATGGGTCAGTGAAGATGAATGGCATGGAGCCCTGAGAGGAGTCATTAGCCCTTTGTGCCAGCCACTCACTGGTCTTGAGGTCTCCTAATCTTGAGTCTGATATTAGGCTTCACTTCCATTGAGGCTTCTTCATTTACAGAAGTCTATAAAGAGCATTGCTGACAATAGAAGCTGACTTGGAATCCATTAGGATCTCTTTTGTTAGCCAAGCTTATTAATCCCGACTAATGTGCTGCTGCCATTAGCTTGATTCCTAATCAATACAAAACTTGGTATTAATGTCATCGTCACTAATCCGAGATCACAACAGAATTGAATGATATGTTCCCCATCAAATCAACAAACAACAAGATCTCACAGCAAACTCTCATGATATATTTCCCAACGAATAAGATAATAATAATATTATGCTTCTGTTATGATTATCATGACGGTTTTATTTGTTTGTATGGAATGAGAAATTACCTGAACAAAGGAAAGCTTAACCTATAGAGGAAAATATCGAGTACATCATTTAATCATCAACGTATAGGTTGTTCTAACCGCATTCAATACCTCCATCCCCACTAGTCTATAAGGAATCTATTCAGCAAGCTAATGATTAATTAACAATTATCATCCACTTAGAGTAATATTTCCATGTTCACAATGATAAATTAATATACACTCACTTGAATAATTACTATCGTCAGCTAACTGCAAGGATTGTTATTAAAATTATTAGGTGGCATAATTATGTATTTGATTTCTCTAGTATGTATTGCATTTCCAAAATAATTGGCATTCATTTCACGATTTTTTTCTACCCCAGCACCTAGTCTGAGACTATTTTATTTTCACCTGAATTGCTAAAGTTTGTTGGAGAAAGTAAAATCCTCTCAAAAAATTCTCCAAAAAAGAATTCGTCACCCGTCCCCTACCCCCGACCCTATTGAAAACGCTGGTGTGGAAACTAAAATTTGTGTACCAAAAAATTTTTATAAGCTTTCAGTAAGAAAATGTTTTGATATAGCCTAAATAAAAACCCGTCTCCCTCTGCAATATACATTTATACATACACAATATAATAATTATGTGTAGCCAACCCAAACAAAAATGAAAACTCTGTTCTGGAATATTGACATTGAAGAAAAAATTTGGAAGAAATTTTGGGGAGGGCGAGGCGCTCAATCTCACCCACTTAAAATCACGAATTAGAAATATGCTAAACTTTCAGGAATCATACTCTCAGTGTTTGAGCTAACAAATTTTTATGAACTTTCTAAATTATTGAGCGCCTCGCCCTCCCCAAAATTTCTTCCAAATTTTTTCTTCAATGTCAATGGCTTCCAGAACAGAGTTTTCATTTTGTTTGGGTTGGCTACACATAATTATTATATTGTATGTATTAATGTATATTGCAGAGGGAGACGGGTTTCTTATTTAGGCTATATCAAAACATTTTCTTACTGAAAGCTTATAAACAATTTTTGGATTTTTTCTTTGGTACACAAATTTTAGTTTCCACACCAGCGTTTTCAATAGGGTCGGGGTAGGGACGGTGACGAATTCTTTTTGGAGAATTTTTGAGAGGATATCAGTTTTTTTTTAATCACCTTCTTGTTATAGAGGTATAACACTGCAAACACAATGGATGGGGAGAGAGTTAATTTTTTTTAAACAGTGAAATGCCATGTTATTTGATAAAAGATATTTTATCCTCACTATTTGGGTGCTACAAAATTATTCTAGCTATAAGTGAGCCAGTTATGGTTAATACTGAATGAACAAACAAGACGTTCTGACTGTGTCTGTTGCATCACACCTTATCATTTACTATCCAGACTTTAACGACATATCATTGTAGCAACATTAATTCATGTATAAGCAGTTATCCACAAAGTTTGTTAAATAAGATTGAGATTTTGAATTTAGATTGAAATTTTAACCCATTACGATAGGTCACATGACCACTTTTGATGAAAAAAATATTTTGTAATAGAAAAATGAAATCCTTGTTAAAATTTGCCCAACACCATTATTATACATTCCAGGAACAAAATTCTCAAATTTTCCCCATTAATGATTCTAAAATGAACGATTCAATTTTTCTATTTCCTGTCAGAGTTTTATTTCTTTTAATTGCTAAAATTGTTGAATTGACGCGACATTTACATTCTTTAAAACTTCAAATTCCAAATATTGCAACTTTAATTATTATTCGGGCAGAGCTACAGAGCTTAATCGGACATTGAACGATTTGAAATTTTAAATGTAAATAGACTTCTACTAATCTACTTGAAGGCCTATATCTTCCAAACTATTAGGCCCTCAATGACCAATCAATTCTCAAATTGTAGGTATTTTAATATACTTTAAGAAATATGTTGGATGTCATATATGAGAAAGTGATACTTCACGGTCAAAATTCAAAAAACAAATGAAAAATTACGATAATTCAATGAACTTTGAAGAGCTGTATTTCGCAAACGGTTGAGCATACAATAACAAATTTGGTCTCAAATTGTAGGTAATTGAATCAGCTTCCAAAACTATGTTGAATTTTCTATATGGAAAAATGATTCTTCAGGGTCATAATTGAAGAAATGTAGAAAAAGTGGAAAAATTCAACAATTTGATAAACTTTGAAGGCCTACATCTCGCAAACTATTGGGTCTACAATAATCTATCAATTTGGTCTCAAATTGTAGATTCTTAAATTATCTTTCAAAACTTTGCTGAAAGTCACATTCGAAAAAGTGATGCTTCACGGTCAAAATTGACCAAATGTAAAAACAAGTGAAAAATTACGATAATTTGATGAACTTTGAAGAGCTGTATTTCGCAAACGGTTGGGCCTACAATAACCAATCAGGTATCAAATTGTAGGTATTTAAATTTACTTTCAACCCTATGTTGAATGTCCTATATGAAAAAGTGATTCTTCAGGGTCAAAATTGCGAAAAATTGAAAAAAGGGTAAATTCTCGTTAATTTTATGAACTTTGAAGAGCTGTATCTCGCAAACGGTTGGGCATACAATGATAAATTTGGTCTCAAATTGAAGGTAATTTGATATACTTTAAGAAATATGCACAATGTCCTCTATGAAAAACAGATTCTTCAGGGTGAAAATTAGCCAAACATAAAAATTGCAAAATTCCGCCATTTCATACAAGGTAGACCCTATTTTTGATACCAATTTTACTGGGCTATTATTGAAAAGGTCGAATTTGGCGGTGACAACAGTGTGAAACTTTTAGTTTTTAAACCGCTAGGATCGCGACATTTACATCAGGGCCACCTAGGAACATGGTCTATAGCAGGAGCCAATTAACTTGTCATAAATCAGCTGATCCAGTAATAATTAAACAGTGATTTCGACACAATAATCAAAAGGCTTGAAAGTCTTAAAGACCTTTAAAGTCTTTAAAAGACCTTTTAAAGAAGACCTTTCAAAGAATAACTTTTTAAAATACCTTTTCAATAATCTGCGAGATTCAGCATTTGTAGGTTAATTATTGTGATATTGCTCTTTGAGACAGCTGATTTCTGACAAGTTGAATTGGATCCTGCTATAGCTAGACACTGAATTTAAACGTGCAGCTGACGTCATCACATCGTGTCCATAACAACTCATGTTTACAACTCATCCCTGCATTAAAATTGGAATTCGTGTTTGGTTTTTCTCGGCTCGAGTTTATTTCAACTGCACAATTACCTTTTGGTGGGTAAGTAGGTCTATTTATTTATTTTTAAATAATAAAAATTTAAATATTGAAACTTGGTTGTGATCAGTTGCTGTTTATGAACAGTATAGTGGAATGGTAGGCTTCTTAGCCGTGACGTCACATTTCGAGTGTCTAGGCCATGTTCCTGGGTGGCCCTGTTTACATTCGATAAAAAGCTTCAAATTCTAACTTCAAATTGCAACTTTAATTTTTATTCGGACAGAGCTACAGAGCTTAATCGGGCATTAAATGATTTGAAATTTTAAATGTAAATAGTTTAAACATGTCTTCAATCGCTTTTGGTAGTCCGAAATCTCAACTCATTACAGATTTTTCACATCAAGTGCTCAAAGTTGAAAAAAATTGAAAAATCCCAAAATTAGTAAAATGACAAAATACCCGTATATAGTATCTTTGCGAATTTATATCGTAGAAAGTTCGTTCTGATCTTAAATGAAAGCGCTCAAAAATCTAAGAAAATAATGTCATTACAACATTTTAAAATTTTCACTACCTTCCGCGTAAATTGAGATGGCGGCATGCGAACATCAAAGGGAAGTTCGTTACAGAATATATAGTGGTCCCGGTCTTTCATTCGTATCACGGGGGGGACGGGTGGTGGAACGACCGTTCCACTAGACCATATGGTTAGACTCTCTGAATTAACAAAAAAGAACTAATAAAATTTCACAGTTACATATAGGAGCGAAACTATTTTCCACTTTCAACACTAGACTAATTTCTGTGACTTCTTCCGCTTCAGTCTTCTCAAACCATGGATATCTAGCAGCTTGATTAAACAATTTACATTTTGCTTTTTCATGAATTATATTCAGAAGGGTATTGAAAGAATAAGACAATATTATAGATAGAATTATTGATATTTCGATAAATTTTCCTGTAATATTTTTGGCGGGAGGATCAAAATTACTTAAAATTAAAGTTGAGATTAGGATATTTTATTGTATTTGAGGAAGTGGTGGATTCAATTAAACGAGAAACATCTCAAACAAGACTCTTTTCAACGGTTATATGAAAAAGTACCAGATCCAGAGCTCAAAGAACACATCTTGATATCGTTTGTCTTGTTCCTCATCTTTCTCAAAAGAACGGAGCCGAGTGGAAGTGTTCAAGTAGTTCCTTCATCCTCACTTGCTCGAGTTTTCTCAAGATCCTTCAGATCTTTCTTTTCCGTCTGCGTTTGGAACTTATATTGCGGAAACTTTTCTTGTTTCCTTAAAAAAGTCGGCCGAGGTATCAATTTGTAACAGACCTCGCCACTGAAGAGGCAAGACGCAAGAAGTATGGCGATTTGGCAAGATAAAAGGCTGGTCGGTTCCCCATGGCAGAGATCACTTGCAGTGGCTACGACATAAATTCCATTTCTCACCCCTCTCAACCACCACCCCCCCCTTACTCTTAACCCCTTCCCACCACAATCTTTGCCTGTCTTCCAGCTAACCAACTAGCAGTTACTTTTTCTTTCTGCTCCTCTCGTATTCATCAGATATAAAAGAATATAAAACTTTTGCGACATCTTTCTTATGCTATCAAAGACCGGGCGCTTGGGAACAAAATCTATGTCCTACCCGAAAGGAAACTAAACGACATTTACAAGTTGTTCTTGCCATCTCGATGAGCCATCTATTTTATAAATCGTGAAATCGGGTCATTCAATTTGTGTTTGTGAATGTTATTGAAGAAAGTCGTTTCCACTCACTTAAATTATGTCGGAAAGTTCTGGCTTCAGGATGTATTTTATTCTCTGATCAGAATAGGAGATCTTTCAGATAGTACTTTTGAAGAAAGATTACACCAGCAAACTCAACGAAGCTGAATAGTTTATCGTCTAAATCGTTTCATGATTACAAAAACAAGACGATGAATTATGTCTGACACGGAGATACTACACTGTACTAGTAAAAGCCAAATAGGACAAATTCCGCTTGAAATCTAAAGACACTGAAGAATGCCTTGTTCGAACGCATTTACTAAACTCAGCATTGGAGTCCTATTATCACTAGTTCAGTTTGCAGGTAACCACAACTTGAAACCATCTATAACTTCCACCTGATAATAACAATAACATCAACGAATTATAAACATACTATAACTATATCTACAATTCATAATCAATTCAATGATTTTGAAAAAAAAATCACTCAGCCTTACTTATAGAGAAGCGTACAGTAACTATAAATAACATTATACTATAATAATTATTATAATAAATATTTCTGATATTTCAAATTAATATATAACTATTTAACTAAATATATATACAGTTACTATTTGTATTTACTCTATGATAGAAGCTTCTTATGGGCTGACTTCTGCTAAGAGACCTGCAATTGCCTGTGGGCTGAGACCTGACTTGCTCTCTCTCTCTCTCCCTTGGAACGAAGGGAGATGGCAGTTATTTTTCTCCTTTTCTTTACCGGAAATAGGTTATAGATCCTCCGTCAATATAGTTCTTTGGCTCTCTTGGAGTCCACTCGGAATTCAATAACCCTCGAGTTATGATTTATGTTCAGAAATTCACTTCCAAGAGATCGAGAATCTACTGCTAGAGTGTGAGAATCTGTTACTAGGGTACAATCTACTGCTTGTCTCTCATTGAAGAAATTATATTGTTAGATTTTTATTATTAGGCCTATATTACATTTGTTCAATAGATGCAGTAGACTCCTTCGCAAGTATGATGGTACAGTATATATTGATGAAGCTCTACATACAAAGAACATGCTATGTGGAGTTTATAGAGTGAAACTTTTGCATGTATAAAAGAATAGAGTTGCATATTTTATTTTTATCCCTTAATAAATTGGATATGAGCATTGGTGCATATTGCATAACATTAATCATTTATCTCGCCAATACTTCCACTTGGCTGGTAATAACTCATGCGGAACGATACAATTCATTGCGGAAGCCGAATACAAGCCAAAGCCACAGTGAGAGAATAAATTGCAGACTTTGAACATTGAGCGAGCAGTGATATATTAATACGCAGTAATTACACTGGGTTAATTTCAATTCTAAACTTGATACCACTAGCGTAAATTTCAGTTGATTTATTGCATAATAAAATGGAGGCCACGCAAACTCGATTACCTTCCCCTGTTGCGCATTCTTCTCTCCAGGGTGTGAAATGAGCTTGGATAGATTGCAAAAAATCAACTTTGAAATACTGTGAAAGCTGTTTGTCTCTCATGCATGAGAATCTGTTACGACGAATTGAACAGGGATAAAACAAAATTGTTCTGTGATTCAGGATCAAATTTCTAGGGTATAGCAGTTAACTTTGTAGTATTTCAACAGATGAAATTCAACTAGAATCGATGTGAAAAAATGTCAGGAGCTGTTTTGAATGAAAATTGAGTTGAATTTATGGATGTTGATGATTAACTCATCACAAATAATCAATAACTCGGCTTCCACGTGAGGAAAGATTAACATGACTCGGGATTCAGGATATTTAATATCACCTAATCATATTATTCTCAACCATTTTACCAACCATTCCATTCACAAATTATTTTTACTCGATCATTCCAAAAACCCTTACCATTTTGCATAATGTTCACCATGGAATCAAACCATTTTGAAGTATTTTGATGTTTTTATAACTTAAAAACAAAAATTGAAAATGAAGTATTGGAATACTATTGAAGCAAGAGTATATTATTTATCAGAATACACATTTTTGAGGTTCCAGTTGATATTTTAAACCTCTTCCCATCTTCCCATCTATGATAGCTGAAATCTATGATAGCTTGGAATATCTTTCCATCTATGATAGCTGATGATCTCGAATAATCCCTCAACAAATAATCAAAAACCCTTACTTTTGAAATTATAATACTGTAATTATCACCGTGATCTCCACCGTGATTATTACCGTGATCTTTCAGCTCGTGCATAATATTAGACTAGAATTGAATAAAAAGAAAAGCAACACGATTTCAATCAAGCACTCTTTTCTGCAAAATTCTTTCTATAAATTGAAAAAATGCAAAATTATTTTGTGAATCTCATGTAATGAATCAAGTTGATATTTCTAATGCAATATATTCAATTATTCCCTCACTTGATTTCGTAGCTCATGAAAAGAAGGTAACAAGCTGTCACTTACAAGAAATATGAGAAGTCATTTTTTAAGCTATTTTTATTCTCATGAAAGTGAATATCATTCTAATCACCTTGTTTTCAACTACTGGAAAACAATAATTTGAAGTTTAAACAAGATTATTCGAGTTGATTTCTATTCAACCTGAAATATCTCTCAAAATCTAGAAGTATAAGCTGGAAAATCACTTCCAGCATGATAGAAAATGAAAGGATTTATCGAATAATGTATTTAAATCCTGCTAGGGGAAAAAAGCGAGGTGTGTGAAAGCAGTGTAGCGGTGACCAAGGGGTGTGCCATTCTTTCTAATTACACAGCACACCACCAGAGGGAGCATCCCTGTTTGTGAGATGGTGAAGGGGGTAGAATGTAACACTGCTCCCTCCGGCTACTGCTAACACAATTACTAGGGTCACCATCCACCCGTCCTCCCTTCATTACACTCACCCTCAGCCCTTTAATTTGGAGTTTCATAAATTCGCTCGTAAATCCAGTGCATGCATATTCACAGCAGTGACTCGATGAGTTTTCTGACCTCACTTCGTGCATTAACACACTTTTCCTGTGCGAATTCTTATTTTTTACGCCACCCGGTAATGCCCTGCTCAGCACTCAATTAGGGCGGCGCTGTCTTGTTTACTCTGCAAAAAGGCAGTGGTCACTTGTCAATGATATATAGTTCACTACAGTCCTCTTCATCACTATATTTAGATCGTTCATATAGTCCTGTATCAAATAAAAATACAAAAATAAAAAAGTATCAGTTTTGTAATGGTTTTTCAAGCTCAATCTCCAATCAACATATTCTTACGAGTAATCGAAGATCAGCTCCAATCCAATTTGCGAAACTGGAACGATTTGAATTAGAATGCGATTCATGTCTGCTGATGAAGTTTCCATTATCATTGTACAAAACATATCTAAATTAGCTTTAATCCACTTTGGTGAAACTGTTCCTATGTGAACCAGAATGAGATCCATGTCTGCTGATGAAGTTCCCATTTTCATTGTCCAAAACATATCTGTATTAAACAAAACACATTTTCTACAGAGCCGCAGGGATGTATTTCTAACTAGAGGCAGGTATGAGGGAAGATTTTTATCAAGAAGAATAGTAGTCGGAGAGTCCATTACAATTATTGTGTATACTCCAGATGGGAGCTGGCTTGCTGGTGTCATAGTGAGGTGGGGACAATCTAAGTAATGGAGAGCTCAGGTGTGGCCTAGGACTCGCGTTTGCCTCGACTCGCCCCGCTTTGCCTCGCCACACCTCGCCTCGCCTTGCCTCGCCTTGTGTGACTGATAGGCCAACCTTTTCCAGCCCAGCTGTAAGAGTGTGGTTGTTGTTTGGGTACTCACCTGCATGTGTAGTAGTAAGCTGTTCCTGTTTTCTATGAGAGTGTAGTGGTGAGTTGGAGTTTGCCGCATGACAAAAGTAGCAGTGGTGAGACGTTACTCTGACGTCACTCCGTCATCCTGGAGCGGTGCGCTATGACAGTAACAGAGCCTAGCACTGATATATGACTACGATCGCTCTTAAAGTTTGACAAAAATGGCTTGGTGCTAATTAAAGTTCCGCGTTCGCTTGAAGTTGCCAGCGGAACCCTACCGCAATGGAGATTGGAGGAGTTTCAATAAGGACGTTCAGTGATATTACATGGAGTTTCAATAAAAATGTTTGGTGATTTCACAAAATAGCAAGTGTTTAGTAAATAGGGAAGTATTATGGACTTCAATGCCTCAATACATAACTCTCATGATACATGAGTAGAATAGAAGAAAATACAAGACAATTAAATACATGCATTGATCTTCTTTGAAGATTTATACTAGATTTATACTATATCCAAACATTATTTTAGACTTTCATTCCTCTCCTTTTCACTGATTTATCAGTGGCTGGTAAGACTGATGTCATTTTTCTTCTTCTTCTTCATCTTCTTCTTCTTCTTCTTCTTCTTCTTCTTCTTCTTCGTCTTCTTCTTCTTCTTCTTCTTCTTCTTCTTCTTCTTCTTCTTCTTCTTCTTCTTCTTCTTCTTCTTCTTCTTCTTCTTCTTCTTCTTCTTCTTCTTCTTCTTTGGTTAACAGCCGTTGGGCTGGTTGGCAGCCCTTTTAATTTCGCTGTAGGTGGCACATCTCTAATCCTTTATTTATTTTTCGGTGTTCTCTAGTCATGGTGTTATTAGAGTATTGATAAATTATTGTTGATGCAGCTCCAATAAAATTAGTACCATATCCAACACCTCAATTTGATTAATATAAAGTTAAAACGAAATTAATTGTGATTGTCCAGCTCTGAAAACACGCTAATTTTGTCTGAGCTGGATTTTCATGGTGAGTGAGAGCTTTTAAAACTACTTAAATTTTACAAGATATACATTCAGAATAAATTCTAAAACATTTATGATAAAACAACAATGTAATCCTTCAGCGAGGCTGGTTCATTAGGACAATAATTCGAGTAACGGCCACCAACAGTGACTGAATGTAGCACTATAAGGCTAGGCGTACACCGGTTAGTTAAGATAAGACAATACAAGACAATATGAGATTAGTGACGTTTAGTCACAGTACTTCACATAATTTCTTATGAAGCAGCACACACTGATGAAATGACTAATCGGTATGTGCTGCTTCATAAGCAGCTATATGAATTACTGTGACTTAACGTGACTAATTTCGTCTTGTCTTGTCTCCATTAACCGGTGTACGCCTAGCCTAAATGATTCAACTCTTTCATAAAAATGAGGCTTTTGAATTCATTATTTAGAAGTCCTGAAAGATCAGAGACCAGTGAAAACAATACAAGTTGGTTTTGGTCACTGATCTTTTGTAAATTCCTAACAAAAATTATTGACAGTGAATTAATTTCATTGGATTATTATTATAATCCAGAGCAGTACTAAAGATCACTTTGTGATAATCAAAAAATCAGCATGAGTTTCAATCTCATGCTATTGTTTCAACATTAGAATTAACGACATGCAGTGAAATTTTACTGTCAATAACATAATTATTACAGTTCTTTATGGATCCCAAAATTCAGAACTTTAAGCCAATGCATTATTGGAAGACCATGATTTATAGCAGTGTGATCTGTATCTACCTAATTGGATATAATTGACTCATAAGTATACTATATTAATCTACAACCTACATTTTTCATGTATAGGTAATCATTGTATTCTTTTATTAGAAATCGATTACAAATTTTGTTGATATCAACCTTATACAGTGATGTATAAATGACTGACATGAAGGCCAATGAAAATATAAACGTTCACAAAACACAATTCGGGCTCTATCTTCCCATGAATACATCCAATTAAGCTTGCTCCATACTAACCAACCGACCTATCAATCATACATAATGATATTACGACATGCAAAAGAATAAAGTAGCTCAATATTGCAGCTTATCGGTCGTTATTGGCGAAGCCCTGGCTCTTCACTGAGTGGAGAGGCCATTATTCGAGTTATGGCCACTAACAGTGGCTGAATGTAGTACTACACTGGATATAGTGCGACATGGGGAGAATGGAAGGAGCAGGTTAGGCTTCACGCATAACAGTACTGCTCTACAATCGCACTAATGACCAATCGGCTGGGATAGCTGCAAAAAGCTTCACAAACAGAGTTGGCTCCTATACGCGCTTAACAAGCAGTGTCACGTGACGTCCCGACTGATTGATTTGTTGCGCAATGTACAAGCATCGAAAATTTGTTTGGCGTCGATGATGTTGATGACCAGTCATTATTACGCACCAATTCTCCACCATTCATCAAAACTGGAAGCCAGTATTGTTGCTGTATCAATTATGCTGCTCATCAATTACAGCACAGTTTATGAAAGTGTATGGTTGACAACAAGCTCATAAGTACAATGAACTTAACATATCTGTTGCATTTTTACAATGAGGGGATAACTATCAGTTACAATAAAATTTCAAGAATACCATTCATGTATAATTCAATGCATTTATCTGTCTGTAAGTATATCAAATCGGTTAGTCTAACAATGAAAAACAACAATTATACAAAATAAGAAATAAGTCGTTTCACTCAGTTATATTAACCATTCCAAATATGTATTACGGGAGTATCAAGTCTTACTAGCAACTTGGATGCTTCTTCAGCACTTAGAAGTGCAAGATCCTAACCCCCCCTTCCCCACCATTGACGAACGATCAACTCCTGCTCCCATTTGAGACAGACTGTATACATGAGGTACTTAGCCAGACCGCACAGATGCAAAAGCACTTGGGACACCTCAAATTCGGTGTTTGGGTTTGTATAATGATGTTGGTAGTGCAGTAGGCAGGCAAGCCAGCCAGCAAGTAGCAGAAGGCGAATCTCGAGGGTCCGGGACGATGGAGAGTCCACAAGGCTAATTACGGGACCGCGGTGGTCTCTGAGACGGCAGAAAGCAGCAGAAGGGGAGACACGTGGGGTAGGCGAAAGCTTCCGCCGTTATTTCCCCAGAGGAGTTGAGGAAGGAATTAGTTCCGCACTGGCGAGGAGATTCTCGACTAGCAAAATAACAACGGACAAGCCCAGCCTCAAACTTCCAGCCCACCCTGTATTAACAACATGCGCTACAGACAATAAACAGCCGTCCTCTTATAGTATACACGCCTAAAGACCGGAGCTCACCTTTAGAGAATCCTCTTAGTCGGGGAGCTGTCCTCCAAGTTTCAAGGCGACGTTTTAGGCCTTCAATAACTCAAGCGCAAGTGATAAATTGAATGATCCCACAAAAGCTTCAACAAGAAGGGGTCTGCTATGTCCGGTGCATGAAAGGAATTTATTTATTGTGTGTAAAACAAGATTAGGTGGGGAGCTTGTAACAATTATTGTTGATAACTAGGGAATGAAAGGCGAGCTTGATACTAGTTTGTGGAATGAGAAGAAAGTTCACCGAATAGAGCGTGGTGTTTACAGAAATGATCGAGATACATAGAGTCATGGCATTAGCTCATGATGTTTCCCTCATTTTCAATATTTTCTTGATAAAAAAATTATTAGAGAGGAAATTGATTTAGGCTAACATTCCCCAAGGTTATAAGATATAACCTTGAACATTACCTGCATTTCGACAAAGAATTATTTCCTGTATTACGTGGAGCTCTAGTTCATTCAAAAATTATTCAAGTTCAGGAATCAATTGAATCTTGATAACGAATAATTCTATGACTGAATAGAATCAGAACACATTCAAAACACTTCCCAAAATACTTTCAACCTAGGGCATAGGTCACATTCCAAATTCTTGATTAGAGCAGTAGCCTATTCTAAGGACTTCATGGAAGTCGTCAAATGTACTCAGATAAGAATGAACTCTTTTAAAATTTGTCTTGGAACTATAAAATTTTTGGTTGAACGTGATTCGAGACTAATTCAGCTAATAAATGATGAGAGCTCTAATACACTAAAACTATGTCAGAGCTTGACAATGTGGGAAAGGTTCTTGCAAGGAAATTTCCACATTGCTCACAGTATAATTCATACTTCACAGTAGAATAGCCACATTATAATGTATATAATATAATGTATATTAATAATGCCTCAAATGCCTTGAAGCCAACTTAGCATCGATTGAGACTCCAAGTTATGAATATTGATCTTCAAGAACTTTCCTAATATGAATCGGCTTTGCCTCGAGGTCTCGAGTTCTCGGCTTTGCCTCGAATCATGAAACCGTCAATAAACTCTAGCATTATTATCCTCACACTATGAATCAGTATTAGTTTTTGTATTGGTATTTATTATTTTCTTTTATTTTTCCAATAAATTCGAATTATCATCATGAATCTTGAAAGAGATGCTCTATGTTACGGTTAGAGGATATAGAGAGCTCAAATATTATGCCTTGTCTCGAGATATTTCAGCGTGGAAGCGTTAATAACGATCCTTATCATCATCATCATAATCATCATTTTCAGCGTTATCATCGTCAGGCATGGCGCGCAAAGTTTCTTATCAATATCACGTGGCGGTGTCGGCAGCGGCACGAAACTTGAAAGAGCAAACTTTGCCAATATCACAATTGACCGTTGCTCTGTCGAAGTCGACATTAAATTCGCTGAATTAGGCGGCTGCAGCCACGTCTTGGAACTCGGCGAGCACAAAGAGCGAACACCCCCGAGCTCCCCCGAGCATTCATTGTGTATTGGAAGGCCAGATCCCGAACCTGTTAACAGCAGGTCCCGATAGTGGCCCGATGATTTATGGCAGTTTGTTATCGGGAGTTCTCCCTGACTACTCCCCACAGTCCGGCATCTTGGTCATTAGCTGTTTCCCCAGCAGCTAACAAACGGCAAACTCCCCACCCCCTCCACCCCCACCAACAACATTCGCTAGTACAAGCGTCTGCATGCATAAACATGGATGGTCCCTTAGTGCTGTCCGTCTCTTCACGCATTGTGTGGATCTTGAATTGTTCATGCCTGTCAATTGTATAACAAAGCCGCTATTTGAATAAATTTGGATTCTGCATCGGACTTATGCATAGGATGGGTTGTACGACCACGCTTGGATGGGAATGTATTGATCAGAAATCGGCTCCATCCAAGTTCTTTTTCAATTCCATGAGCATGTATTTAGTTGTTCACGATAGATACAGGAGATATACCAGAATGCATGCTTTGAAAAAGGTATATTTTGTGTTGAATTTAAAGCATCTTGAAGAAATTGTGTAAAATCTACAGCTTATGCATTGGTTTTGATTGGTTGAATTTTTCTTACATCACTTCCCTTTTTTCTTTTCTCCTTCCCCAAGCTCGAGCTTGCTCGTTTGGGGAAGTAGTTTCTTATGTTCTTTTGTATAATACTGTATTGTGATTGATTCAACATGTTAACTGTTTGTTTGAAAAGTTGTATTTGTAATTTTATGAGAAATATATAAATAAAATAAATAAAAATAAAATAATAAAATACGAGTAAAACTCCATCGAATAATGCGGTGATATCAGGAAAATAACACAGTTGAATATCTCTTGGAAGAATAGAAGAAGAGTAGAATAATTTATTTGAATTAATTTTATCATGTAATAATCAATTTCTAATCATTTATTCATGTAAGTAATTATTATTAAAAACATTTTATTGCGATAATTATATTCTTCTGATACTAGCAACATCGTAAAAGCTCTTCCAAGCTCTTGTGAAAGCTCTTCTTTTATTACGAAACCTCTTTGTTTACATTTTCTGGTCTTGAATTCATTATAAAGTGATAAGGAAAAATTGAAACATAATACAAAACCTCTTGAATTTTTGATTATGTGTATATTCAGTTTCTGGTCTCGGCTCTTGAATAGATGGGAGAGAAATTTCACATGCAAAAGAAATTATTAGAATCATACCAAAATTTCAGTTCATACCTCGTGTCTGTTTAAAATATCAGTTTTTGGGGGGAGTAGGTTCAAAATAGTGTGTTTCCTCTACACACTCTGAGTTTGGAGGAAAGTAGCAAAAATTAAAGCTCGCGTGAAAAACTGGATCATATAAGCACCTGGAAGGGATTTTCATAGGGGAACACGTGAGAAAGTCTGATGAGAAAAACGGCAAATGGCCGTTTCAACACCGTTGCGTCGCCTCACCAACGATTTTTGACGTGGAGATTTCATCGATTTGGACTAAGCTGAGAGATTTATCGGAAGAGAGCTGCCTCACTGCAAAGAGGCGCTAGGCTGGTAGCACTCAGCTGAAAGGTACGGTAGGCTACGTGTGGATTTGTACAGGTGTATGTTGAGTGCTCCAATCGGTACTTTTTTCTGGCTTCAATCCCATTCTCATCTAACAATCATTTTACGATTTTCGAGCTCTAGTTCACGCAACACGTAGAACAAATTGAAAAACGAATCATTTCATTGCCAAAAACAAAATCAACATCACAATGCATAGAGAACTTAAGTTGTAGTGCCTCAATCATTACATGTTTTGCTCCGATCCGATTCGCATTTAACAATTACTATTTCCAAGCTCTAGTTCTTACAGCACCTGGAACAAATCAGAAAATAAAAAGAGTGAATGTTTCAATTGAATTTGATTATTTGATATGAATATGATATGAATATTATATGAATATGATATTATGAATATGATATGAATATGCTATGAATATGATATGAATATGATATGAATATGATATGAATATGATATGAATATTATATGAATATTATATGAATATGATATGAATATGATATGAATATGATATGAATATGATATGAATATGATATGAATATGATATGAATATGATATGAATATGATATGAGCACCTTAAACAATTTATTTGACTTGAATTAATTAAGTCAAATAAATTTTACAATTGAGTCATTATTACCAAATTATTTGAATGACTAAAACAATTTAGTCATTCTTTGATGTGCGATACTCCCATACAATGCAATTCGAGATAAAAAGTACAATATATTATAAATAATGTTGAAGCAATAAATAAATGAATATCAGCAAATAGAAAAATCATTAAAAGATTGAACTCTTAAGAGAAATATTCAAGAACCAAAAACTTCTACAAATAGCCACGAAACGATGACAGCTAACCGCAAACCTAAACACATGTAGAGAGCTGCTGTAAAAAAATAATCGAATACATAATAGATTATAGTTATTGTCTTCAAATGTTTCAAATCTATGCAGAGTAGAATAAACAAATCTCAAAGGACAACTGTATTTCACTGACACGTAGTGCTCTTAAAACCAACAATAGATGACAAGAGCTTATGCCATATCTTGGAAGTTTTTTCTGAATCTCCGTGTCATTGATGCATTTGTCTGAATAGCATGTTTCGAGGTGCATTAATATCGATTTAAGATGTCTTGAAAATGTATCAAGTATCTTGAAAAAGTGAGAAAATATGGAGGAAAGACACAATGAAAATGACAAATCGCAGCTGGTGGTTGAATAGCTCGTAATGCAATTCGGTCATAGGTCTTCATTTGGCGTCAATTCAAAGCTGAGTGGCGAAGAAGAAGTGTGATTCTTCCAAATCATAAATCTTGACTGAAATGATTTATGACGTGGCGAATTGATAGGGAAAGTATTGATTTCTATTATAGTGTTCCTTGAGAGAGATTGAAGAGAGGAAAAAAATACGATAATTCATTAACGGATTGAGTCAATTGAGCTGACATTAAATGGCCTCTATGTGCAAAATACTTGTTATTAGTAATACACAAAAGAATCTTAAATATTAACATAGCACTAAAGCTCATTGCTAAATCAGCTATAAGCTGAAATAATCTCAGTGTTCCTTATAAAGAAGACTGAAATATGAAAAACATGATTATATTGTAAGGATGAGGCTTGATTATATGTATTCAAAATAACTTTTCCAGTTCACGCAATAAAAAGCAACATTTTTTCTGCGTTCTCCTTAGGACGAATATCCGAATGAACTAAATGACCAGGACAGTGATAAGATGAGATTGAAATGTAACAGTGAAAAGCTTTCAACATAGGAACCGAAATAAATTATCTCCATCTTCTAGTAAGAGTTTCAGTGGAACCGGGATTCAGTAAATAATATTATTGTCTCGGAGGTTTCTATTTTAATGGAATGACCCTATTATGGATATGATGGGTAGGTATATTATCAACTAAAGGATTATTATAGTTTATTTGGCGGGATACTAATCAAACTCATCAATTACTATTCAAAAAAGCCTGAACTTTTCATCAATATCAGTGATAGATATTTCAAAAGAATAGTATCTTTATAGTTTCTGATGAAATTTCCATCAATATCAGAGATAGATATTGAAAAGGTAGAAATTTTCACATACCTAGGAGTGACACTCACACACAACAACTCAGAAGAACTGGAAGTGACCAACAGAATAAGATCAGCAAATAAAAGCTTTTACGCGTGCAATAAGTTGCTTAGCTCAAGACTCCTCTCGCAGACATCAAAAATAAGACTGTACAAAACCATCATTAGACCAGTACTGCTATATGCTTCAGAAACCTGGATACTTAACAAAAAAGAAGAGAGAAGGATCCTTGTTTTTGAAAACAAGGTACTTAGAAAAATCTTTGGCCCAACACTAGAAAATGGAGTTTGGAGGATAAAACACAACTGGGAAATCCGTCAGCTGTTTAAAGAACCAGACATATTGGGTGAGATTAAGAGCAGAAGTTTACGTTGGACTGGGCACGTTTTGAGGAAGAAAGAGGACACAATAACAAATAGTGTACTTAGGAACAATCCCGAAGGCAGAAGACCAGCTGGAAGACCAAAAACAAGATGGTGGGACCAGGTCAGAAGAGACATGAGAAGGATGGGGCTGGATGAGGAAGATGCTGCCGACCGGACCCATTGGAGAGGCTGTGTTGATGAGGCTAAGTACCGACTGGGGTACGAGTGGCCACTCCAGTAAGTAAGTAAGTAAGTATCAGAGATAGATATTTTAAGGGAATAGAGTCTTTATTGTTATCTGCAATAATAAGTCAGTATAAGTAGACTGTATTCATAGGTGTTGCGTTGATTCAGTCATTGAACAGGTACTCACTGGGTCAAAATATGAATCAGCACATATTTTATTTAGATCGAACTCGCTGCCCAGTAAGCTTAGTCGTCCACTAAAACCGTTTTTGTCAAAAAGCGGCCGATGTCCAAACAGCTGGCCATTTGATTCAATGTTGGAATTTCGGACTTTCGGTCGTTTGTGACAAAATCGGCTATAGTGGAAGAGTAGGCTAATTGTTCATTATCACTACACAATAATGTAGAATAGGATTTTCTCACAAATGATCCCATTTGTCAGTTCCCGCATCTCTCGATTAAGAATTTCTGCTTTCTTGTGGTGATGACATTGTCATCAATTATTCTTCTCTTTTCAAGGATGACATCGATTGATTGTAATCTTTCTATGATATTAATTCTTCTAATATATTCTTGGTTGAGGCTGCATTACATTGCTGCATGTCTCCAGATACAACTACTCATTCTATCCCAAGGCGATCTCCCAATAATGTTCACTGAATTTCTAGCAACTTGCGCGCCGACTGTATTGGTGGATTCCTCAGCAAAAAGTTGGGGGTCAGAATGCGTTTTATTATATCCGTCGAAGAATTCGTACCTTATACTTTGTTGAAAGGGGAACGGAATAAGAGATGCGCCATCGGAATAGCTTTCTTCGCTCCCAAAGGATACGAATTCTTCTCAGCTACAGCGTCGTTTCACTCCTAGGGATTGAATATATTATGTTATTCGATATCGAAATCCTATGCGTTGCATTCAAATGGCTCGGTCATATTTCAACAGCTCGCTAGGCAAATTGTCACATGCTCTGTAATGTGTTCAGATTATATTACACTTCATCAATTCACAATCCTCCGTCTGACATGTTACATTTTTCATAGATCCCTTTCCAACATTTCCATTTATATATGCGGGAACTATATTGTCTGAGAATGGCAAATGCCAGTGTACGATATGAGGCCTGAAGCTGAGATACGTTCCATCTATTGAATGGTGATGTCTATTTCTTCAAAATCTAATATCTACATTATTCAATATCTAAATTTCATAGAGTTTTCTTGTTTTTTCCAACTTCAGAGATAATTGGATCTCAAATTGATAGTATCCAATCACAAGTTTCCAATATTCAATTATCAATTGTTCAATAATAATTGGAAATATTGATAAAATTTTTCTCCACAAATATAATAATTATATTAGCGAAGAAGAACCAATAAACAGGGAAGGAATACACTCATACTACAAACAAGATATATACTGCCTCTTGTTTGTGCTTGTACTTGTTTCATTGCATAGAATAGTAATAGTATTGAGGTTATGAGTCATTTAGAAACAGTTTATGCCTGTTGTAATCTCCTTTGTGAAAAATTTAATAAATGATTGATTGTTTGATTTATAATTTATGTGAGGGATTTATTCTAGAGCTTCTTCTTATGAAGTACCATTCTCAAATATATTTTATGACAAATAGAATAGCATTTGAAGTAGTGAATTGATATTTTTTCTTTTGATGTTGGGGGAATCTATGACTGCATTCAAGAGTTTTCAATCATTATAATGGAAGTCACAATTATTTCTCGAGAGCTTTCCTGTAAGAAGCTCTCGACAGACTTGACGTTTTCTCTAAAATCAGTCTTGAAGCTGAGCTCGTTATTTTTTCACAGATCATTAGAAAATTACTGAGTGAGAGAGCTGTCTGTCACTTTACATCGTTTCACTTTTCCACTCATTAGATATTTCTTATCCTTCACTCACTCAGCTCCGCATTTTACAACTCTATCAAAAATTCATCTTTTTTTTCTGGAGTGAACATCTTCTTAACCTTAGGCCTGTACTTTCTCAAAGAACTGAATGGCCATTTGTCTCATACTGTTGTAATAAAAAAACTTGAAATTCATATCCGTTCAATCAAAAATCCCACAATTGGTCAAAATCCACATTATTAATTCCACAAGAGGAGTCAAAATAGAGGTATCCTACATTATTTTCTTCTAAAAAGTTCTGCAAGATTTATCTCATATTATTGTATTTTGAGTAGGAAAGCATACCATCTCTCATTTCTCACACTAACTGGTGCGATGACAAACATATGAAAATGCCTATAATTGGATGGAATATCAAGGAGATAAATAAAGAAGTTCTGTCATCACTTGGAACCACAAATTTTTGAAAGAATATTTTGTTATAATCATTTTTTGATGAGTGCTTGACTGTTTCAATGAAAATCAGTAGATTAGTCATGCATCATGAACCACCATTAATTCCTGATTATTTCCGTAAAATTAATAATTACTTCATTACTGAGTTGTAATCAGGTGGGTGGTACATTGTTGGGAACAAAGCTGCGTTATTAGCCTGTGATAGGCGTAATCGATCTTGAACACAGTAATAGCATTAGTTTGCTACTCCAGTTTCAGTTTGATGATCATGAATAATACAAGACATTGCTTCTCGCGGTATTGAAATTAATCCATATATTGTCTGCAAGACATTGTCCCACAGTGTAGAAATTACTTCATATATTGTTCCATAGAATGTTCAATACATCGTGATCTGGAGCGCAACCGTATTGCGGTTGCATTGGATACAATACATTATTATATTGAAAATTTCTCATAACCTCACATGTAGACTTCACCTACTGCTTTCCCGAAATTGAGCTTCGGGAAGTTTCATCACCACAGCCTTCAAATTCCAGAGGTTTTTGTTAGCTTGGGGGAGAAATTTAATTAATTCAAACTCAAATGCTCAAATAAACAGAGTAGATGAATGATAATAGATTATTGAGGAATATTTTTAAAGTTGAATGAGAAATTGATGTCTGACTAATTAGGGTCTAAACAGTTTCAATTCTGAGTCTATTACAGGAATTTTATTTGAGTGGTTGGTGGTCTATAATCACTTTCATCATTGGAGAGGATGATGGGTCTATGCAGAATTATGAATAATTCATATCCATGAATAGAACTAAGATAACATCTACGATAAGATACACTTATCTAACTCACATTTATAACTTCGCTACAAGTAAAACAAAATTGATCGCATTTATGTTGAAACCTATCAATCTTTTTAGAAAATTTCTTCAATTATATTAACAGTTTTGAATTATGTGAACAGTGAATTATCTACAATTATCTTATTATTATTACAATTATCTTGAGCAGTGAATTTTTTTTTCATTTGTATCTGTTTTAATCTAAAATTGAATATTTACCTGTCATAATGAAGAATGGTAAATTCAATTTCGAATATTACATGACATCTTATTCAATAGCAGTTTAGCGATGATCTTCAATTTCCCCTAGTACATTACGGTGTAATCTCTCTATTGAATTTCCACAAGTATCATCTATATCTATAAAAAGCTAAATATGATCAAAGGATTGATCCCATAGCAAACCTAGGCTAGGCGTACACCGGTCAGTAAAGACAAGACAAGACAAGATTAGTCAAGTTTAGTCACAGTAATTCACATAGTTGCTTATGAAGCAGCACACACCGATGCAATGACTAATCGGTGTGTGTTGCTTCATAAGAAGAAGAACTGGATTCACACATACAAGGTTTATAGTTATTATAATAGCATATGTTTAAAGTATGATCTTGGATGAAAAAACATAGAGATATAAATACCCAATCCATCAAAAATGTACACCAAATTTTCCATCAGTTAACTCATTAAATTTTACTTGGACGTGAATAGCCTATCGTTAGCCTCAACGGGATTTCTGAGATCCCGTAGCGAAGCACGGGTGACCTGCTAGTCTCTTATAGAATTCGAGCCTGAGAAAAATTCATCTCCACCAGAATTCGACATGACATTCAATTTATATGTAGTAATAAATTATTGATAATTCATTAGTTTTGTGTAAATGATCGATTCATGAACAATATTCGTCCTCTACCTTTCAACACTCTCAAAACTTCAAGACTCTCAAACGAACTTTTCGATGACATTTGGGGTCTTGATAGCTATTGAACAAACCAGCACAACATGAAGTCTTTGTCATTTGCGGTATTGTTGTCAACATTGGAGGGCTTTTATCGTCTCCAATAGACAGCCGAAGTTATTGAATGTCAAAAAGAGTGAGCTGAACAAGCAGAAATGTACGTTACGAAGGAAATGGAAAGAATGAAGAATGAATGACAGTATCACAAGTGACAATCGCACTAACTCAGGCGTATTCGGTGGAAATAACTGGCAGAAATCATCCTTCTTTTCCCTCCCAAGGATATCTCTATTGGTTGTCTGGCAATGATGTCAGACGAAAAGACGAATTGAGTAATAAGAGAGCAATATTCTCGTTTTTGAGGATCGAGAGTTAGTTTGAAGGTTGTATGCTAAAATGCCTTATGGATAATTTGAAATTTGAAGGAATGTTTAATTTGATAATTTGAAGAAAAATATTGCAAAGTATAACGGCCAGTTTCATATAAATACAAACTAATGTATTCAATCACCGTTCCATTGGTTGTCATTGAATTGGTTTCATTAGATGATAATTATCATTCTATGGCACTAAAATTCAATTTGATTCCTGTACAATCAGCAAAAGATAACATGAACGGTGATAAATCGGGATAGATGATGATGATTTTCATTACTTCTGCATTCATGGAATATATCACCTGGTAGTGTATTTTGGCAACCGAATTTTACAGATAAATTAAGAATTTAGTCTGTGCCGGAATTTATTTCCACTTTCTTTTTCCCATACAATGAATTTGTAATGAGTTGATAATTATAGTCTTATAATAATGTATCATATTAGGCCTACTAGATTCACATATCAATATTTTCATAGTTATTGGAAATAGTTATTGTCAAAAGTAACAAGGATCATGTAATAGGAAATAAAGTATTTTCTCTTTCTCTTTCTCTTTCTCTTCTCTCTTTCTCTTTCTCTTTCTACCTCTCTCTTCTCTTTCTCTTTCTCTTTTCCTTTCTTTCTCTTTCTCTTTCTCTTTCTCTTTCTCTTTCTCTTTCTCTTTCTCTTTCTCTTCTCTCTTTCTTTCTCTTTCTCTTTCTCTTTCTCTTTCTCTTTCTCCCTTTCTCTTCTCTTCCTCTTTCTTTTTCTCTTCATTCTTCTCTTTCACTTTCTCTTTCTCTTTTTATATCTATTTCTTCTCTCTCTTCCTCTTTTCTTACCCTTCAACTTTCTAGTTCCCTTTCTCTTTCTCTTTCTATTTCAAATCCTCTTTCTCTTTAATATTGATTGTGTGCAAATTTTCAAAAAGTTCTATCAAACTAACCTGAAATATCCATCTTATTTTTTCTCCAATCAGGTAGAATTAAAATGAATGCATAATTTTCAGTCACACTATGTGTTGATTAGAGGTTAGAGTTCTACCTCAACAATTCAACAATTCACGTTCACAGTATTTCTTCCCTGCAAATACTTTTCCAAACCCACCGATTTGAGTCAGATCTTGCGTAAGAGTTTCCACCAATGATAACAAACATTCCACTCGATTACGTCACGCTGTCGCCGTGGAATTGAAAATAAATATTTTCACATGTAATTCGTTTATTTGGATAAGCCACCCTGGGGACGATGTGATTCCTGGCGAGGGTTTGTCCCGGGACCATTGCTTCTTCTCCTTTTGCCCTCTCCCTCAAACGACACCAAACAACTTTTTTCTGTAGCAGAGTTCTTATTTTGAGAGAAAAAAACGCTTATTATCACATACCATGTTTATTTTGTGATGTTTCGCTCTTTCAGTTCCACCTGGTGATCAAATATGTTATGTTATGAAGTCATTAAAAAGCTCAAACAATGGAGGACTTTACCTAACAAACATTATTATGAAGCAGCAAAGCAGCAACGGTTTCGTTCCAGGCTAGATTTTCTAGGGCTTCTTAGACAAACAAAAACAGCATGATCATTATTATCATCATCAACAACAACAAAATCATCATCATCATCTTCATAATCAAAAAATTTCCTTTTTTCAATAATTATAATCAATTCAAAAGCAATAAACATATTATTTAATGCTACCAGCTTTTTCAAAAACTGAATTGACATGACGATTATTGAATAATAATAATAATAATAGATTACTTGACCTTCACCAGAACTATGAATTTATCAAATTATGATCAAGGGCCTGTTAAGAAAATTAGAAGTCTTGTATAGCAGGAATAAGGTAGACACACGCTAGATGTATGAATTTATTACACAATATGCAGTGCTATCTACATCTTCATGTGTCTGCTTGCTACCTGTATTGAATTTTCCTTTCACTCTTAGTAGGACTTCTAAAATTTTATTAAACAGGCCCTTGAAACCATTCTCTCTATTTTGCCAAATATAGGATTTGATGAAAAATAATGTTAGAAGATTATGAAGTTATCGCGCTCTTAAGATTCAAAGATACTGAGATCTGAAGATTTGAAGTTTATTTCAAAATCAATCGTTATCTAAATCAGTTAGGAGTTCGAAACGAATTTTAGAATGATTGCAGTTGGAAATTATTTAAATACACTTTTTGAAAGTTTCAGAGTATGCAAATAACATCAGTGAACTGATGGCTGAGCTGCGATGTCTGTACTTTATTCGCAACAAGAACTACCTCCTCTGAACATGTCGTGAAAAGTTTCACAGCTCTCAGGAGAGATGAAACATGAATGAATTCGGAGGTAACTTCTGCCAAACTTCTTCCAGTCGGAACTTGTTGGCTCACATCTCAACTACTTTTTTCATTCCTTTTTTCAACAGTCCTTCATATATCTGAACAATTTCTAGAGTAGTGGACTTGACTTTTGATGTTATTGATTTTGAGTTATTGAAAGTTTTCTTTAAAGTTTGCTTTCAAATAGAAGCTCATGAAGTTCAACAATGTTTGATTGCTACAGAGCTTACAATGATGTGAATTTTAAATGATAATCATTACAAACAGCTTCAACAAGAATCATTGTCTCTGATGCCTATAATAATAATAATAATAATTCCGTGTAACCTGGCTGGCTCAGGTCTGGTGCCAGAGTTTTCAGGTCACTCCTGATTAGTTCAGGGTCTCTGACGTGACTTAATGACTGTTTTTTAGGCAGCCGGGACCGACGGCTTAGCGTGTCCTCCGAAACACGATGCCTCGTATATGTATTATAATTGATGGGATAATCTATCATATTACAAGAAATTGACATACTACTCTTGTTCTTTGCTGTAACGATTAAGTTTAGTTCTTGTAGATAGTATTTTACCATAAAATGTTAGTATAAAGTATTATGATTGTATCAAGTCAAATACACATACAGTATATATGTGTTTTCAGATTACACAATAGCTTCATAAACTCTCGAAGTGTTTTGAATTGTTACTTGTTACTTGTTACTTGTTAATTGTTACTTGTTTCGAATAAAAATTTCGATTGAACAGAAACTCAAACATATCTTGTTTGCTGCAGACATCCCAAAAATGAAACGATCTGCGCAGAAACGAAAAGGTCACATAGTTCACGCCGTTGCGTGTGGTTTCCCATAAAGACTGCTTGGCATCCCCTCCAAACCTGCGCAGCGCCAAAACGGCCAGCATCTTTTTGTTTCTGGGATATTTATATAATATTGTCTAAACGTCAATAATTACAAAGGATCAATTATCCATCCATTTTTTTTATAATATTTCTTACGCTACTTTTTACAATACTTACCGGTATTGTTATGGTAACGAAAAATAATAATTTTCAATTATTATTCATTTCCCATCTATAAAATTGTCTACAAATTATTTAATTCACCACTACTGTATATATCAAAAGTTAAGGTATGTATGCACAATGTTGGATACACGAATAGTGATTACTAAGCAATTAAACTTCCCCCTTCTGTATGATTTCCACTACACAACTCTGTACACAATATTTGTTATGTTATAGTTGATTTATTCAATAATTCTCAATTACTTATATACTTCTCAAATTATATTCTAAATAATGTGGAATATATGTGGATATATACAATACTTATCTTTTAAAGTCCTTAAAGGCTGTTTTATACGAACAATTCAAGGAAAACGACACTAGGAACACGAAATACTATTCAGAACAATTTTTAGACTAGAGTGTCTACCCGACAATCTCCTGTATTTTAGGACCCCTAGACGTTCATGGAACAGGTGCCCGGTTATCTTATGTAACAATTCCAGGTCTTACCTTCTTGGAATATCTTGTACGTATATCATACTCAAAGATGTAACAGTAACTTTGAGTGAATCTACCTTGGTGCTTCCATCTATTAATCATTCTGCTTTGTATTGCGAGACTGTAGGTGGAAAATTTAATATTTTTAATGGTCTGTGCACCCTGGTAGTTTGGCTGCGCCACGTAAAAAGAGTGGAAGCTTTACGTGTCATGCAAGAAGTGAATAGAAGGAAGAAATAGGGGGAGAAGGGGGGGAGGGTAGAAGATGAAAATAGCATATGTAGCGTAGAAGACGGGCGCCTATAAAGATGTAAAAAAGGGGAAAGTTTTGCCCCAGCTACGTCTCTTACCCGTAACGTTCTGGGTCCCTAGAGCTTTGCCAACTTTTATAAGAAGTAAATAACTTCCGTCGGTCCTCGGCTAACTTCCATGTTTATAACGGGACGTTGGTGCATCTGAATTTTCTGAAATTCAAGTAATTTGACCGTTGCGCACTGGCGAACAAACTTACATGTACGGTACCGAGTAACTTTACATTGGTTGTAATTATAGTACGACGGGAATCGGACAGATAACTGGCAGGAAATCTGAAGTCATCAGAAAGAAAAGTTGAAATAATAGAATCAAGGGGAACCAAGTAGTTAGAAATTAAGAAGTTGAATATTGTTCTTGATAATAATTTTATTTCGAAATTTGATTCCAGAGAAGCTTACTTATTAAGAAAGGATACTCTTTATTCCAACTACCGTTTTAGTTTTGCTTATTCAAATTTATAGACATACCTAGACGTATACAGATATACTTTTGATATATCAAGGGTACTGTACTTCAAATCATATATCTAAGTAATATTTAAATTCCAATTGCAATGGATATGAATCTATAAAACTACTCATGCGAATCAAAATAATAAGATTATCTGTAGGCCTATTGCGTAGAGATCCCCGAAATAACAGCCATAATGTTTAGTCTTTTATTATAAATATGTTTCCAATACAAATCATACAAACAAATTGATGAAGATTCATACTGTAATAACTCTACAGTATCAAAATTAACGAATTTCAAGACATTTTCTACATATTGAAAACATTAAATGAACTCAAACATTTTACACAGATTGCTGTTTGTGATTCAGACAAAACTTACCACACCCTTTACTGACCTGCAATAAATATTATAATCTACGATGTTTTTGTTCTCAATTTATATTAAAAAATGACTAAATTATTCGATTTGTTTTTTACAACATTTTTCCTTTCCCTAAAAGCTAGGGGGAGGCACGGCCCCCCCTGCCCCCGTGTATGGGCGCCCATGAATGTTCTGTTCATGAGTTCAAGTTCAAAATGAGTTGTAGAAACTTTGAAAACACATCTTGCCAAGTCATTAGCGTTGTGAGTAGACTGTGACTGAGCCAAGTCTAAATGAAAGTGAGCAGTCAAGGATGGAAGTGATGTAAATGAGAAGTCTCTCACAGCTTTAAAATTTCATAGAATGAAGAAATCTGCCCTCTAAATGGCAAGCCAGAAGCGTCCAAAGACGGTGCGAATTGTTTTAGAGGCCAGCAGCCCCCAGATTCCTCATAAATTTTATATGTCCAACATCTAGCACGCCGTTCCTTTTCCAGAAGAGAACAGCGCTCTGAATTTTTCATTCTTTAGAGCTTTTCCGACCTCGTAGTCTGTCCCAGCTCGGAAAGACCAGAAGAAATTCGTGAATTTGGAAAACGTTGGAGTCTCACAGCATTCCAATAGGGTGACTGCGGAGGGATACGGATGTCAGTCCTCCTGGCTTCCATGTTGGCTGGAACAAGTGATTTCGAATTTTCTATGTCGAGGAAATCAACTCTCTCATAAACAACTTATCTATAGAATAATAATTAATATAGCATAATGATTGAAGATATTCATTTCTATAAACGACTCATTGAACAGATTTGATTGTAGTTTTTGAATCTCAGCATGTAAACGCTGCACATGCAAGGGGATACTAGACTACCAAATAGTTCTATTAAAAGGTTTATTAATCACTCTTGATTGGATTGAATTGAATTCAACTTAAAAAATCCTTCGAACTCATTATTCAAATTCTAATCGTTGAAATAATAACTATAATAATTATATATCATCGATTAATTATGATTAATTATTAATTATTTTTAATTAATTATTAATTAATTATTATTAATTATAATATCATCGATTGTTCATGAGCAGTCTATGTTACTTAATGATTGGATTTGGGAATATTTTTGATGTCTTAATAATAAATTAATCATACGTAAGGTAAATAATATGTCGTTGATTGATAATTAAATTCAAGGATGTTTTGTATGTTCTACCAATTAATTAATCACATATACACGGATACTTCACTCTATCTACACTATTTGAATCAGGTTGCATTTAATTGATCATTAGTTTTTCAATTGAGTATTTACTGCATAATCAATATTTCCTCAAAATATTTGATAAACTCACTTTTATGAAGTTTTCTTCGAACCACATGTTTTCATGAAACTCAAAAGGCTGAGTGCTCTGATGATACCAATGCAGGTATTCACTTTGTCCCTAAAAACGGGATTTTAGGGGTTTTTCTTATTATAGACCGACATACCAAGGTGGATGAGATACGATTTTTTCTAGCAAAGCTTCAGAATCTACAGTCCGATGCAAATGGTTACTTTGATGAGACAGGAGCTTTGTAAGATGTGGAAAAAAGCTGTCAGACAGCACTCGAGAAAGATGGAAATGCTGCGCTGATGTTTGTGGCTCCTAGTGAAAGCTTCGTACCAGTCGCGGAAAACCTTTGATCTTCTTTCCACATTTTCATTCTGGTACAGCTCATATTCCCAGGCACATTATGATAAACTCTGATGTCTTCTTTCCTAATGTGATGTGATGTGGTTTGCTTTCACCGTAATGCATTAGTGAATAATTCGTTCAGAGAGACTAGAAACGCTATAAGTTGGAGAGTCTTCAAAACTGAGAAATGCCCTTCACATTATTGAAGCAACACGAGACGGTTAATTAATAAGTAATCCAATCAATGATCAATATTAATTTGTTCTTGGCAGAGCCATACACATATCAAATTTGATGACAGATTCGTTTCAAGCAGCGACCACATAGTAGAATAGACGGAGCATGCAGGCAGACTTTTGAAGCCAGCTCTAGCGCCAATACCCAACCATGATGGCGGCGGCCTTGAGTGAGTCACTCCAGTAGCGAGCGCTCCGACAAGGTCACGCTCAGTTCTGCCCAGTTGTCCACACACTGCAGTGCTAATTTAATCAACCGGCTGTCACTGTCTCACTGAATTGTTTTATTGAATGGCGTTTTAGTATCATACTGCACTACAATGCCAGCGTATTGCATTGCTTATGGATGCTTCAATAAAGGAGGAAGCGTTGAAGGAATAACATTTCACAGATTAGTATATTGTAGGTAGTGTATAATTGGTCAAATTAAATCAAATCTCAGATTTGCCGATGATGTGATGGTTGTAGCAGAGAGCGCCTTGCAGATGAAGGATATGTTGATGGAACTGATAGATGTTAGCGAAGTGATGGGCCTACATCTAAATGCTCAGAAAACAAGAGTAATGTCCAATTCAGAAAAAACAAGGATTGAAGTCAAGTACGGAAATATTGACTATGTTGATGAATATGAGTATTTGGGCCAGATATTATCATTCAGAAACAGAACAGAAAAAGAAGTCAAGAACAGAATTGAAAAAGGATGGAAAAAGTACTGGGCGTTGAGAAGTATCTTCAAGGGTGACTACTCCAACAAACTGAAAGCAAAAGCACTGACCATGTGTATATACCCTGCAATATTGTATGGATCGCAAACGTGGGCACTCACAGAGTACTTGGATAAGAGGCTGGAAACCACGCAAACAAAAATGCTGCGTAGCATCCTTCGTATTAAGTTGAGTCACCGAACAAGAAACACCGAAATATTGAAAAGAGTGCCCGTGAAATATCTGCAGAAGGAAGCTCACGTATCAAAATGGAAGTGGGCAGGGCATGTTGCGAGGATGAACGATGACCGCTGGACCAGGATTTGTACAGAGTGGGTGCCGAGAGACAGAACCAGGAACAGAGGACGACCGCCTACAAGATGGAGAGACGAACTGTGCCAGAGAGTAGGATACGCATGGGCAACTACAGCAAGAGACCGTCAACTATGGTGCAAAATAGTGATGAAGCTCTAAAGAATATAAGTGCCAGCTTTCTCGAAATAAAAATGGACAATATATCACAAATCATTCTAAATTTTGTAAATAACTTAGTCAAATAGAGTTGCCAACCTCTAAAAATTTTAACCTCTAAAAATTTTAACCTCATATAAGAGAGGCTTTTGTTCAATTTGGATGCAAATAAAGCTTTATTATTATTATTATTATTATAGTGTATAATTGGTGTACAATAGTCTGAGTCAGATGAGCAAGATGGAGAGGGTTTGTATTGGTTCAGAATTTGGTCTCAAATTGTAGAAAATATTCAGCACTACAATTTGAGACCAAATTTATAATTTTTGAACCAAATACAAACCGAACTGGAGTACTTCTTCCATCTTGCCCGAGTAAAATCTTTGTGCGATCAGACTATATTAAGTGTTTAATACTATTACTAAATTACTATTTAAGGTTGGAAAACGACACTTAATACTATAATAATAATTATTTTTTTATTATAGTGTAGTACACTATTGTATTGCTGGTACGCAGTACGGATTACTGGGACTACACGCACTGCATTTTAATAGCTTGTAAATATCCTGTTATTAATTATGATATTTCCTGCTGTTTGATTTTCAGAATTGGTTAACCGAATGAAAGTATTGGGCATATAAAATTGTTCTGTGTTCAGAGCTCTGTTGATAATTGAGAGTTAATGTGATATCATGGATAATGAAGAGGAAGCATTCATTATTGATTATTATTTATTGTTATAAGCAAAAAATTATTTTTGAATAGTCAGTCTGCAACAGAAATTGCTCTACTATGCGTTTCATGGAATTGGATGATAATTTGCAAGATTGTAGAATACAGCCTTTTATTAATAAAGATAATATAATTTGCTGAGATGTGTAGCTTTATTTTATGCTTATATGTAATTTTCCAACAGTTCTCAAATCGCAATCCAGTGTTCACTTGGTAAGAATAAGATAGAGTGATTAATTAAGTATTATTATTCCCATTATTATTGTCGATTAGCTGATTAGAGATTTAATTATTATGTGAAATATATAGGCAAATCTATAGTTGGAATATATAGCTTCAATTATTACGTGAAAATATATAGGCAAATCTATTATTGAAATGGTTCTTGAGAAAAAGGTACACACAGTATGTTTTAGAGGGAAGAGCTCGGAGTTGAGGCGAACGGAATTAATCGGAGCGCTTCGCCTCGTTTTCTCGTCTATGTTCTACCAAGAATATCAGGAGAACGGCTGATCTTAGAAAAATGTTTAAATGAAAAATAAAATTCAACCTTTTATCTAAAACTTTCTCGCTTACGAAACTTGCCTACCCTAAAGATGAAAAATTTCCTCGCTTACCAACTTTTTCATGTCACGTTTTCAAATGTATGAAAAACTTTCAACTTTTTTTACTCGTAAAAGTTGAATAAACTGGAAACTGGTGATTTGAGTTACACCATTAGAATCAGTGTTTTATTAGGTATAAGAACACCAAATTTGAAAATTTTAACTTAATCCTAAGGGGACTAAACGACGATGTATTTGAAACTCGCGCACTACAATTTTGAGCTTCTGTGAGCTCCATTTCGCGTTTCTATACCTAACCATGATGGCGGAATTGGCTTCACCACCCGTAATGCTGTAGAAATAGGATCACTCCGTCTATTCTACTATGTGGTCGCTGGTTTCAAGCTTAATACGTAGACAACCTTATATTATTATCAGAGATAATCCAAATCTGGTTGGTCTATGTTATTCTTCGATGTTATGATCCTACTTGGTTAGTCTACATCAATATTTATCAATAATAATATCACAATTGCAATGAGAATTAACAATGCTTTGGAGTATTTTTTATTCTTCGACTTCTATTCTAGTGAACATTTCAACAATATTATAAAAGTAGTAATGAAATTGATGCACATACAAAACTTCTGCATTTCCTGTCTCAAATTGACCGATAGGCATCCCTCGTAGCATAGCATTGACACAAAACTTGAATTGCGATGCTTATGTTGTCGATGAAGCAATCCATCAACAGTCAATTGGTGTTTGTCTCAACTCTATAAAACTAAGAATGCGATATATGCTGCTATTGCAAATTAGCTGGCGTTCATCTGCAGCTATTTCAATTCAACCAGTCTTCTTCTTCTTCTACTTTTTCTCCTCCTCTTCATCATCTCCATTCTCCCTTTCATCCTTCTGTATCTTTGAGTTAAATCTTCCAATATCATACTGTATTTTCTGTATCATCGTGCAAATCTCAGCTCGAACCAGTGTTTAAAGGTGTAACTACTTTGAGATTTTCCCAACTCGAAAATTCCATAATTCTGATTTGACTCCTATTTGACACTAATTTGACTGCGATTTTATGTCAAGGTTTTTTCGGTGACTATTCCTCCATGATGCTTGGATTCATTTTTAAGATTCAATTATTTTACAACCTTCCCATCGTTGGTATCCATGTTCCAGCCAAATCGTGCCGAGTAGTCCAGGAGGAGTATGATAACCGATTTACACAAGTGGCCGAGATTTGAGCTTCGCTCGACTTCGACTCCGCTCAATTTTTTTTTCTGAGGATGATGCCCACATGAGCTCTAGGCTTGTGCGTGGGTAATGAGAGGGGTGATGATGAGATATGACGACTACTTTTTAGGCAGTCGGGACCGACGGCTTAACGTCTCCTCCGAAAGACGAGAGTGGCCGTATTTGTCAAAAATCCTTCCGTCAACCAGGCTCGAACCCTGGCCCAATGGATTTTATCTGACTGCTGATAACTTAATCAGTCTGACGCCTTAGCCGCCTCGGCTACGAACCACTCCAGTCAATAATTTCGACTCCGCTCTACAACATTTATATTTATCGGAATCCTTCATAATCACAGAATAATAATATCGTTACGTTAGGATACGTTATTTCATTCACTTTCAAAATTGAAAAGTTGATGAACTTGAATCGTCCCACTTATACATATATATTACCCACTGCAAATTGCGTCCCACTCCAAATATATTGGGATTGATATTTACACTAACAAAACTGGTGGTCTATTGGTCAAAAACGTTGATATTTGAAAACGTTCAAGTACAATTTTTTCCTTGAACATTTTCCACAGATTTAGAATTTCCAATTCTAGAAGATTTATAAAAATTCAGTACGGTTGATAGTGCAGTGATCCGAACCTAATAGAATTTGAAAATACGCCCCTGCAAAAACATTCCGGTTACGAGGTTCTCAGTCATGTTTATCTTGTGTCAGACTTTCCTGTGATCCCGGAGAAAAGAGATGAAAGCACGCTTCGTTGAGCACCGAATCGGGAATCTATTGAAGACTCTTCCCTGATCAGTTTCATCTTTTAGTCATCGGATGCCTAGATTGTTCGCCCTTCAGGAAGCAACCTTTATTCTTTGGACATATGTCAAAGCTCACAGGGGAAAATGTTCTACAAAGAGATTTTCTGCTTTTCAATATTTCCTCATTGATACAGCTTTAGTCTGAGGCCCGATCT
The DNA here is from genome assembly GCA_017141395.1 of Laodelphax striatellus. Lineage (NCBI taxonomy): Eukaryota > Metazoa > Arthropoda > Insecta > Hemiptera > Delphacidae > Laodelphax > Laodelphax striatellus. Next base: position 18,173,285 of record CM029533.1, read on the forward strand.
CATCAGGTTTGAGTGACAGTTAGTTCCAGTCAGTAATTCTAAATGGGTGTGGTAATATGATTTTTTTTTTGTAATAGAACTAATCGTCGCTCAAACCTGAATTTAGTTTTGGTGAAATCGGGCCTTATCCGTAATCAATTAAGTCTATCATAGGATTGACAGTGTATGGAATATCTTATATACTCATAACCAGCATTATTCAAGTACACGAAAACTTCAGTTAGATGTTTGTGGTGCTTGAAATGTGAAATGGTGATTTTTTGATGATTGCGGAACCAGTAAGGAATAAAATTCACTCAATTATAATCGATGATGAACATCGAGTTTCTACTAACAATGTTAGTATAAACATTTTTCCATAGTTAACCACAGTTTCTTCCAACCATGAACAATGTTATAACAATTTCTTATCAAGTGGAAAAAGTTAAAAATGTGTGAGAGAGAAAAGAATAAAGCATATAAGAATTGTTTATTATATGTTTTATTTAAACAAAGGAATAAATATAAATTTTATTATAAGTTTCTATTGGATGAATGTCAGGCCTCCATTAGAAATTATTATCAATCTCAAAGGCGGTGGAATCAGAATGCACAGCAACTTAGCATGATTATTAAAAATAAGAATGATTTTATTTCTTATTCAATATTGTATAATTCATTGATCAGTGATTTCATATTAAGTTATTCTATACAACTTGTTTTTTCTGTACAAACGGTTTTATTCAGAATTGTTCATGGTCAGATAACTTTTTCCAAGAGGAATATTTGTATCTCTGTCAACAACAAATTTGTCTGTATAATTGATAATTCACATTCAATTTCTCCCCTCTCTAAAACTGAATCCAGTTGACAGTCAATAATAAAAGATGTAAATGTGAAACAAATATTAATATTTTATGAACGTTTCAACTTGTTTTCCTTTGCTCTAATCCGAGAAACATGCATCACACGTTCAAACCCATGAAACCACCAATAAGCGACAGATATCGTCACCATTATTCACAATTTGACTGACTAAGGAACGATTTATAGCTAATCTACGCCAAAATTTTTCAGGCGAGAATCTCTGGTTGTCACATTACATCGAATGGGAAGCTGATTGATCGATTGTTTCCAGTGACGTTGATTTGTCTATTCATCATCGGTTATCAAACCGCTGTTTTAATGTCGTCGTCATATCGAACAGACTGTTGCCAAAATTTGATGGAGGGTTTTCTGATACTGTTCCATCAAAAATGAACCATTGATTTAGAATTTGGAGATTTGATGTATTGTCATTCTTGAATTGAAAATATCTCTCTTATACGTATACTAAAAATGAAGTTGAAAATTAGGTTTGATGAAAAGTTGGATAAATTCGTTCACATGGTTGAGGAAAGATTATTAAAACAACATTATTTACATTGATATAAACAAGAAACTCGTCAATCCGATTATGAACGAGAATGTGTAAGATTTATTTTCTGATTCCATCAATGTTATTGAGACATTGAAAATTAGAAATTTCTGTGATTTAATAGAAGAACGGAGCACTATCACGAAGAGAGGAGGATATTTCACAAAAAAATGAAAGATAATCAAGTGAAGAACTCAACAAAAACAATTTCAGCATTGGAATTACTTGCAGCATTGTTGACTACTTTGAATTTTCTCGAATCTACAGATGTTTTAATAGAGAAATACTGAATTCTCCAGTTTCTAGAATCTTGAGCGCAAGTCTATAGTATCAATAGTATTGAATAAGTGATTATTATACTCAACACTTGAGAATTCCATGATTTCTTTCAAAGTTGAGAGTTTTAGAAAATGCAAGAGTAGTATCTGGATTACTTCTACCACAAAGGAGAGAGTTGACAAAGAGTTGACAGAGAGATGACATTTGGCTGTTTTTCGGGTAATCGGGTAATCTAACCTATCAGCCAAAGACATCTGGCAACGCTGGGTTGCTGACTGAAATCAGATAGCGCTTAGTGGGCGCAGGGGCTCAGGATTATTATTTTCTTAAAATTTGCAACAATTTTGAAAACAAAACTGACCATAACATTTTTTGTAGTGCGGTTCTAGGTAGTTTGCCTGTGGCATTCACCTGATTTATCATCTTTCCAACAAATTTCAATTTTTTCCTTGAAAATTGTTTTTACTGGCATGATTTCTCGATCGAGCTGGTTGTCAAATAACAGCATTCTGCAATCTGTTCATTGGATACTATGATGGGGGAGGGTCGGCCCCAGTTATTTGTGGGATTGAATGGTGTAGAACCCCTCGTCGTATTTCGATTTCCCTGCAGTTGTATATATCCTCATCCGAACAGCAATACAAGAACCCTCAGGGATTAACGATGTAATAAAATACGACAGGGTCGAACTCATTGTCAGAGAGAGATTGATAGTAACGCTCGTATATATTCGACATTGAGTCCTACTACACACCATCTGGCTCGGATCAGTAATTCCGAGAATTGATCGATCTTGACAGTATTGTTTTGTCAGTAAAACGACAGTTGAACACTTTCCAGATAAAAGCTTTAAAAAGTTTTCAATATGGAAGATGAAGGCATGATGAAGGTGTTGATTGAAGGCATTAAAGGAAATGTAACAATTAATATTTCACTTTCCTAGCTAGGCGAAAAAATCTCGGACCATCACGAGAATGGGTTTAAAGCGGAGTAGGCTCTGCGTTATACGAGGGAACAGTGGGAGATGGTGATATAGATACTCTGTAGAACAGACGAAGAGAGAAACAGAGTGAGAAATAGCGAATGCGCACTATTCTGTTCCCGTTTACTCCACTGCCATTTGGAATGTATTCTCGTGACTCAACTATCATTACCAAAGATAATGAAAGTATTACTTTCTAAAAAGAAAAAAAGGTTGAATCAATCTCAAAATGAAAATACGCTTCAAGGTCCTCTGAGTTTCTCCTTGCATAGAGTGATTCTAACGACCACATAAAGCCATACACAACAAAATGAACAATGTATTTCAGAACAATTCCACTATTAAATTTACTATTTACTACTGATAAAAAATAAATGCACTAACAAAAGTTGATGCACCTTCAATAGTTACGATACTATGTGATGTGCACATGGCCTCTCGGTTTTTGTGCGTTATGAAGAGGATGAAGAGAGATGGTCCTACAACTTCAAGAGTTACAACTACAACACCGGGAAGCGATTTTGATGCTCATGAATTGGATTCGGCGAAGCATGTCTCATGTAGTCACTCTTACAAGGATAGTAAGAGGCACTCTTAGATGATATTAGATAATCTGAGCGATTAGATTCCGGTGCCAACCACTTTTCTAAGAATTTAGTTATTTCCAAGAATAGCAATTAATCTAGATCGTGTGACGAACCATTCTTCAAGAAGGTTACAAGGAATAAACTTGGACCTTCTTCCAGTGATCTTTCTCGAGAGATTTCAAACTGTGTATATCTAACTTTTTAATTTTTTGTGATTAGAAACTCGGCAACCTCTCCAAAGTGCATTTAATCCAGTATTCTGCCATTCCTGTGTTCCCCCTGACACACCCTTCGTGCCTTCAGAGGCTTTCCATAGCTTCTTGATGGAGGTAAGTCCTCCCAATCCTTAGCATGCTTTTCCCATTTCCAACCCAATTATTCTAATAAAATTAATTATACCTCAAGTCAATTGCTCACAGCAATTGGTAGTCTCTATTGTTCTCATTCGATCAATAATTTGGTAGGTATCATACCAATAAATCTATAGAGATCTGACTGACTAATTCGATAGAATTACATTTTCCAGTATTATTCGTTTTCATCTTGATATTTTATCGATATATTCACATTTCATTGTTGTATCAATCTTATTTAGTAATTGGAATGGAACAATTTTGATTTGAATCTTTTATTGAACTCATTTTCCATTCTTTGCTCCTACTGTATTTTCTTAAGTGGAATAGAATTTTCAAAAATAGTGATATAATCTCATTAGATTGTTGTATTAATCTTATTTTGTGATTGGAATAGAACAATTTTGATTTGAATCTTCAATTGAATTAATTTTAAAGTAGTGATATATTTTTATTTAAGTGTTGTATCATTGTTATTTGTGAATCATAAAAAAACAATATTTTGATTTGAATCTCCAATTAAACTTATTTTCAATTCTGTAATGTAGAACAGAATTTTAGTATTCTTAAAAATATGTGATGTATTCATATTTGATTGTTCTATCAATCTTATTTGTGAATCGTAATAAAATAATATGATTTTGAATTATAATTCAACATACTTCTAGCTCTCCTGTATTTAGAATTTAATTTTCGGAGAGCTCGAAAGTATATGAGGATGTAGCGTGGAAGGAAGCGATTGACATGCCTTTCGTTGGGAGTAGAGGATGGTTTTTGAGAGGCATCATCCGACGCTCCTCAGTCCTCTCTCGCAGGATACCAACCGACAGATGCTGCCTGCGTCGCGGATTTTCGTAAGTGACGTCACAATCCCTCTACAGCGCATGCGCGTTGCGTCGCCGCGTTTTTGTGTGCGCAACTTGGCGCACATTGATCAGTTACGCAGTATAAAGCGGCGCGTCGGTACGGTGTGATGCGTTCAGTACGCGACGGGACGTCACCGTAGGCTGACTGGAGACGCTCTGCGACGCAACGTTGCCACGACTGATGACGTCCGGTGACATGACTGTCGTCACGTGAGCTGTCAATCAGGTAAACGATCTGAATTTGACTTGGCTTCTACTCTAGACGAAAACCAATGCGCAGCAAATAAAAATTGTCGTTAGCGTAACATTACCGGTATCCTCACCATATGACAACAATGCTGTTGAATGAGCATATTTTGTTCATTCACATTCTGTATTCTGGTAACGAAAAATTTAAGGAGATTAAACTGATATTCACAGAGTACAAGAACAGTTAATAACAGAATATGATTTTATCTATGAAAAATACGTAACAATACCGGTACTTATATGTAAAATTCATACCAGTACTTGTAATTGACAATTTACAAGTTATTAATCAATTTTGGTAGAGTCAGCAAGTTGAAACATTGGTTTTTGGGTGCCAGTTGCGATTTAATTACATAGAGAGATAATAATTCATAGCATAAAATAGATCATATTACATCAACATATTCCACCACTGTTTTATAAAGTATTTCTAACGTATTCAACGATATTGAATTGTTCATTTCATCATGTTTATAACGTAGAATAATTCTTTGACATTTTTTGTTTTTACTATCGTAATGTATTGATATAGCATAGCAGTTATAAATAGAGCACAATAACTTACTTTCAAGTTGTTGAATTTGTGTGAAAATGTAATTAGTAGGAAAATAGTATGTCTTTTATTGGAGGAGAAACCCTTACTGTTAGTTCCCCAAAATTATATTTTGTGAGAATTGATATTTCATCATTGTACTGTATTATTTAGTAGCATGGTGATTGTTTATCAATTATGTAGTAGCTGGTTTGAGAATTCTAAGAGGCTCATCCAATAAAATTCCAAATTGTTGCAATTACACACACTAGACGAGATGGAATGAAATTGCAGTTTCTATCAATTTATGTTCCAAGTCTCTTACAAATAGGTAGATTATTGTTTGATGAGGACAATCCAGGTGAATGTGGATTGTCTTGCAAAATATTCATATTATCACAAAGATAATTATGCTAGAATAGTAAACATATTGAAACTCCAGTAGCTGAGAATTCGGGTAAACATGATTAAGAAGTGTGTAGCTGCTAATCTCAAAATAATTTATTATTGAGGATCTCCCATTCCTCTAAATAATTTATTTGAACTAAATATCGTTAGTCATCTTGAACTAATCCCTGTTTCTATCTCTATGGGAATAGATTGCTTAATATGAATTCAAGGTATAAATCTCCCTATTGAAGTAATGACTATAGTAATCCACTACAAGTGTTTAAATGAATCTTTATTCTGGGGCACGAAGCATATTGTCTTGAGGTTCCAGCCCAGAATAATCGGAGGTGCATTTTACGAGGTCTATCTCACTTAGAAAGAGCGTGATGCCCACAGTATCAAGCAGTGTATCAATGTACTCATGAATAAATTAGAGTATAGGAAACGAGAAAACAAGGTTAAATTTGACCATCGAATCGGGTTAAGCACTTGTCACTGCTCAGTTCACGTGATGCTGGTTTGTTTTGCGTCACGCAATATGCTTTAATTTATGAAGCTGCACTTCATACCAACCAAACACTTTAATTCGTCGCCAAACACTCATAATAAATTTCACCTTTATTATTCTTCCTATCCAATAGACGTTTCCTCTCCTTTTACTATTTATTCTCCGTCCATGATTACTGCTTTTTTTGTTGTTATCAAACTTGCTTTTCTTAATAATTAGAAGGTGGATATAGTTAATCCATTATCATTCAAGATTCATGAAGATTGAAAGAGTTTTCTTTTTCTCATTGGAAAGAGATTCTGAAAAATGACACAATATTTTCTTCTATTTCTTCGCTCATACAACAGGAACAGCTCATGGAACAGATAAACAAAATATAGATCGTGATAAAAATATATTGAAAATATTACGTGATAAGAATCTATCAACACTTCGATTATCGAATAACAGCTACCACTAGCATTCAGCTAATAACACTCTATTAAAATCTGAGTTTCTTTGATTGCTCGAAATAAGATAGAATAAACAAAATAAGATCGTGATACCTGCTCTTCATATTCATGATAACAATATACGTTTTGTAAGAGCGTATTCTGTACGCTCGATATTATTTGAAACTACTTTGATTGAAGAGGATTCATCGGGAAAATGCAAAGAGAATCTTAACTTTATTAAAATTAATGCTCTTCTGCTTACTTGTTTCTATATAGATAAATCTTATCAAGAATAGTTGAATTACATTAAATTATGATAGTAGTATTAGTACGGATCATTACCTTAGAAATCCAATTCACAAGGGCAAGAAAGAGCACAGGGAGGCCGAAGAAAAGGTGGACGCCTGAAGAACTTATGTAGATTTCTAATGCCATGAAGACAACGACGAAGGTATAAGTGAGATCAAATGAAAAGAATCAATTTTATTCTTCAATACAGTTTTAAAATGAAGTTGAAGGTTTTCTTTAGCAACAAATAGAAACAAACAAAAAATATATACTTCAAGACATCAGCAACTCATATAGCAATGCTGAGTTCGAAATTTAATTGAGGAAAATAGTGAAAAATTCATTCACCTACTCACTTCTACGCCAAGAATACTACGTCATCATCATAATCATGGTTTTATTCATGATGTTTAGGATGATGTTGAATATAATCTAGATTATCAAGAAACTTTGAAATACCAATTACATTATGGACTTAGCTAATAACACTTTATGTTGAGTTGTTTCGATTGCTCTCATCAACAGGTAGAACTAGAAAATAACCTGATAGAGGTTTCCAACCGCTATAAAACATATAATTGAAATAGTACATTATTTCGATAGGGATCTCAATTTGTTTCATACCTGATTTTAAAGATGATTTGGGAGGTATCATCAACCAATCAATCATTAATCCGATAATTTACATATGAGAGTACAAAATGCTTATGCCTGAAACTGTTCCTCATCCAATTTATGCGAATAGTCAAAACTCAGGTTATGTCATATCGTCTTACTGAAAGACCAATCTCCTCTTCGAAGACAAAAAAAGAACAATTTTATGATTTCCAAATAAGTTCAAATTAAAGTTACTAATAAAATCACCAAATAAGAAATACAAACTCGTTGAGAATATCATTAGTGATCTTATTTCTTCGCGTTTTGTGTGTTAATGAGACTTCACATAAAAATGTGAAGTTGTTGTTAACGTTGATAAAAAAGAAGAGTTTCCAATTCAATATTGACCTCAATGATCACCGCAGCGTAAAGACGCTAGAATGTTTAGAGGATGAGGAAGGAATAGAAGATATTATAGCGTAAAAATAAAATAGAATACCTTTGAAATTTGAACTAATTGTTGTTTCGCTCTCAAAGTGAATAATTAAGGATTAATAATTAATGATGTAATCAATCAATATTCAATGTAATCAATAAACTCTAATATTTAATGTAATCAATAAATTGATAGTATGGCCAAATCTCATGGCTTATCTGGGCGCCACTCAGTTCAACTGAGAAAGTATTATTAAAATTTGATATTTAAAACTAAACAATAAACTCGAAAAACTCTTGTCTCTGGGTCGTGGATAAGGGATTTGTTGATTGAAAACAAAGATAATATCCGTAATTTCAGAATATATTTAACTTCAAAAATTATTTCAAAAATAAAATGCTGAGAAGCCTAACAAATTAATTAACTTTAAAAATTGAGCTTCCTAAATAGAATGAATTGAAATAAATATCCAGAAGGAATATTCAAAGCAATTAAAACTGATTGATATAGAAATTGATAGAAATAACTGACTTATTTAGAATCACCAATCAAATAAATTTAATATTGTCCAAAATAAAATAAGATTGACTTTTCAATGGAATGATTTAAATAATAGAAAATTCAAATAAAATATTATT